>WAAD01002699.1:15675-29379 GCA_013389945.1 Fregata magnificens
TGATTTTTCTTCTCACAATGTGAATTTAGTAAGTTTATTTGAAGAAGATTCTGTGCATCTCCTCTACATAAACTTGACCTCTTCTTAGGAAATATCGAAAGCTAATAACCTAATTCATTCTCTATCAGCAAATGGCAGAGAAGCCACTGCTAACTCATGTAATAGGCCTTTCAATATAAATCACCTGATTCTTACAGTCTCGCTGTGAGGCTTCTTGGCAAAACTTTATCCCTGTTAGCTGCCTACGTCTGCTCTCGCCTTTGTGTAGCTTTGACCATATCTGCAGGTTCTCTGTGCTGAGCTGTTCTAGATGTCTTTTGCAGGAAGGAAGAAAGTTCTCTTTAACCAAGTTTAAAACACATCCGGAAGTGAGTCTCCTTACACGTAAGATATGAGTGGGCTTTCTCTGGGTAAGAAATGAGATTAGCTGTGCCACTTTAGAATGATTAATGATCACTGGCTAGCATTAAGTTGAACATCTAATCCTTGGCTGATTGGAGCATTTGAGAGGACAGCACTCAAACCCCATAATTTTTCAGTAACAGAAATTTTGTCATACTTATATTTCTATTATGACACAGTTATATGTTGCACTGGCTTTAAAATTTTACTTTGAGATTAATGGAACATAGCCTGAATAGAGAATAGGTCCAATGTATACATGTTACCTGAAAATTTTCTTACACTGAGTAATAAAGGGACATGTTTAGGTTTACAAAATCCTGTTCAGTTTATAGTTCAATACAAATTTTGAAGATTCACTTAAGCTTTGCAGTATCTAATTGTAATATCTATTCTGAGTTAAATCCTGAAGTGAATTTGGTATTGGTCAATTGACCAATTAGACAATTACCTTTTGCTGTCTTGCATGCAGTCCATGTTAAACTGGCTGGGTCTTCAAGTCCCTTAACTCACCTTTTCAATAGGATATTAGTCACACTCTACTAATTCCTTGTTAAGACAGGGTTTTTGATATTCTGTAGAAATTGTTTTTGCATTTCACTTTCATTTCAGATATGAAGGGTTCTTTCTGTATTGTGTGGTGTTTGTTTGTTTTGTTGTTCCCCCACCCCAGTCATGTTACTGGCTTCAAAAATGGAGAGATCAATTCAAATTATCTGTGACTGAGCTACTCTGCGTATTCAGCAAGGTTTCACTTTTTCCATGCTCTTTTAGTTACTTGCTGCTTTGCACAAATACGGAAGCATTAATACCAGGTATATCCAAAATACTACTTGGGGAAGCAGTGAGCAAGAGAACAAGTTCATTCGGCTTGCTAACAGTTTATACAGTCACTCCACAACTTGGGGAAAGGTGGGGAGGAGGAAGGGGAAATAATTATCCCCCAAATTTAAAGAGTTAGCCAAATACCTGCCCTAAAGCTCATGAAAGTGCCATGGATTGCAGTAACAAAGCTATCCTGGAGCATTTCAGGTATGCTTTTGAAAGGTAGAGTTCCAACGCTTTGCCATCTTTTGATTTAAAAGAACAGTGTAAGATAGTAACAGAGTCTTGCAACTTCTGGTTCTTTTTAGAGGGAAAATGCTGATTATAAGAACTTCAGGTGAAAGAAAATCCTCCCTTTCTTTAGATGAACTGTACTTACTGTTAGTTAAAGTATTGTTACCTTATTTTTAGTCTGAAGTTTTCTAACTTTTATGTAGCAGAAACATACCAAATCCAGCATTAAGAAGCTGAAAAGTCCCCCTTTAATATTCATGATACTGCTCAGTTCTTCCTCCCTCTGTTTAGATATTTGTGGACAGTAACCCAGTGATCGTCTATCCTCCTCTTTGACGCGGGTTTCTCAGAATTTGAATGCTGCTTGTAGCTGTTTGATGAAGTCTTCCTAGTTTGACTACTAGTATAGTCCATTAGTTGTTCCTGTGGTAGTGTTCAGGGATCACAGATATAAACTAGAACCACGTTGTTACATGTCGTTTGAAAGTGAAAGATTCTCTGTCTCAACATCAGTAGTGATTTATATAATCCTTTCCTATTGCTACTCAGTGTTTACTTCCTCGTACATCAAAGGATCTTTTTGCTGCTCTAGTCAGGGTATTGCACTGTAGGCTAATATTAATTTGGTTATCCACCATCATCCATATGCCTCTTCCTAGGTTATTATATTGTCTTTGTTTGGAATCTGTGCTCTTAGTTACTAGATAGACAGCTTTGTGCTCAGCTGTGTTAAAACACATCTTATTCAGGTGAGCCCAGACTGCCATGCAATCTGTGGAACTGACAACTCCCTGGTATTTACCGTTTTATTATCTTTTGTGTCATCTGCAAATTTTACTGGGAAGGATTTTATATTTTCTTTCACATCACTGATTTATTCTCCTGCACAGGTACTCCATAGGGAATAAAGGGCTCGAGGAGTTCTTTCTCTGCACGGAGTACTTGGGGTAGACTTAATCCATATTTCAGAGCTGCTGGTCATAATGGCTGGGAGCAGATTAGGGCTGCCGGCACTGATGAGTTGCAACCAAACAGGGGCAGTGAGTCATGAGCACACTCTCTTTACTTGCAGCAGTATGAGATGGCTGCAGCCTTTCTTTAAAGTAACGTGAGGCTTGTTTTGCATAGTGACGCTGCTGAAATACAGAAAACAATTCTCCCTTGAAAATTTGTTTGTCCGTAGTGGTGGCTACTAGTGAATTCCGCCCCTGCTGCTTAAAAAAAAAAAAAAAAAAAAAAAAAAAAGCTGTTTCTGGAAACAAACCTAGATTATTTGCAAATGTTTAGCAAATTTAGTGAATGTGTTTATCCAAAAAGAAGGGCAAAGAGGTGGTTTTTTGAAACCCTGAATCTTTCATATTAGTTTTCTTCCTAAATGAATTAATTTCAATTCCATTTCCAAATGGTGCTTTTATTTAGAATTAAAACTGCTTTTGAAATGACTAGAAGATTAATTAAGTCATCAAGCATAATGTTTCTTGAAAAATAAGTTCAGAGTTTACCAGAAATGAAGCTTTCAGATAATGTTTTGTCCCTCATTTTTTGTCCACCTCCCAAAAAAGATTTATTTGAGCAAACCTCAGAATCGTGCTCTGAAGATTTTTTTTTTTCCCTTCAGTTGGCTACATAGCAGACCTGTGCAGCACTGTACCTTGCTGAAGTTTAAGGGTTAAGTTGTTTAGCAATCTATTAATTCTCCCACCTAGCCATAGGGCTTCATGATACAAAAGTGACCCAACTCATATTTCACATCCAGATGCAGCAATATCACTAAAATTCTGACTTATCTGTGACAAAACTGTTGACTTACCGCTATCATAGGGGAATTTTAGCAAAATCTGTAGTCAGTTTAAAGTATTTATACTGATTTGCTTTCCCTTTAAGACAAATGCTGCTCCAGTTAAAACATGCAAAGAGTTAGCAAAGTCTGCATCACCTCAAACTAGTATACAGAAAACAAGACTTGCATTATATTTTGTAAAATTAATTTTTTGTTGTACAACATTTTTGTCAGGTGTTTATAGTCTTAAAGTTCTATGTTCATATACACGCACGTACGTATATGCACATAACTACATACACACTTTGAAAAGAAATAAAATAAAATAATTTTAGGGAGAAAGGCAATGGAAGCATAAAGCATACTTCTACCTGAGTGCAATAGGAAGGTGACAATTTTTAATTAATGTCATTTTTTGGTATAAAACCATCCTGTGTTGTTGTTTCAAAAAAACCCAATTAACCAAACAACAAAAAACCACAATACCATATGAACCAAAGATTATTAAAAATAGGATTTGCCCTTAATTTCTGGTAAATAGGGAGTAAAGTTCTCATAATTACCAAACCAAAAATCTGATCAACAAGAAGGAAAGGCACAATCTGTCACACTTCAAAGTTTTCTGCTCATTGAGCAACAGGAGACTCATGAAAGTAGATACCTTTGCCTGTTATAGTTGCATTGAACTTTGTCTTACAGTTTCATAAGTGATGTTGGGTCTGTGCCATCTTTGAGATTGCAGACTGTGATGCAGAGTGGTTTAAGATGCTGTATCATGTACCATTTAATCAGGCTGCACTATTTAGAGTATGTGTTGTGTACTGGGAATAACTTGTGTGTAAAGTCTTTCCAGCTGCATCTATATAAAAGGTGAAATTCCCCTACCTCTGCACAAAAGTCAGTTAAATGGACTGTGGGGAACAGAGCGGCGGTTGAATGAATTAATTTCATGTAGCTGTCCGTAGCTGGCTGTGACACTGCAGTGTGCTTCCTCCACAGCTGACTTGCAGCCAGGGCCTGTAAACATCTTTGTGGAGTTCTTGGGCTGCTGAATTGCTATGCGTTGATCAATTGTCTCCTTGCCTAGAGATGTCCCGTATAGCTTTCCACCCCCTTGCTAAACTCCAGTGACCCCTTTACATGCCTGGGGCAGTAGCTCTGTAAGCCATGTGACTGCGGTGGACTTTCCTACCTATTATCATTACCTTTGCTATCTCTGAGATTGGAGGTCATCACAGCATTAGGAGAGGGAACACTAGCACTGTCCCCTTCTTCTGCATATCCTTTCATGTAAGCTACTGTACATGCTGCTTCACGTGGCTGGGGGAGAGGGGCTGTTGTGCATTCCCCCTTTCCCCAGTGGAAAATCTGCCATTTCTGAGAGTACTCTCAGCTGGCGATTCTCAGTGATGTACGTGTAGACAGTCCAGGCAAAGGGAGGCAGCGCAGAGATTTTCAAGCTGTGAAATGGCTTGTGTAACCAGTCATGCTGCAGGGTGCAGTGAGTTTGGCAGCCTGTTAGTCCCAGGGCTGTCTGGAAGCACCCCAGGGTCGCAGATTCTCCCTGCACTAGGCTGTAGAGTAGGCAGTCTGTCACCTGTATAATCAGTGACCAGTACTGATCAATGTATTGATCATAACTCTGCTTTGGTATAGCACATACTGTTGCTTTGTCTAGCAGTATTTTCTTTGCCTCGAGAATGCTGCCATGCTCTACATTTTGAACTGGATGCTATACTAAAAAGGACATTCATATTTTGCTAACTTGGCAAGCTGAATTGAGAGGTTTTTGTTATTCAGTAGGGATAGAAAACGATCAAAATATTTTGGGTGAAATACTGAGCTAAGATTAAGAGCAGAATACAAGCCAAGTCTGTAGTATATTTTCGTATAGCTTGGTCAATTGGATGTATTTAAGTGACGTGTATTTAAGTGACTTGGACAAAGCTGCATCAGCAGAAACCTCTATAGCAGATACTATTTTACTTGCAAAACTGTTCTTTTACTGATATTGCTTGTTTTGCTAATAAGTGGTGACTTTCCTGTATGAGTCCAAAGCAGACCTTTGCTGATATAGCTGATTACATGCTTAGTGCTTTGCCACAGTGGTGTACCAAGATTGCTCTATTGGCAAAATGCTCCTAATGCAGACCTCATCTGATTTTAGGCATTCACTCTTCTTGATTTCAAAGCTCAACAAAATAAGACACCTATTGTAGAATTTGAAGGGATATTAGTTGTTCCACAACTCTGTAGTGAATAATCATTGGGATAAAAAGACCCAAGAGCTGTACTGCATTTAAAAATCAATCCTATTTTTCATAATATAATTAAGGTTTTTTTGTCATTTGAGATATTCTTGTTGTAGTTTTGAATTAAGGGTGAGAAACCTAATCTTCTGAGTTGCTTCACGTATTTCACTTTTGGTCTTCACAGAGTCCTGCTGATGGTGTGATTTGCCTGATTAATTGTGACAGTGCTATCCATACTAAATCCCACGTGGTTGAGCTGCTTTGCCTTGAAATCAAATGATGTAAATGAAAACTTTCCAAAAGTATTCTGAGCTTTTTTTCACCCCCTCAAAAATCTCTCAACCAAAACTGAAGTGAAAGGCCTGGTGATCATAACCTAGTCAGGCACAATGTCTTGCTGTGTGCTTTGGGCAACACCTAGATCTTATGCCTAAGAGAGCATTTTATGGTTATCATGGCAGGAGGCCTTCTTGCTTCCAGGGGTAGCAGCATGCTTTTAGAATCGCTGCATTGCTGCCCGATTACTGGTGATGGTTGTGTTACATGCTGGACCCAGCACGACAGAGAGAGGCAGTTCTGACTGATATCACCCTGGGGAGCATCAGGCATGTATCGAGACCAGGCATCAGCACCAATGGTAAGTGTGGCATTGAAATTGCTAGAAAAGGCATGGAATCAGATAATCATCCATAAAAGAGTACTACTGAATGGCTATGAAGTTCACAGCTGGTAGGTTCATATCTTATGGGAGCACGATACTGTGTAACAGGCAAAATCTGTTAAGTTTACTAAACAGGTTAAGGCAACTTCATTAGAGAGGGTTTTTCCATTGTTGATGTTGGCTCATTTTTACCTCACCTCCTCCCAATGTGTAGTTGCAAGTTACAAACTGATCTTTTGTGAGATGTCAAAAGAAGAGCAAATCAGCTGCTCCAGCCCTAGGTTGTCTCTTGGAGGTTAAACTGAAATCTCATTATTGACATTGTCGCTCAATGGAATGAAACACATTCCAGGATGTCAAAAATTACATTAACTTTTCTGACTTTTGTACAGTCTAAATTTTTAAATTTCTCTTGCTTGGATACTTTGATGCATTCCTGCAGCAATGCCTACTTCACAAGAGTTAAAATAGTCTAAGCAATGAACTATTCATCCCTCTTCCTAGTTTACACCAGACATCATCTATTTTAGGTTGAAAACCAGGAATAGATCTTCTGCCTTAATTTGAGGGAGACTCTGCTCTTAGAATCTTTGAAGAATTCATAAGAAGGGTGAATAAATGTCATGTTTTACAGATGTTCAGATAATTTTTATATGGGAATTGGCTGACCCTTCAATGCACTGGCTTTTTGTTAGGGTAAGTTCTCTTTTCCTCAGCAACAGTTCAAGGAGGTGGAGTCCTCTGACTTCCAGGCTTGTAGAGCCTCCTCACCTGAGTGCTTTTTGAAGGATAGTTAGCACTGGCCATACAGCTCTTGCAAGCATCAAGCATCTAAGTAGACTTGGTGGCATGGCAGCAATATGCTCATGGTTGCAAGTGGGAGTTTTGTTGTTTTCTTTTGCTTGCTACTGGAGAACACCACAGTCCTGATGTGTGTGGTCTCACTCCTGGCTGCCTATGAACACTCTTTATCCACGTGCTGTTAGGATATTTGCAATAAGCTGAAGTGTAGCAGAAAATGCTATTTGATGTCAGGCTCTGCGAAGGGGAAGTAGGGCTTTACAAGAGCTCATCTGCTCTAGGAGTTGCTGCTCTGCATGTTCTAAGTGTGTTTACTGCAAAGGCATGGTGTAAGGCTTGTCTGTTTACAGATACGTATTTGATAAGAGGCAATTTGGTGAAATATATTAAAGTTCGTTTTGGTATGTAGTTTCTTCTAGATTAATTTTTGTATATTGTTGTAACTGTTTCCATGTGCTTATCTAAGACTAGTTTGTAAATCTCAAAGTAAATAAATAAGTGCTTACTGATAGTCATCATAGCCCTCCTATTTGTACTCAAAATACCACACTTGTGGCTTTGCAGGCTGGCTTGCTTTGATGACTTTTATGTGTAGATATTTTTGCTTGACGGATAACTAAATTCAGCTTGGATGACCAAACCCAAGGTATGCAAATATTGGCCCTTTATTGTTGTGTTTAAGCAAAATTTTACATCTACATTACAATGAAAAACATAGTTTGAGTTGATACGGGTGTTGCATATTGCATAAAGGTAGCAAGATGACATCAAGAACAGAAAATTATTATATTTTAGGCCAAATGGAGTAGTAACTATAAACAGGAAATTACAGGGTGGGTTTTTTCCCCCCCTTCATGCTTATGTTTTGATACTGAAATTGTCCCCACCGGTAACCTGTATTCCTATTTATTCGTTGCTATCCCTATAGTTTCCTCTGCCACTGCTTGTGCTCACTGTTCCTTAACCTCTAGCCCTAGAGAGACGGGTACCTTGTTCGTTATGGCAGGCACACCAGCACTCTGTAGAGCTGTTGGGAGCACTTGGGTAGGTAGATCAGTGTCTGATACTGGTTTTAATGTGCCCATTGCTTCCAGTGATGTTTCCCCTGGCTTGAGGCCTGTGTTTGGGAGACCACAGTATGCATTCCAGATGGCACTGCAAACAGTGCCTGCCAGGGAAAAACAGGTAAATATAATGAAGCAGGGAGGTAATTGGGGAACTGTACTGCGTAATTTGATTATGGTCTCAGATGCAAGGGACTCAAAAAATACTAGTTAAAACATAAATACTGGTGTTACAATGTTTATTATACAGTAGTAAACAATCCACTCAATAAACATATGAAAATTTAGGTCAGAGCTGTAATTTACCACACTAGTGAAGAAAAATGTTGTGGTAGAATGAACTATCATGCTATTGCTTACAGATTTTTTTGGCATGTGGCTTTTACAATGATGTATTTGAAAGCAGATTTAGAATATGAAAATCATGCTGTTTTTTAATCCTCATTTTAGTCAAACAAAAAAACCTTGATTTGTATACGTACAAGAGAATTTTCTAAAAGCATCTTCTATGTGATACTGATTTTTATAAGTGCGCAGTGTGTGAGTGTTTTTCTCTCAGCCTTTTTCTTTTTTTTAACCCTCTTGTCCATGTCCCTACCTTCTTTCAAACATTGTTAAGAAAAAAGTCTGGATACCTTGAATAAATTTTTTTTTTTTGGTCATTTAGAGTCTTCTATGTCCTTAAAACCCAACAAACTGCTTTCTGGCTCACTAGTATTTCTTGAAAATGAAAAGTGGTTTGACAAAAAAATCTATTTTCTTCCAAAGCACTGGTCGCACTTCTGGTTTTCAGTTCCTACCGGAGTAATCGGGTGGCTTTTTCCAGAAGTTGTTTTTCCAGATTGTCAGAGGAAGATTGGATTTAATATAAATTCAATAAGATCTACGTTCCTTGAGATGCAAGGGTCTTTATTAGATAGTAGCTGCTATTACCTTTACCTGTTTCAGTTGCCATAAAACTGGCCTCTCGTTTGCCTTGTGCCTTGCATAGTCACTAACTCCAGGGTGCATAAAATCCTGTCTAATTGGAACAGTAGCATTTCACATCTACTGTAGACTCTCTCTTTTCTTTGCTATATGTCATAATACAGTGTAAAATAAGTCTATATGAAGTATCTGTAGCGTATCGATCAAAGAATATTTGTGATGGAAGTTCACTGTTTGTAATTTAGAAATTCAGTGTAAATACCTAGTTATTTAGGATGATTACCCTCTGGCTAGGTGGCTCATATGGGGGGTGGGGGGTGGATCAGCATATGAGTCTGTAGCTTGCCCTAAGTAGCTAATTACATCTGCAGACAGGTATGAGTTTGGTTGTCAGACTGGAGTGCGTGTATATGTATTCAGGGACACACAAACACGTACAACAGGAAAGTTAAATCATTCCCATTTGATGCAGCGCATGCCTATAGGAAGAGTGCTCAGAGCAGTAGAAAAAGGAGCATGTTAACTCCAAGGCTTTAAAACTGTAGAGCCAGGGTCACTCAATCACTGGACTTGGGAGGGATGAATGAATAACATGCTTACTGAGACAAACGAAACTTGTGCAAGGTGCAGGAGCAGGGTCCCTGGTCAGCTGAAAGTCAGCTGAGGTGGAAGAAATGTGGCCGAAGAGAATAGCACGGGCAGAGGCTGATTGCTGTAGTGGTGAGGGGAGAGAGGCGTATGCAAAGGGGAGAGCCCTGCAGTCCTCAGAGGGCACTGCTCGAAGCCCAAACAGTTCTTGTGGGTGATGGGGAAACTGGAGAGCCGTATTGTCTAAAGCTTTGTGTGGTAGTGAAAGTAAAGGGTACTTGTTTTTGGAACTCATGGAAAAATCTGTATATCTTTTGCTTCAACTTTTACATAGACTGGAAGGGGTGAGCTCAAAACCACAGGAGTTAAGAGATCTTTGCTTCTGCTCCTGATGGCTGGAGAACAAGGCCAGCATGGTCTTCCAGGAATAAAGTAGGTTGTCGTGGAGGGGGAACCAGGAAAGCCCATGCATGGCCATTGTACTGGGTAAATCACAAAAGGTAGTGATACAGTTTTCTCAGACTAGAGGATGCTTAAAAGCTTGTGGACGTAGTGAAACCCAAACACAACAGCTAGGTGAGTGGAAAGGAGTCTTCCACAGCTGCTGTGGTGTTACGCATCAGAGGGAAGATCTGTTGTGTGCCAGCTTACTGTTTAGATTTTACACATTGGTCAGATACACTGAACGTGTACTGACTGCAGTTGTAACGTTTCTGGAAAACAAGGCCTTTGAGTTCCATATCCATCTAGGAAATGCATATGGAGAGATTAAACCGCTCTGTGCAAGTAGCTAATTGCATTATCAGTTGCAGAGTCAATCAGGACACAGCAGAGGAACACTTAATTAAAACACTTCAGTGCCCCTTCCATAATCACAAGTGAAGCACTGTTTTGTGACTTCTCTGGGTTTTGGGGATTTTTGCTATAGAGTTTCTCTGGGGTTCTTTTGGATGAAAAAAGGTTTCCTCATTGTATAGTGCAGTTTTCTTCCCTGGACAGCAAAAATGTAGGCCTCTGGCAAAAATGTTCAAATCTGACCCAAGACCACCACTTGTTGTTATTAGTCAGATTTAAACACTAAGCATACCTATGTTTACTGCTGAGTGCTTGTGGCTACATTTTGGTTAAATACATCAGGATTTTGGTAAAACTCCATTGTCTGGTTAGGGGCTAGAATCAAATAATGATCTTTAAAACCAGAATATTTTATTGATTTTAAAAATGGGAATCTCAGAGACACAAAGACAGGGAAAACAGCTTTTTGTGACTTCAAAATTGGGATCCCAGATACTCCAGTACGCTGGAAGATGTAGAGAGTTTTCAGATCTAGAAGGTGGACCTGCTTCTTTTCCGTTGAAACATTTTAGGAAAGCAGGATGGATTCTTAAGCTTTTGTTTTGTTTTTATCTATTTTGTGTTTCTAGACTGTCATTTTAACGTCATGCCTAGTATTGCATCATTAATGTTTCTGAGACAAAAGAATAAAAGAACGTGTCCTGAACGTGCTTTTATCTCTCCCTATTGTTGTTTGTAAACCTCCATGCTACTTCACCACTGTGGCACAGCTAATGTTCTTTTCCCTCGCTTAAGCCTACCACAGTCTCTCTGGTCCTGCCGTCAATCACCAGCTGGATGCTGAGACAAATTTTTTTATAGCAGCTTCTGTCAGTAAAGAGAAAATATTTTGAAAAATACAGTCTAAAAGCTGAATGTCAGCCTGCTGAATGGCCTGGTTAAACAGGAGAATTGGCTCTGCCAAGTTCTTGTTGTTTAGCTCTTTTCTTAATTTAAAAAAAAAAAAAAAAAGTGGTTTGGGGTCTAGCCCAAATAATAAACAAAATAAGACTTTCTTGGCAAGGACTCATAGCTGACTAGCTTACTAAAATTCTTAAGCATCTCCATGACCATTTCTGTCTCCACCTTTCCGGTCCCTGTAACGTGGTTCAGTCTGTTTTGGATGCCACACAGAGGAGTAGCAAAGAACCCATAAACTCCAGTAGCTCTGTCAGACCCCCTGTAGTCCCCTGTTTTGTTTTCTTTTTCAGCAAAAGCTAAATGACCGTAAAAGTGTGTTTCTGAGGTTCAAAATCCTACAAGCAATACTCTCTCTTTGCAGGAAGTATTCCAAAAGAGATTCTGGATGTCCTGAACAATAGTACTTAATCTTTTATAACCAGGGCAAAACACACTCGAAAGATTTAGATAGGCAAGAAGTCGCATACTTCTTTAAAACCACTTTGAAAAAGGATGGTGGAAGCACATGGCATAATGCATAGTAAATCTTGTATTAGAAAGCCGCAAACCCCTTGTTGAGAAGTTGCATTGGTCTCTTGAGCCAGAGAATATTGCTGTCCTACAGATATATTGTTGGAAGCTGCATTGAGAAGTACAGCCTACTTGTTAGTTGATAAATAGAGATTAGAATAATCTACTAGGCTATTTTATGGTGCTTGTTAACAATATTTACCTTCCTAAATTGATTCAGTATAATCCTTGCTATGGCTTTACCTCATTTCTGGAAGACATATAGATAATGTGGTACTTATATGAAGTCTTGCATGTCACTGAAAACCTGCTGTATTTCCTTAGTTGAATTGTGCAGCAGGATTATATTAACATAGATTTTGGAATATTTGAGCTCCCATAGGGTATGGTGTGTGGTTGATATGACATGACTTGCCTTCAACAGTTGTTTTAACAAGATATCCTTCATATAAAATATACCAGGCTGAAAGGCATAACTGAGTGAGTTTAGTAGGAAACACTGTTGGCAAAATTCTTCACTTTCATCTTTATCTGATTAATTCAAGGCTGAATGTTACAGAGAAAGTATTTTTAACCTAGCATAGTATTTGGTATGTTTATTTAAAAAAAAAAAAAACCCAAAAAACCCCCCAAAAAAAACAAAAAACCAAACACCAAAAAACCCCAAAACACAACCAAAACAAAAAACCAAACCAAAACCCCCCACCCCCCAAAAAAAACCCTTTTATATTATTTAGTACAAGCTCATTTTAATAAATTGTTAAACTCATTGCAAATGTGTGTGCATTTACTCTAGTTGAACCCATACTGCTTAAAATATCTTCTCACTTCTCCTAAAAACTGCTTTAATAATACATTAATTAACACTTCTGTAGTACTTGGCATATTTAACACACAAGATAATTTACAGTTCCGAATATTTTAAACTGTGTAATAGAGACTAGCATAAGTGAACAGAAAATACACTGTATGTGAATATAGCATTAAATGCTAAACATATAATTTACATGTAGCTCGGTCTCTAATTTATTAAAAATAGATATACTTTAATGTCTTGATAATACTGCTAATGTTGTTTGAATTACTGTTAACATTTTTTCAAATTCCTGCTGATGGTTTATTCTTTTCATTATTAACATGCAGAGACTTAATGTTTAATAATACCAATAATTAACTTTTTGTTTATATAAACAATTTCAGATTTTATGGCAAAATATTGTATTTTAATTTTTATCTATTTTCTCCTTGCACAGGGCTTTTTGTATTGACTGAAAAATATTCAGCCAAATTAATATCTGAAAACTCATATCCATGTACTTGCATCAAAAGGCTTTGACTGACCATGTACTTGAGAACAGATTTCAGATATAGACAGATTTTTACTGTCTTTTGACTTTATGCTGCAGGGAAAAGCTTACAACATGAGGATACTAAACGCAGCTTGAGGGTTTGGTAATGGGATGTGGAGACCTTCACCTTAGGTCGCTAGTTTGAATGTAGCCCAGGTGGGTGGAAACTAAAACCTATTATCATCTGATGGCTCCTGGATGGCCTGTGTGAAATGAGTTGGTAGTCCCAGTCAGCTTCCTAGCAGAAAGACGTCAATATTGCAGAATCATCATCACAGTTCGCACAGATTGGGACCCTTGCTGGAACTCTTCACAGAAAAATCAGGGGGTTTGGGCACTGAATTACCCTCTGCACCTCAGGTGGTTTGTGTAGGACAGGCAAGAAGCGTAATTGTGTAACAGAATGGAGAAACCACTGGCACTGGTCAGGCCAGATCTGACTTGTAAATACACTTCCAGAACCGTTTAGCTATGTTTGGCTCTCACTATCATTACGTACCAGGTACTTCAGAGAAATGCTGTATGGGCAGGGACACTTTCCACTAGACCAGGTTGC
>WAAD01002702.1:541-10954 GCA_013389945.1 Fregata magnificens
TGACACAGATGGCTAAAGGAATAAAGATTTAGAATTTGATATTCATATATAACATTTATAGATAATGTTTTTATATTGGTAAGGAAGTTTTGGAGGAAAAATTCATCTAAGAGGTTTCTAATGAAACTAGGAGATGAAAAAAGGTGGAAGGCATAGCCCAAGTTGACCTGAGTAGTTGTCAGTGTTGAGTCTTGATATGGTAAAGTGAGGACAACTAATCTGTGATTAGTATATCTGGATAATGATCAGTACCATGAACAATGGCAGAGTACTTTGATGCATTGCAGGTGGAAGAATCAAGTAAAATATACCAAATACTGCTTTTGCAATGTGTGTCATGATTTTAAACTAGNCTTTTGCAATGTGTGTCATGATTTTAAACTAGCCAAATTATGAACTAGCTAGAGGAAGGAAAGCAAAGAAAATATCTTATGATGCTATATGTGGGAGAGTTTATTGATAAATCTTATAGCGGTGTACCTATTTGCTTCCAACATGCAATTTTGAAGTTTCCGGAGTATAACTTATTGCTGATGGTGAAAAGGTACTCTAAGATAAAGAAACATTTTCCAAATCAGTTAAAAAAATAACCTAATTTTAAACACTTGTTAAGAAAGTAAATTTTATGCTCAGGATTAGGTCCAGGATAGTTGACAGAGCTACATTTGAAAATAATTAAAATATTTGAAAAAGCTTTATCTTGTGAAAAAATTTAATGTAGGGACATACACAACCCCAATTAAGAAGGAGACTGAACAAGCTGAAACTCTTCCGTGTAATGCAGGAACATTTCACACTGGCCAGTTATAAAGTAGAAAGCTTTCTTCTCACGGCTGGACATGGCTTTCTTAAATTTCTTTCTGCACACTTATATTTTAGAAACTGTACTTGCTAAAAGTTAATGATGTTCCTGTTACTATTTTTTCTATCCTGTCAGCTATGGTGTATGAAACTGTATGGATTTTTCTGTTTTGTATGAGTAAATAAATAATCCAAATGGTCTTCAGGACAGATTGCTAAGGTTCAACATCAACACTAAATGTTGTTTTGAACTTTTTAATCAAGCTTAAATTAACTTGCATTTCCAATAAGTTGCCAAATACTGCAGGGAAGGAGAAGTCCAAAAGCAAATCTAAGATTAAAATTATTGCTGAAGCCAGTACATATCAGTAATTTAAAAAGACAGTTGGTTCCCTTTTTCTTTTCTTTTTTATTTCTTTTTTAAGCTTAAGAACACACACATGCTGTGCAGTCCATCATGCTACCTCTTTTGTCATCAGTACATTTGCAGTTTCTCATCACTGGTCCATAGAAGTTTTATACATGTACATATACATACGCATACAGACACAGGTTTAACTCTGAGACTGTTGGAAGAGCACATAAAGCTACAGGGCCAAAAATCTATGAAGATGAACTGTCTTGTAAGGAATAATTTCTTTATATCCTTAGTCATATAAAGCTAAGCGTGACTCATGTGCTGACCTCCATTTATTTTCTGCAGCCTCTGCTACTCTGTGGTGTAATGATCTTTGAATTTACACATCAGTTACTAGGTTTTTGTTGCTTTAGATACATTTAGTCTTTTTTTATCTTGAGTGCAGTTCCTCTTCTCCATAAATGACAAACCTCAAAGACTAATAACAAATGCAGTTTCTCATAACTTCCTTCTCTCTTGAACTATCTTGAATAAAATATGTTGAATTAGTTTTCTGTTTTCCTAATTCTTTTTTTCAATTCCATTCCCAATGAGACACTGGAAGAAAAATTAACTTCTGCTGTGTGTGTATGTAACTGCTATTGACTTAGAATGGAGCCAAATAGCAGCAAACAAACTAGTCTGAGTAAGTGTGTATAGAAAAATAGGATTAATAGTGATAGGCTTTTAAAAGATCAAATCTTGACAAGAAAAACTTGGTTATTTGACAGTTACAGAATTGGTAGTTAAAAAGAACACAGTAAGTATCCTACTTCTGAAGACAGAAACATGTATTGCTGTTTGATTAAAACCGGCTTGCAGACTTTATACATCATTCAATCTTTGCCACTTCATATAGCAAGGTCCAAAGAGAAATAGCTGTCCACTGAAGTTTGAAGGGTAAAGCAAGAAGACGGAAGGAAAATTGTTTACAGTGAAACAAGAGGTCAATAGGAGTTAAGTGGTGATATAATGAAAGAAAAAAGTTAAATATCAGGAAAAAAATACCGGTCAGGGTCTTACAAAGCTGTAAATAAATCTTCTTTCTATAAAGGTGGTAAGTGTTTGCTTATAACACAGAATTATTCTAGTGGTTTTATGCTGTGATGTGGCATCACAAGCTTTATCCAATTTGCTTTTTGTTTTTCTCTCTGTCTCTTTCTCTCTCTTGTGCAGCTTTACTGGTGTTCTGAGCTGTGGATTATATTGTCCAAAGGAGTCTGTTTGGATGTTTCAGTGTTATGTTTTATTTCTTTCTCTTTTGAGTTTTAAACTATCTTTCTTCTTCATTCCTGTGGATATAATTTTCTTCAGAATCCTTTTTCTTTTCCTGCCTTCCAATGTGCGTAGGACTCTTGCCTAAATCCTTAGCGTCTGTGACATTCATGAACATGCTGTTTCCTTTGTCATTTAGATTACTTACATCAGCACAGGTGTCTGATAAGCTCAGACACTGTGGCTTAAAACACAGCTTTTCACTGTTGTACATTATGTTTCTTTAAATTTGTCATGTCAGTGTTCATGTCTAATTGATTTGGAAAAATAAAAATTCATAAGGTGCACAGCAAATATTTTTCTAAAATCTCCATACTGTATCAATTTCAACACCTTTTAGGGTTGTTTACCTGGAGGTAGTTATCCTGCCCTGCCAAAGAGGATTGTTTGTGATGGTTAAAGCAGAGAAAAACAGAAGCCAGTAGTTCAGAGGATACAGTTATGATGGGAGTAGATAATTCCACCTCATTTATGAGTAGGATATAGGCCTGTATCTCCACCATATTTTTTAAGCAAAAAGGCAAAAGGCTTATGACTGGTGTAAATTTCATAGATGTAGTGTAGAATTGTAACAATTTAAACCAGCTTCATTATCTGCTCTAAGTGATTCTCTCAAACTGAGAAGCATGCTAGTACCCAACTGCCTTCCATGCTGAGTTATAGTTGTTTCCTCTTTTTAAAAACATTTTGGTTTCAAAGTATTTTATGATGCTTGTGTTGGAAAGCTCTAGTTTTATTTTATTTTATATTTTTTACAGTGGAAGTATGAAAGGATAGATTCTTGTACGTATGCAGACAATCTGTGTGTTCCTGCGTGCATGCGTACATATTAGAAAGGAAGAAAGGGATGGTGAAGTGAAGATCAGCTTGTCTGATGACCAGTGTCACAGATCAGTTTCCTCTCCTGCCACGTATTTTACATGAAGTCTGTTGGAAAGGTTACCAAATTTCAGATGCCTAAAATCTAGTTGTCATCACTGGAACAATGTTGTGTATTTTGCCTTTCTATATGAAAGAGAAGCAGCCAGTTATAGGGTGCATCTCAGGTAGATTAGATATACGAAGTCCTAGAAGGGCCTCTTTTTCTCCAGCCTGGAGCATTGATGATTAACTTGGCCGTAGATGTCTAAAATTTGGTGAAATAAATCTCTCCTTTAATGCCTTGAGCATCTGTTAGATAGGATTAATAGTAGCTTGGATTAAATAATATAAAGGCAAATGCTCATGTTAGGCTGCTTACAGACTAGTCAGAGGGTCTCAGAAGTACATAGCCAAGGCAGAAAGATTATAAAAAAACCCCAGAAAATAATGTGAAAATATAATAGCATTTTGGCACAGCAATCTTTTTTTTTTATTTTCCTTTAAAACAAAACCCCACAAAACCTAAAGTTTAAATAGCAAAAGTAACCAATGCAGTGTATATAGCAGCAAGTGAGTCAAAGTCACTAGAAAGGGAATGGACAGCAGCCTGTTATGTTGCAGGGATCAGAAATTTAAGATGAGTGCTTTTTCTTTAGTCTTCTCTGCTGCTTGTCTTCATATCCCACTTTTCTGTGTTTTGGTTTTTTTCTGAGTCCACTCTAATATTCTCTCCATCTATTTATTTAAATTTAATTTTTTCCTAGTTTAATGATGAAGCTTGAGGTGCTTAAGTAAAGGTGGCGTCTTCAAAGTGTTCTGACCATGACTCTGAGCAGTCATCTCAAGAAGTATCTCTTCACTAGTACTTGCAATTTACTTTTTTCACAATACAATAGAATGGGAGCTATTTCTTCCTGATCTCTAGTTTATACCTTACCACAAGAAAACACTCTTAATTTTTATGCAGGCTTGAGAAATATGTCTAATAATCTTCCCACCCTATACTGCACTATTCATTAGCAGCAGCCTGCTGAAGTAGCAGTGTTTTAACTGTTTTGTAGAAGGAAAAAAAAATTAATGGATGCAAAAGCAAAGAAAGGTGCAACAGAAAGTGTTGAAAAAGTAAAAGAGTGTGGGAAAAGGAATCAGGAAATCAACAGGAATAGCTAGAAAACAATAAGAACTTTTTCCTTTTCAGAATTCTAACTTCAAAATACAGAGACTTAAGATAAGCTTAGTGGAAAAGAGCACAAGACACGGGTATGAAGAACGAATGAACTCTGCCTATCTCAGAACCTAGGCTTGAGAACTGGTTAAGGTAGAAATTATTTTCTGTCTTAATTATATTTCCTTAGAAAATAATTGGAAAATCAGTGAGCCAATAAACTTAAGAACATCTTCAGAGCGACTTATCAGAAAAGAACAACTCTTATCTGTGCTTGCATCTTTCTGAAAGGAATTTTCCTTTTTTAATGAGACAGATGTGGCCAAACTTGCCTTCATAAGCAGTTGCCTGAAGGCATACTGGTGAAAAGGAAATGTTACTTGTCTGATGTAACATCTTCAGTGGTGTTCGCTGTCAGTTTTTATAAATTCCAGAAAATTTTATTAGTACCTAGTGGATGCTGTGAGCCCAACACAATTGGCCATTGCTGGTGTCAATCATAAAATATTTCAAGTTCAGATCTCCGTTATAGGGAGATGTAACTTCAGTGACAACTTGCATATAATCAGTCATTTTAACACTTTTTCGGACACAGGTGAAAGAATTCTTACTTGTGAAGCAAATCAGTCTGTCTCTTGCTATTTGTTGGGTTTGAATAAGATGAAAAGTTGTAAAAATTTAACAGTTATAAAGCATTCTTTGATTAACTGTAATCTTTGATTAGGTAACAGAGGTATTTTGTCCCAGATTATTATGAAAGGAAATCTGAACCATGTTGCCTTTCCAAGTCAGTCAATCATAAAATGTTCCTGTCTCATTCTGGGTGGGATCTTCAAGTGTAACTTCAAGTGAAACTTGGAGGAAAATAGTTTCCAGATCTGAAGTCCCCCAAATGACTCAGTTAAAAGAATAAATATTACATAGCATTTTAGTAATCTTCCTCTCTCTTTTTTTTTTTTCTGTCATAGCAATCAGCAATAACTTCAGACAACTTCATTTAAATGTCAGCTTGTAAAAAAAGTAGTAGTAATTTTCATTTTTTTTTTTTTAATAGAAAGCTGCATGAACCTAGGTTTTCTACATAGCATATGACTAAGTCACTGGCTTGCTAGCTGTCAGGATACTCTTTCTGCTTTTTAGGGAGAGAGTAGAAAAAAACCACCTTGAGTTTATTCCAATTCGAAGCAAATTCCAAAAGTCTAGCTTTTTCATGAAACAAAATTTGTTTTCTTACCACTAGTTGTGAGAAATGGTTCTAATACTGTAACTGCAGCATTCTGATTACTGTGTATATTTCCACGTGACTTATAGAGAATGCAGTCACATAAAAATGTTGACGTTAATTTTAAATCCCTGAAAAAATGATATTTAGACTATCTATACTCTTGAAATAAAGATGAAATAAAGATAAAATAAAGATAAAAATGATATCCAGGGCAGTGGTTACTTTTCCATCCCTGAATTTGGGGTGGTGCTGTCTTAGGGATTGGCTGCTGTCGTCGGTAAATCAGTGCAGGCTGGGATTCAGAGCTCACATCCCATCTGCGTGCAGTTTGGTGTGCCGAATAAACTGTGTGTGTTTGATGCTTGGAATCAACTGTGACAGCAAGATCATTTTGGCAGATGGCTGCTGTGGCATGTGTATAGGTATATTTGAAGGATGATGGTGATATTCTATTTCCTGTTCATCATACCTTTGCTTAAGGAAGAGACTTTCCCTCTCTCAGCTGCTATTTTGATTTTTTTAATCAAATATGCAAATATAGAAATTGTAAAGTCATTTGTTATTGTTGGGGGTTTTTTTATTTTTTCATTTCCTTAATCTAGGGTAAATTCTGCATGGCAAGCGTGTCCTTTGGCAAGTAACTGAATGTAAAAAGAGGAAATGTAAAAGGTTAGCGATTATTTCCTTTTTCATCAGCCTCTAAAATTTCCTCCTACAGACTACTTTATTTCATTTTGTTTCTTATAAGGCTGCATCCTCTTGAGACATTGTTTAAGCAGCAACTCATGTCTGTCCTCACTTGTGCGTGCCCTCGGCAAACAGATGCAATTGCTGAGTAACAGGCATCAGAACTTTGAATGTCATTGGTTTTTAGGCTTTCAGCAAGATTGCAAAGGGAACACAGAGCTCCACTGGGAAACTGAGCATCAGTATTTCATTTAGTGGTACGGTTAGATTATGAAGCTCTATATGTGCAAGGGTATTTATTTCAGAAAACTTGCTGATGTGGAAAGAGACTTCTGAATTTTCTCTATTAGCAAGTCAAATGTATAGAAGCTGTTTGAAGAATACAGACAAATTCTCAGATTTAAATTTTAGATCAACTTTTTTTTTATTATTTTAAAAAAAGTACTTTGGTGAAGGAGGTGAAATAAATAAGAATGTTGCCTTTTCCAGAAAGTTTTAGAGATTTTCTGTCTATTAGCTAGCTTGTTCTCTTTTATTGAGTTGGTCAGTCATCAAGTTTTCTCATGTTTAACAGAGGAAAGTAAGCTTCACTAGACAGCCAAAGTTTTCTTACACTAGTATTAATCAGGAGAATTTCAGTTTAACTCAGTAGGCATTTGAGATAAAAGCAGCGTGTGTGAAAGGAAGCTTTAATCTAGATGAGACCTAGCACTGAATGAGTGCATGATGCAGGTGCACTATTATCCCTTGCTCAGTGAGTATTTATTGAATAGTGACATTACTCTGACAGAGTTATGAATAGATCTATGTCATGAGAATCATTTTTACCCAAAATTAGTTAGATGTCAAATGTGTGTAGATAGAAGATAATAGGCGTCAGTGGCATTACACTGAATACCATAACAGTGACTATTGCTATGAGTGCCTTGAAGGATATTGCATTTACCCTGTTTCAGTCATAGTTTGCCTAACTTAATCTTTTAAATCTCTGGGAGCTCTTCTCATTCCACTGGGTTAAGACAATGTCCTAAAACTTCACGAGGTACTTCTGGGATATAAGTGATTTTTTTACCTAGTCTCTCTCTGCCTCTTCCCTCACCTCTAGCCTGGAATTCCAATTATCAGGACTTCATATGCAGATGTTAGCATATAATCATTATGGAATCTTTGTTTGCATCCTTTCTAATAAGATAGGGTCTTTTTTCAAAGATATAAAACACATCATGTGTCTCTTTTCTTTTGCACTTAGTCTTCTGGAATTAAAAGCCATACAGAGACTTTTTTTTTTTTTTTTAATTCTCTGATGAAGGCAATAGTGATACTTCAAAGAGGATTATAGAGAAAACAAAGAGATATTGTTTCTGTGAGCAAACTGTACTTCCTGGCGCAAAGGTGGAAGCTCTCCCTCCGTATTACAGAGTAACCCAGATTCATGCTGTTATCTTTATCTCCTCACCTTCTTCATTTCTTATAAGTAACCCCTCATTCACTTTTTTTATATACACAAGTTTTTGGAATCATTGATTGTTAAAATTTACAGAGTTTTCTACGAATCAGAACATGATATACTGCACTTAACTTCATAAAAACATTAATTGCCATGGATGTTGTAGAAAACACAAATATTCAGTAATAAGATGATTTCAACATGTGGTGTCAAAAATGTCTTTGTACCATGGAAGTCATGAGCATTTTTACATGCCAGTCATTGCAGCAACAGTGCAGAGAGGCTAGAAGCTCTGCTGAGGACGGTACAGTGATGGTGTTGATGTGTAAGAGGGCAGGGCAGCAACACCAGCTGAAGCGACTGTCCTCAGCATATCAGAGGCTTTGACTCAGAAAGAAGTCCAGAGGGAAGCGCCACCAACGAAGTCTCTAGCCATTTTGGGGTGCCTGGTGTGTCTCCTGGGGCTGGAGACAGCAATGTCCTTACCTGTGGGAGGTATGCTGTGGTTGTAAGAGCTTGCAGGAGAAGGTGCACAGACTGCATACTATCTAGGGAAGACGAACAGGAGATCAACAGGGTCTTCACAGAGGGACGTGAAGGGCAAAGAGAGATGCTTTTGTAAGTGCACTGGCAGCAAAAGGAAGGCTAAAGAAAATGCAGGCCTGCTGCTCGGTGGGGTGGGAGACCTGATGACCACGGGCACACAAACGTCTGAGGTACTTAATGCCTTGCTTATCTCAGTTTCCACTGGCAAGGTCTGCCTTTTGGACTCTTTAAGGTCCCCAGGGCTACTAACAGAGTCTGTGAGAGTGAAACATTACCCACTATAGAAGGAGAAGATCAAGTTAGGGAGCATTAGCCCATGCTGCAGTACAGGCTGGGGCTGACTGGCTAGAAAATGGCTTTGCAGAAAATGACATGAAGGTCCTCGTCAGCAATAAGTTGAAGATGAGCCAGCAGTGTGCCATTGGAGAGGGGGAAAAAAAAAAAAGGCCAGCTGCATCCCAGGCCCTGTTAGCAGGAATGTAGCCAGCAGGTCCTGAGAAGTAATTCTTCCTCTCCATTCAACTTCTGAGAGTCTGCAGCTGGAGTGCTGGGTCCAGTTTTGGGCTCCCCAATACAAGAAAGACATGGACATACTAGAGGAAGGCCAGTGCAGGGCCACCAAGGTGGTCAGGGGCTGGAGCACTTGATACACGAGGAGAAGCTGTTAGAGCTGGACTTGCTTGGCCTGAGGAGGAGATGGCTCAGGGGAGACCTTACTCATCTCTACAATTGCCTGATGGGAGACTAATGAGAGGGCAGAGCCAGACTCTTCTTAGATGTGTACAGTCACAGGATGGCAACAGGGGCAAGCTGGAACATGGGAATTTCTGATGATATAAGCAATTATTTCTTTTTTTGCTGTGAGAGTGGTCAGACACTGGAAAAGGGGTCTGTTGTGGAATCTCCATTCTTGGAGATATTCAACAGTCAACTGGGCAAGGCCCCAAGCATCTTGCTCTCACTGAACATGCTTTGAGAAGGAGATTGGATCAGATGGCCTCTGGAGGTCCCTTCCTTCCCAAGTGATCCTGTGATGCTAAATATCAGCTAATATTGTGTTTTGTAGCAGGCATGACTGGACAGAGGCATTTCTGGTCTTGTATGGTATTGTAGATTTTCATTTGGCAGGTTTTTTTAATTGAACAGTTGAATTAAGAATCTGTGTGCTCTCACATTCTTCTAAACTTTATTGCACCCAGCACGTGTATGATGTGTATTAAATTACTTTTTGTTGCAACAGAGCAGAAAGGTGCATTTTTCACTATAACTCCAAACATTATGTGGTGAGATTCTTAATGGATGAGGTTTTTTGTTACGGGTTTGGTCAGCATATCATTGCATTTTTAGGGCTCTAATAATCCCAATGTAACAGCAACATTCAATTTTGATCATCTGTTTTCCATAATCACTTAAAGAATATTTTTACTTTTAAAAAGACATACCTATCACACAGTGCTTTCACAAACTGTTAAACCTACTCAGCCTTTGATATTTGATCACGGTAACTAACTTAAATATTTTAGAATTCCACTTTACTCTGTGCTGAAAATCCCATTTCTTTATGACTTTGCTGCATTTTTTTCATTTGGAGAGTAGGTTAATTCTACTTTTGAAATGGAGAAAATTCCAGAGTATCTAACTTTTTAAAAAGAAGCTTTTACTCACAACATTCAAGGAGGATTTTATCGAAGCTGGGAGTTTGAAAAAATTATCAAGACTGTAAGACTTGAAAATAAATAAATAAAATGACAGGTTACAGAGCTCTTCTGACCACTTTCTAAGTGGCTGATGATGTTCAGAATATCTGAATGCTGTCCATGTCAAAAACCATATGTGCCTGGTTTTCATGCTGTGCAATACAATCTACAATTTTTTCTTCTCTTTTTGGTTCCATCTTTGGGAGAAAAACAAACAAACAAACAAAAAAACTCCGAAAAACCTAACACCTTCATAAATATGAGAGAGATGCTATTCATCTTATCATAGAATCACAGAATCATTAAGGTTGG
>WAAD01002704.1:1843-12225 GCA_013389945.1 Fregata magnificens
AGGCCAAGAAAACTTGCCGATAGAAGGGCAACTTCAGTGATTCAGTTATGGAGGAAAAGGTTTACAAAACAGGGACTGAGGGCTGACTGATAAACATTGATGAAATTATCAATGAAAGAACAGTAGCATATTATGTATAATGCGCCCACCTATTTGACTGCTGTATATACCAAGCAACAGAGGGATTATGACTCTGTGATAGGATTAAATAATAGGAAATAACAATTAGAAAAGAAGCCATATTGAAATTAGGCCCTCTATCATACAGTGATGCCTTTCAAGTGAAATATCTGACAAACTATAAAAACATCACTGTAGAGGTCTTTCTCCTCACCTGGCCATGTACTTCTATGAAGCTTGTAGGAATTTAGTCTTTTTATACCTTTCTCCCACTGCAAAATTTTTCAAAGGGAAGGCAGATAGACGCAAAGACAATGTGAAATACTGTTACATAGCTTTTGGAGGACTGGGTATTGGCCCTTATGAAATAAGCCATTTTTCTACAAGTATCCCAAATTACTTTTAAGGTGTTTTTCCTTCATGTCACAGGAAATTTTTCACTTTGGTTTTCATGTCATTCCCAAATGACATATCTAGCCAAATATTTAAAGGTTCCTAGGACCTTAGTTCAATGACTATCCAAATTGTGCTGTCAGGTGATTCAGTGGTATATTCGTTTCATGGCAGCCTGACTTTCTTGAGAGATTTGTTGTCAAATATCAACCAGAAACTCTTCTTCAGTTAGAGAAAGGGAAAAGAGTTTGTCACATAATGTCATAGATCCTTCAGTCTTTGTACTGACTTATGCAGAATTTCTCTGGTTCAAATGTAGTTACAGAATAAGGTCTGTATTTGATTGGGATGCTAGACCACCATGTAAATACATCATGAGTGTAGTATTCTGCTTCAATTATGCATGCAAAATCAGTTTGCCTTTCCAAATTCCATTACGCAAAGGCAAACCCACTGACATCAGTGGAGGTACNAGTGGTACAACAGTCTGAAATTATAATGATGGTTATGCATCACCAGCTGCTTGTAGCTCAGTGATTTAGTGTCTAATCGACAAGGGATAATTACCTCTCCCTGTATAAGGTGAACTGTGTTGTCAATCTCTGAACACTACTCCTGTCTCTAAATATACATTGCAAAATAAATTTGAGGAAATTATTTGATTTTAATAGTTTTCACTATTTTGTTGTCCCAAATGTATAAAAATAAACAAATTATTTACTTCTTTTCAAATAATATATTATTAATATTAGCTACTAATGAGAATTTTTACATCAGTGTTTTTAAAGTGTGGGCTATTACAAATTAAAATATGCATTTTTGGCTCTGTAGTTTATTCTGACTTTACAACATAAAATAAAAATCAATGTTGATTATTTTACATACTTTTTTTGTAGCAAGCATGGTTTTCTGGACAAGACGGACAAGAAGATCATCCATAGAACCCATCTGTCAAAGCAAAAGCAGTGAAAATTTCTCAGTGCTAACCGGTACATTCAATACTAGTGGTTAATTGCATTAACTGGGTAATTTTCTAACAATGAGTTGTCATGTCTTTTAGCATTCTGTGCAACTCCTGACATTTCATTATGAACAGGAATACCATTTATCTTTTATTACACATTACTGACAGCAAGCAAGGCATTTAGGGCAGAATTCGTTTTGTTGCCTCAACATATACCTACGCTGTAATTATATGATCTGTATCAGGTCTTGGACACCAGCTCCTCCCAGGCATTGGCACCTCATTTCCAGCTGTTTCTGACCTCTCTCTCCACAGTTCCATCATTTCTGCAAGCACCGCAGTGTACGAACATTGGTGTGAAATGAATCAGTTTCAAAACTGGGTTTTGGCTGCTGCTGCTGAAAAAGAAAGTCCCACTTCTCCCTACCCACAGTGTACAACCATCTTGTTGCAAGAAGTGATCCTGCCCTCCTCAGGCTCAGTGGGGGAAGCTGCACACCACTAGCCCACTGACTTAGCTGAAGAACAAGCACTTCTGTGGATTTCATTTTCAGAAAGATTAACAAACTGATCTGATTCAGCAAAGAACCATGGGACCGTTAGTGCCACTAAAAGGGAGAAAGTGGAAAGACATAGCCAGACGCAGATGAAGAACGGTCCCAGAGCCAATGTGTTGCCTCATGCAACTTATGTTGCTCATGAATCCCCCAGCTAATACCAGACAGCTCATTTTTGGTGACGCAGTTTACTTACCTTAGACATGTAATTTTAGGATGAGATGAATCATCTTTTAGAGATTTTTATTTTATTCATTATTTCTATAAAGAACCTAGACTTTATACTTTAAGATGCCTAAGTTAGACAAGCTAAATCTCACCTTATGTCTATATAGGTTTTTTGTAGCTTCCTTTTCCTGAGAAAAAAAATAGTGAAATCCAAGCATGTAGCTAAATAATTTTTGGTGATCTGCAACATCAATTGGTATCTAATAAATACCATCTATGTAGTTCCAGCTTTGCTCCCTTTTCTTTAATTGCTGTCTTCACAGGCTGAGTTCAAAGGGCTGACAGTTATGGCCCCAAAGACTGAACAAAGACAATGGGAAGGCAAGCTAGTAATTTTTTTTAGCCAATTGAAAGAAAATTAACATGAAAGACATGTCAAGGCACCAAAAGGAAATGACTTAAAATGGAGTTTCTTTACACTAGAAACTATCTAACAAACACAACACAACTTGCTTCATTACACTATCATACCACTGACCCTAGGAGAGCTGGGGATTTTGGAACCCAGTGGAGCACCCAGACTAGGAAATCTAAAATTTCACAAAATGTCAGATGAAAATTTAAAGTATAGGATCAAATCTAAGAATAACACAAAGTATGAGTGTACCTTTAGAGGGAAAGACACTGATTCTCATATTGCTTATACCAGTTTCAGTGAAGCAAAGTATCAAGTCTCTCAGAAGCTAATTGGGCTTAAAGTCTGATCGAGGTTTTCATCATTTAAATAATGTAGTTTCATAGAATTGATAAGTATAAGACAATGATAAATGTAACTCATTAATGTGATAAAAAGTCAGCTCTCTAGAAACCTTGCTCCATGTATATTAGTGACCTTTGCGCTAATACAGTATTTGGGACTCATGGTCCAGCATTAGTAAGAGAATTAACAACTAGATCAGCTTCTCTGAAATTCTTATGCTCTTTCAGATCTTTGCTAGTTTTAAGCAGGTTCGTATCAAGTAAGTTGCCTACTGATTTTGGAATCCAGGCTTTACAGAAACAATTAGTTTTCTCTTAAACAAAATATCTGTTTTAACAATAAAACATTATGTGTGGGTTTCTTGGTATTTATTTTTTGTTTTGTTTGCTTTGCTTTATTTTTCTCCCACAGGATTTTCTTTCCTTTATCAGCAGCAGAATCAACAGAGCTGAAGAAATGACAAAGTCACAGAGAGAGAAGGTTGGTTTATATTTATTCTCTGGTTTTGTTTAAACTATAAGATCAGAACAAATAGTATAAACTGAGATAGGTTCTTGTACTCTGACTACATGTTTTATTTCTCACAGTTCAGGTAAATGGGTATTAGAAGTGGATCAGGAGGAATTGAGCTGAGAATTAGGGAATGGTCGTCCTCAAATTATTGCACGATCAGTGCTATGAGCCAAAACAGAGACAGCATGGAATTTTTGCCTGAAGTTTTAACTACTCTCCCATCCTGTCACTGTAGTTATTATCTCTCTTCCCAGAAGACAGTGCTAACTGCTTCTCAGATAACCTTTAATACTGAGCAGTGCTGATTACCATTTACACCTTACTCACTTCCCAGGTGGACAGATATTTCTTTGAAAACACACTTGAAAACCTAATTTTCAATATTATGTTTTCAACCATGCAATATTTTACTGGTTTTCTTTGATTTTTTATCTTTGATAAAGTCATATCTTATAGTCTTTAACATAGCTGTTTTCCTCATTTTAGCACTGCTATGATTTTCCAGCAGCATTTTTCCCTTACAAAACATGTAAGGACCACTGAGTTTTTACTTTAGTTCCTTCTTTTAAGATACTTCCCTGTATCTAGAAAGTATTCTCAAGCTGTGAACTATCTCAAAACAATTTTTAAGGACTGCATTCACTAGAGATTTTTATGAAGTAAAAATCTGCCAGCCCAATGCGAACTAGCACGAAAGCTTCTGAAAATAAAGAAATATTGTGTTAGTATTCTAGAGTCTTTGGCTGGCATTTCATATATTGCCTTTGAAAATATTTCTTCACTATCAAAACTGGTAATTGCATGTATCTACATACTCATGCAGAAGATATCCAAATGTTGCTAATAGGAATTGATGGATTACAGCTGAGGGGACTGAAATGTATTACAGGTCATTGGCTCTGCCCCTTGTTTATCATGAACAACTTTAATCAGCCTTCAGTATGTAATAGCCATAAAGTACTATTTTGAAACAAAGAAAGGATTAAACATAAAAAGACAAGCACAGCAATGTTAACAAGGGAAAAAAACGTTTCCTGGACTTGATATTTCCTTTAAAATATTCTTACACAAATCTCTATGAAGTTTTGTATACTCATCTTTCCATAAGAAGTCAGAGTATTATTTTTTACCTCCATGATTAAATTTTCCAGACATAAAAATCTATAGATTACTATGCTCTACACCTATATATTTCCCTATATGCCATTTTTTTCTTGACTATATATATTTTAGGACCTGACCCATTCCCTCTGTGGTAAAACGAGGGCCATTGCTGTTGAAGAGAGCCCTTCTCACTGGGGAAAATGTGTATGGGAGTGCATATGGTTGACAGTTCCTGATAACAACATAGTTCCAATGGCCTGTTGAATACATATGGTCACATTTTTGCAGGACACATTTCTAACTGCTTCTGTCAACTGTTTGACTAGTGCTGAATGATATACAAACCCAGGTGAAGCATAATTCTATCTATCTAAACTATGTACCCTTAAATGTTGTCAAAATCTCTGATTCCTTCTTGCCATGGAGGAACAGATACTGCAAAGCGAGTTCTTTAGTAAGTGTTCAGTGGCTCTCAAAACTTCAGGCTCTACTTCAGCCTAATCATACAAAAATATGAAACCATATCAAATTTGAAACAATGGGCATGCTGTGAAATATGTTTTTCAAATTTTATCACTGTGTAGTAATATGCTAGCAAGCTGTTTGATTTTTCCCAGTTTTATAAAATGACATTGTACAAGACATGTTGGAATCAAATGATTTAACTAATCATAATGTCACTGTAAGGGTATGTGGAAGGAGAGAGTGTTTGCTCCTTTGAGGGTATCTGGTCAAGGAGCTTTTCAATGCAAACGGGAATAATAAGAAAAGGGGAAAGCCATAGACAAGAACATATAGAAACACAAACCTGATGGATGCATAAGGGAGGCAGTAACAAGAACCAAACCTGGTCACTCACACTAGTTGATAAGTGTATGTGGAATACGGGAATGTTTATTTCATTAAGATTGTCTGATGAAGGATGAAGGTGGAAGCCATAAACTAAATATGCATAGAGACACAAACCTAACAGACAAACACAGCAGAAACAAAGACAAGAGACAAACCTGATCAGCGATACTAATTGATGGGCAATCAAGAAACTGCAGGCAAACCCGGACATTGCAATTGCCAAGAATGCAAACCTGAGGGTGCAGGACATTGGAGAGGGGGTCGGTGGTACTATGCCAAGGGAGAGCCAATGTGTAGGGGAAGGAACAAAAAAGAGAACAGACCGAATAGGGTATAGAAGGGACCGGCTGTGTGTAAAACAGAGCTGGTCAGTACTCTTGTCTGACTGAGCCCTGTGCTTGATCACTGCAGTCTGTCCTGTCTTCTTAATAGACTCTTCCTTAGTTATCTCTCTGTGTAATCTCACCCTCTCTCCTGTGTGTGTGACCATTGCAAGGACTGAGTGGCATCTACTGGGGGGACTGGCATGCGTGGACTGGGTGCCAGCTACTCGAGTCAGACCGGGGGTATAGCTGTCCCTGGCCTGTGGTGTCAGCTACAGGAATAAGTGGGGCCCCAGTGCCAGTGGCTGGAGTGGGTGGGGGTTTTTAACCTCCAGCCACTGTGGGGGAATGGTGTGTCCCCCAAAAACCAGCTCCTGGGAGGGAGTGACATAAGTGAGGTGAGTGAGGGGCTCAGCACAAGTGGAATGGGACCATGGGCCACAGCCCATGTCCCTGATGCTGGCTGCTGGGGGGGTGAGTGTCTGTATCACTCCCAAAGTGGGTGTGCATGGGGGTGTGGTGTGTATTCACCAGCAAACTCTTTATAATCTGTGAAATGAAACAGTCATCTCAGGAAGTAAATTTGTCTCACCTTAACATGAATGTCTAAACTAGGTCAGATAAAAACGTGCCTCAAAAGGGCCTATTTATCTTTATTGACTGTAAGGAGAATCCAAACAGTCCAGGTGTAGCTGTCTACACTGCAGGTGTCTACAGTTAGGTGAGATGAATTTCATCACAGACACCTTGCAATATTTAGCTCCATGTACATGATGCTTAAACACCCTACTCAAACATCCACTTCAAACATCTTGCACTATACCGGTACATAAACCATGGTAACTTGCTTACTTGGATACAAACAACCTGAGAACCTAAAAAAAACAAATATAGGGAATTCTTCTGTTACATACGTTCTCACAGAGTTCATATAATACAAGATAAATGGGAAGATTTAATGCAGATTATATATTTCTATCAAATGTTTGAACTTTTTTAGAATAATTTTGTCTAAACACATCTTAGATTGTCATTAGTGAGGACTTTATTACTGCACTGCATGTACTTATTTCTGTAAATTCTCAGCTGCATGTTGTCTGTACTCATGTAATTCACATAATTTGCATCAGTAGGATCAGACAGGGCATTTCACAAATATGAATGATCAAATATATTCTGTAACATATTGGTGATTTCTATTTTGTAACTTTAGCAATTTAAACCACAGAATCTCAATTTTGGATTGCCAAAAGCAATGAAGAGGTTGGCAAGAGTTCTTTAGAAATTACTTTTATTAAATGTGGTTTCTTTAACTTGAGTAAAACAATGTAATAGTTTCAAGAATGCTACTCATCTTTTTCTGCAGAAAGCATAGAGGCTTATCCCTGCTAACCATTATTGGAGGTATATATATATAAATGTTAATTGAATGTAGAAAATTTTGAATATTATTCATGTTTAACTAGACCTCTTCAAATAATTCACTGCTGATGAAAGAATTTGCCCAGGCCAACTTAGAAATGCACAAGAATTTAAGTTATCATCTGTTAGGGATAATTCTTTAAACTACCATTCTCTATTCAGATAATCTTTCTTTCGAAGAAAAAAAGAAAAAGGCAAAAAACAGTAGAAAAGAGAGGGCTGCATCACATTACCTAATTATTAACTGTGTAGATGCCATACTAATTATTATTTTTAAGTGTTCTGAAAATGAGCTGCATCAGTCTTTCTGCTACTGTTTCGATACAGATTCTTAACATCACTGGCTTTCCCAAGTATGTTAGCATCTATGCTGTATTACTGTTTCTTACAAAATCACTGCGTAGCTATTTCTCAATACTGATATATTTCCTCCCAATCTAATTGGCTGAGTGGTTCAACTAAGTGACAAAATTGCAAGGATTTGCATGGTAATGACACAATTACTTTTTAAAAGCTATGCAGTCTCTATCTATTTTGATCACTTTATGTAACCTCTGTGCTTTGAATAGCCCATGTGCCCAGAATATTTGTCACTAACAAAGAAGTTATCTTCACCTAGAACCTCTTCACCTGAAATAAAAATATCTTACTATGTACCTGAAAGAGAAGATTAAAAAGTATTTTTCAGCTGGAAATTATCAGAAACCTAAAACCTTTTATATGATTCCTGCTTTATGCATATTTTCCCACTTACTTGACATTTTTTTCTCTCCCTATAAATAAAAAATAATGTCCCAGAATAAGTATCATATATTTTGGGTTTCACTGATTTCTGCACAGATCTTTTCTGTCTCTTGAAAATCCTTTTTAAATTATGAAAACTTCAGTACCTCTGAAAAGTGGATTAAAGACACATGAAGGGGTAATTCCTTCCATCTAAAGAAGGTAGAAAGATAAGCAGTGGTGTGATAAGCATGCAAGTGAATGCAGAAGCAGTGCTATCACAACTATGATATTCCTTTTTCCTGCTTTCTCCTTTCCTATGGATGTTTAACTTTCTTAAAGCACTTGGTGAGAGACTATTATTATTAGCCAGATCATCCATATCCACATGTTTATTGACCTCTTTAAAGAGCTTCAAGGATTTTCCAAAGAGGACTTCCCTTCACAGAAGCCATGTTGGCTTTTCCCAAATGTAAGTCATATTTATCCAGGTGTCCACTAATCTTTACAAGCCGCTAGTTGCTTTGCTGTACACCTCAGGCTTTTCTTAAGATTAGTGTCACATTTGCCATCCTCCAGTTTTCAGACATAAAGGGAATTTTAAGTGAGTGGTTCAAACCTGTCTTCAGTCCTAGTGAATTCTTACTGTTTGTTCAGTCTTTTGTACAACAACTCTTCCACAATAACTTTGATTTCAGATAGATCCTCTGCTAAGTCACACCCTAACCTCCCCACTACCTCCCAAAAATATCATGCTTGAGAACCTCAGTAGTTTGTTCTACAATGAACAACTCAGAGAATTCATTTACATTCTCTGCCATGGCCTTGTCTCCTCTGAGTGTCCCTATAGGGTTCAGGAAAGTTAATTACTGATTTCAGGCCTCAAGCAAAGAGCTGGTCATGGCTATTCGGACAATTTTCCTGACTTTCCACTTTCCACTGTGTCTCTGCTGCCTGGAATTAGAAATGAATCCTTCCTACAAGAATTTTGCAGGAGAATCAGGCAGCAAAGCTTTGCTACAGGAAATAAAGTAAGACATAAGTGGGGAAAGAAAGTATAAGAAAGATATGGACATACTGAAAAAAATCCAGCAAAGGACCACAAAAATTACTAAGGGACTAGAGTATTGCTCATATGAGGACAGTCTGAGAGTGCTAGGGCTGTTTAGCCTGGAGAAAGAAAGGCTCAGGGGGGATTCTTATCAATGTGTATAAATACTTGATGGCAGGGAATGAGGAAAAGGGAGCCTGACTCTTCTCAGTAGTGCCCACTAATGGGACAAGAGGCAATGGATACAAATTAAAACACATGACATTCCATCTGAACACAAAAAACCCTTTCTTTTTTACTGTGAGGGTGGTCAAACAATGGAAACAGGCTGCCCAGAGAGGTTGCTGAGTCTCCATCCTTGGAGAGGTTCAAACTTGACTGGACACAGTCCTGGGCAACCTGCTCTAGGTGACCCTGCTTGAGTAGGAGGTTTGGACCAGATGACCTCCAGAGGTCCCTTCCAACCTAAGCAACTCAGTGATTCTATAAAAAGTCTTTTTTTTGATGTTTTCTTGCTGGTGCAGACTATATATTTTACTGTGTAGCTCTCAGGTTAATAGAGTGCCTCTGATGTCTTTGGCATGAATAACAGAAGTAGTTTAGCAGTAGCACAACATTAAATTCAGGCTGCTTGGCATGCTGAGTTATTTCACTAGAAGACTGTAGGCTGAAGGAGACCTAACTGAACATTTGTGACTTTGGTAGGTTCATATCTAACTAGTTAGTCTGAAATTATTGCTACTAAATATGAATGCTGATATAAGCTAACAACAGTGCTGCAGATGTCTCCAGCAAAGACTGGAGCACTAATAAATTAAACACTACCTATTTTTTACAGAATATCTGAAATACTCATTTACATTGATATCAGTTATATATCAACAGGCCTGCTGGCGATGGAGGGAGTACAGCTATCGCAAAGAGGGAAAAGGATTCTCGCCCATGAGTTGGCGGGCCTCATCGAGAGAGCTTTAAACTAGGCTCGAAGCGGGAAGGCGCAGGAGCAGGCAGTCCCCATGTGCCGTAAAACAAACCAGCGGGGAAGACGACCGGCCTGGCTGAACAGGGAGATTTTGCTGGGGCTCAGGAAAAAAAGGAGAGTCTACCACGCTTGGAAGAAGGGGCAGGCTACTCAAGAAGAGTACAGGGAGCTCGTTAGGTCATGCAGAGAGGAAATCAGGAAGGCAAAAGCCCAGCTAGAGCTCAATCTGGCCACTGTTGTAAGAGATAATAAAAAATGTTTTTTCAAATACATTAACAGTAAAAAGAGAGCCAGGGAGAATCTCCCTCCTCTGGTGGATGCGGGGGGGAACATTGCCACCAAGGACGACGAAAAGGCTGAGGTACTTAATGACTTCTTTGCCTCAGTCTTTAGTAGTGACACCAGTTATCTCCAGGGTATTCAGCCCCCTGAGGTGGAAGACAGGGACCG
>WAAD01002704.1:12742-33970 GCA_013389945.1 Fregata magnificens
GCTACAGGCTTGGGTAAGAGTGGCTGGAAAGCTGCTCGGCAGAAAGGACCTGGGGGTGCTGGTCGGCAGCCGGCTGAACATGAGCCTAGAAGGCCAACGGCATCCTGGCTTGCATCAGGAATAGTGTGACCAGCAGGAGTAGGGAAGTCATCGTGCCCCTCTACTCGGCACTGGTGAGGCCGCACCTCGAATACTGTGTTCAGTTTTGGGCCCCTCAGTACAAGAAGGACACTGAGGTGCTGGAGCGTGTCCAGAGAAGGACAACGAAGCTGGTGAAGGGTCTAGAAAACAAGTTTTATGCAGAACAGCTGAGGGAACTGGGGTTGTTTAGTTTGGAGAAGAGGAGGCTGAGGGGAGACCTTATCGCTCTCTACAACTACCTGAAAGGAGGTTGTAGTGAGGTGGGTGTTGGACTCTTCTCCCAAGAAACTAGCAATAGGACAAGAGGAAATGGCCTCAAGTTGCGTCAGGGGAGGTTCAGACTGGACATCAGGAAGAATTTCTTTACCAAAAGAGTGGTTAAGCATTGGAACAGGCTCCCCAAAGAGGCGGTGGAGTCGTCAACCCTGGAGGCGTTCAAAAAAGGTATAGACATGGCACTCCAGGGCCTGGTTTAGGAGTCATGGTGGTGTTGAGTTGATGGTTGGACTTGATGATCTTTGAGGTCTTTTCCAACCTTAATGATTCTATGATTCTATGATTCTATGATATTATTACTGTGGGTATTGTTATTGCAGTTTAACCAAGCACTTTGTTAGTGACTCAAAACAATCCTAGCAAATAGCCTGAGGAATTCTACCTTACTAAATTTTCAACAGACACCATAAAAAAAAATCGTAATATTATGGGAATTATGCTAAATTTCCTGTATCAACAACACCCACAGTTCATTAACTTATGTCAAGTAGCTCCTAGTATCAGGGCCAAGTTTCTCACTGCTCCTTTTTCTCAAGAACTGAAGAAAAAAAAAAAAAAAACAAAAAGCCCTTGTTATGCTTAGCATTTTCAGAAGTTAACGTATTCTCACTTTTCTGTCAGTTCTCTGACTTCCACAAACACATTATATTAGAGGAAGCTCTGTAGTGATGGACAACTTCTGTAGCAACTGCACTCCTGTTTATCCCACGAGTCACAAGTTTTATGAGTCCTTATAGATGACATATTTTAGTTCATTTTTCTGCCAGTCTTTGAGTCCATAACACTGTTTTTATCTCCCATTTTACAAGATTTTACTATATTTATCCATTGTTTTGACTTCCCTTAGCTAAGGGCAAGCTTACTTAAAATAAAACTGGTAAAATAAGGAAAATGTTGTAATTTAAGTGCATTTTAAGAAGACACCTTTCCCCTTTGTGTCATGTAACATTTTTTCTTCTATGCATTTCTGATGTTGTTAAATTTACATTGTTATATACATGAATAAATGGTTTTAAACTGTATTTATTATCAGTTTTAATGCAGTTCAATAGAACTATTTTTTAATCAATTTGTGTGACTCCAGATTAATTTTAAACTCAAACTTAGCAGAATCAATAGTTAGCAAGTTTCTTAATCTTTCACAGACAAAATACTCTTTCCACCAGTACCTCAGAAGCAATAAATGCCACTACTATCAAGAACTGGATTCTGAAGGTAGACCTTTTCCTTGTAGAAGACTGTGAAAACATTAACACAACTCCCAGTTCACAGCATTCCCTATATAAACACATCTTTATCCATCGTTTTATCAAGGTTCAAGACTTCACTTAATACTTAATACTTAAGTATTTATTTTATTATTCTTAATGCTAGAGTATTTAAAACATCAAATTTTTTTCAAAGTAGCTGAATTACATTATTGTGATTTTTGTTTACTGAAATAAAAATGAGATATCAGATTTTTTGAAAAATAAAGCATAAAACTGAATGAAATTACCTTTCATTTCTTCTGCTTTCTTAGGATATATTGAAGAGGTACATTTATCACCAGAAAATTTGGTCAACAATTCTTTGTTGCAATATAACCTTCAGGGAAATTATTTTATAAAGCTCAGACCATATAAAAGTCTTCTACTCGTCTTCATTCTACTTTTAATTCTATATCACAAAATAAAATGAAACAAATAAAGAAAACCAAACAAAGCATTTTGAGGCTACTGCAAAGGACTTAAAAATATTTGCAATATTCAGTCTTTGAAGCTGTTGCCACCATTTGATATCTGATATTCTCAAAGAAATTAAAAATTTTCAATTTATATTCAACATCTGATATTCAGAAATAATGCCTACCTGTTGAAAAACATGTTGTCAGATTTTTTAACAGGGTACAAGCATTCATCTGTTAGGAACATACTTCAGTACTCCTTCATATTCAAAGACGGGGAAATGAAATAATGAGAAATTATAAATGCTTTTAGCAGATGAGGACAAAGATTTATAACATTTTTTACACAATCTTCAAGATAAGATGATGAATTATCAGTAGGGTATTTTGCTCTGTGATACAGTATATAAAAAGTTGGGAAATTAGCTAGAAGAAAATCACTAATTTTACATTCACTACTAAGCACAGCATTATCTTCTGCAAGTGATATAATCATTAAATTTCACATCATTTGTTTTTGGGATCTTTTTACTTTCTCAGGTATTTCTATAACAATTTTAATTTCTATTTTGAAAACAATGAGGCAGAAAATGGATTGCTCTCCTATGACTATGCAGTAACAAGTGACTTCTTTGAAACATTTTCGAATTTCTACATTTTCAGGTATTAGTGCCATAGAGAAAAACACGTCCTTTTTCAACTGAGACTTAATTGTCTCTTCAGTTGAAAGAGGATGTAATAAACTGTTACCGACACATGAAGCTTTAGTGTTACCAAGAGGCTTCACTTCAGCTAACAGTGAACTCTGGAAAGCGACATTACTCAATTTGCTGTTATAATCAAATGATCTGTGTGAATGACTATGGGTAACGTGATGATACCCATTTGTTGCTTCTACTGCAGTCTGATTTTCCTTTTTCATGTTTCTACATTTCTTATCTACAAAACATTCTCAAGCCTCATATTCCTAGACCCCACGTTAAAATAATTTTAATTTTGTTTTGCCCTAGTTACATGCTGTCTTACAGCTGATAGTCTATCATAAGTGATGAGAAGCTTCTTCCTCATAAACTGCAGCATGTTTGGATAGCCATTATCATCCATATAAAACCATGTGTCTGCTCAGTCTTTACTGGGTCTCTGTTGATTTGCCAGGAATGTTTCCACAATCATCACAGATACTGCCATTTTCAGAGTAAAGATGTAAACAATACAATCATATTAACAAAATGACAATACACTCATATGAACATAAGCATTTGTTAAACTCAATGTTAAATAGCTATCACTGTGTCTGTACTGCATACTTACCTGTTGATGTCTAGGCCTCAAAGTGTCCATATTGTAAGACAGAATAACTTTTAGGCACAACAAGTTTGACTATATGCACTAATACGTTCTGCAGTTTTTGCAGATAGACTGACTGCTAACTACTCTCCAAACTTGCCTTTTGGCATTGCAGGGTTGCTGTAGTTATTTCTGTACAAAGTTTGTAAAAAAAACATAACAAACAAAACCCAACAAACTCTTGGTTTAAAGCTGCTATATATATATTATTGTTGTCTGACATCAGGTCTGGTACACAAGTCAGTCTGGAGAAATAAAACAGCCTTTAGCTAAGACAGGTGAGAGCTTATCATTCAGAAGTCCCCCTCGGGAATGAATGCCCTTACATATTCTTTTATTGATTTCTAACCCTTTTTTCTCACTGAGCAGATTTCTCTGTGTTCAAGCAGAAGTCTCATTGTAGGATCCATGATAATTTTTGATAAAGTGTCAATTCTCACCTCAGTTCTTCTCTGAAAATCACACTTAGTTCTCCTCTAAACTTTAAAGGCCCATTTCCACCAGCCAGCAGTCCTTCTGCAGTCTTCCCAAAACACCACAAAAAGAAAAACACAGCAAAATTCCTAAGGACCACGGTCATCTATTTGTTGAGTGTTAAATCTGAATAAAAATTTTCAGAAACCTTTAATAAGGTTTCTTGGGAGAAATTCAAGACAGTGATGACCACCTTGTTCCAAAACTCTATCCTGTAAATAGTACTCAGAGGTCCTTTAAAATAAAACTTATTAGTGACAATGTATGGTAATAATTTGTTCTGTGTACCCTGTGAAGTATGTTTAGTTTCTTCCTGTATTTAACACTCACTTACCCAGCTTGCAAATGCAAAAAACCAGAAGCTTTGATTTGCTTCCCAGTTTTACATAGAAAGTCTCAAACTTTCAAAATGTTTATTTCAACTGTGAAATTCACTCCAGTCTCAAGACAACCTGAAATGAAAACATTTTTCTCTTTTTTGAGCCTTGTGGTTAGTTTCTAGGGCTGTGATTTTGCATATATTTCTCTCATTTAGAAAGCTGGCTTGCATTGGTTTTCTTTCCCCTCATTCTGGGAACCCTGACTGACCATTCATACCTCTACACCATCTTCTGCATGTTAGCAAAATCATTTGTGCCGTAATGAGCCACAGTGATGAACTGATTTGAGTTGACCACAACCCTTGGTTTTGGTGTAGAGTGGGGAAATATGAAATTTGCTCCTGAGGAAACTGTCAGAAGAGCCAAAGGTTAGGTCTCTTCAGCAAGATTTCATCCCCTAAAAAAAAATCTTTGTGCACATGCTATCCGTTTCAACCTTTCCCTTACCCACATGACACACAGATGAAATATGGGATGTTCCTTAAAACAGAGGGAGGGAGAAGAAAAATGGTTATCCTTAAAAGGCAAGTATCCCTAGCATTCATCTCAAGATGAACTCTTGTACTATTTTGACTTTAATTTCTATATAGAAAATGCTGAATTTCATATTAAAAATACCACACATAATTTGTATTTTACTTCAAATAATGTGCACTGGATCAAAACTAGTACTTTGAAAGCAAGATGATTAATTTTTAAGCTTTAGCCTAGTAAGCATGAATGAAATAAACTTATTTCCTTTATGTTTAGATAAGACCAATTAATTTTTTATTAGTCTTTTTATGCCTTAATGATATGTACAACAGAATCAAGCAGATGATACTAGTGTAGAAAAAAAAAAATCATGGTTCCATTTTCCATGGTTATTTTTTCTTTACTAAACAGAAATGAATTTTCTTCTCCAAACACTTCAAAATCTAATTCTGCTCTGTTCATTCAGGCAAAAATCTTTATTGAAGGAACTGTACTGAGAATTTCACTTGCACTGAGACCAACATTTTAGACATAAGGTCTACCTATTCTAAAAACCCTATTACTGAATAGTAAAACATGTGGCTGAATGGGGAAAGAACCAAAATAGGCTCATGGCCAGGTAATGAAGAGGATCAAAGGCATGGAATTACTCCTGCAAAGAGTATGACCACAAAGGGTAGTGCTCCTTCTTGGAATTTAGGAAAAGGGATGCTTTACATGGAGATGTCATAGAAAACATATTTATGATATGCTAGTGAAAATATGACAGAAGTCTATAAATTCATGAATGGCATGAAGAGGATGTTTTGGGATTGTTTGGTCACTCTTTTCATATGAGACCTAGGAGGCATCAGACAAAGTTAGTAAGAATCAAGAGCCGAAAGAGTCAAAGATAAATGGTTCTCACTGTATCAGGAAACTACGAAGCTCCTTGACTGAAGGTAGGGTGGATGGTAAAAGTTCACTTGAGGTACAGTGAAATTGGATGAGTTCACAGAAGAGAAATCTTCTGCACATTGCTGGTATATGAAATACTTGTCTGCTATTGGCCACTTTTGGTGGCAAAATCCTTTCAAAATATACTTTTGTTCTGATTTATGTTGGCCATATTTATGTTCTTAGAACTTCTAATGCAAGAAGTTCTGTTATAATAAGTTCTGTAGGCACAATCAAACTCCCACCTGCTAACATTCAGAGTTTCCTTTAAATCATGTCACATAGCATTTCTGTTTCCTAAGCATCACAGTAAGTCCTCCTTTACTGTAATTTGGGGTTATTCTTTAAAAGATCTCTGCTCATATTTGCAATGAAATGCTAAGTTTTGAAACCACTGTCATTATATACATCATCTCACATCTACCCTTGGAAACCATTCTTCCTCCTCCCATACTAGGCGCACAGCTACTGTCACAGGTCTTTGTTTTCAACATTATCAACAAGCTAAAGAGGTTTAATCTCATTTTTTTTACAACCTCTTGAGCTGTTTGGAGTGGATAGCAGAGCTCAACTGTCAGCAAAATGTAAATCATTTGGACAATTTTTGAACTATGACTTTCACCTGACCCTGTGACATCTCACTAACTTTCCTTGGATCTGGACAAACACTGTATGTCTTCATAACCTTTAGAGAAAGATTACCTGTTGAGTGATGCTTCTATCTTTCATGCCTGCAAAGGAATTGGACAGACTCTTTCGCTTTAAACATTTACTTCATTCTTCAAGAAGTTCTAAAGAGCAGCAGCTGTAGCTATGGGAATGTCACTATTATGTTTGGAATTTTTTTGATACCTGATAATGACTTCTCCAGGGACAAACTATTGTGAATGCTTTTCCTTTAGCACACTAGTATCATATAAAAAGCCTACATCCTGTCTGTGTATTGTTATAATGTGGTGGTTATTAAAGCTGCTTTAGTGTTTCAGATCCAAGGCAGATTTTGTGACCTGGAGTTATTAGTTTTCCCTCATTTATAATAATGATGCCGTATAATTTTAGATGGAAACAGCAAATATTCTATTACTGATATTTACAACAAGCAGTAACTATGTGAAAGAAGATACTGCGTCACCTAAGGCATGGTCATAATCCATGCTTTTCATCATTTGTACAATACTTGTATACAAGAGTTTACTGTTCTAAATCATGCTATGCTTTCAGTCTTGTAGTCCTGAGGGTCACGTTGGAAAAGGCTTGTCAGATCTACAGGATTAGCATTTTACTATTCATCACCTGGATAGCTTAGACCACCAGAATACTAATATGCATGCTGCTAGACCAAATTTGGTAGACGCTCATAGACAATGTGATGAACATAAAAAGAGGAATCAGAGCTGACAGTAATGAACACCAAAGCAAACAGCTGCAGCTGCTGAGTAGCAAACAGCCAAATATAACAAATTAATGTTCCGTATACCACAAAACTCTTTCAAGAAGATTTGAGAGCTTAGTATCATCCCACGAAACCCAGTTACAAAGAAGTTTGATGATGAAAGGTCTTAATTGCTCCCACTGGGAATACATGGAATTGACCATGTGTGCTACAGATGAGGCCCTTTTAGAAAGGAAGCAAAACAATCAGAGGTTTTGCACTGTACTGAGTGACTGCGGATTCTGTCTGGTTCTAATTCAGGAGTATGTCTGCTGCTGGATGAGCCATTTGTCTAAGCATTAACAGTCACATGAAGGGCATGAAAGAGAAAATAAACAAGTGATATCTTGCCCTGTGACCAGGACATTTATAATGCCTAGCATACTGATTTACTAAGCTGTGTCATATATTGTACTGGAGACATGTTTAATACTGCAGAGTGAGCCATAGTTCTCTCTGGTCAGAGAGAAAAATCTGAATTTGTCTGAGAGTCATGAGAGTTGTACATTATATTCACAAAATAGACAGCAAAATATCACCATAAATTAATACTATATTTGCTAGCAGGCACTGAAGAGAACTGAAAACTGCATAGCCTTTGATAACTACCAGAAAGGAATACAGCATTCCTCTTAAAGAAATTGGCTTGCCAGTTTCAGTGGGCCAGGTTTGGAGCTTCCATCCATTTTAAATGGACTATAATCTCCAAACACATTTGATTATATCAGATCAAACCTCCACTGAAAGCTAATCCTAAACTATATTCTGTTTTCATTCCTATGGCTTTACCAGTTAATGATCAGGGCATACATCTGAGCAGTGACCTACAGTCATTTATACTGTAAAATTGTTAGCACATTCCCTGTTGTCTCTTGGACTGAGCCAGCTGACTTTTCTGGGTGTTATCCAGACATGGCTCGGGAGGAGGCATGTGCCAGGGACTGTCTCCAATTGTCTGTGCGGGTGCAGACTCCCTGTTCTGTACAGTGAGAGTGTTCAGCTGTGTGCATGCAAGCCATGCCATGCAACTTGGTCTCCAGGCAAAAGAATGGTCCTTAAATGTTTTCTTTTATTAATGTAGACATAGTCTACATGAACAAAGCCCATTTTTACCACATAAATTTCCACCATCAGGAGTAAAGCGCAGGCTGGGTAGCTTATTAATGTTGAGTATAATTTTCAAGGTAATTTTGACCTTTTCAGTCCTGAACTAACTGGCATCTCTGTAGTAGAAGTATTTGCTCTTCCAAGTACCTGCATCTCAGTGTTACTCGGGACTCTTGTTTTTCGCTTCAACACTTCTCTTATAGTGTCTCCACCAGTGTTGCCTACCCAATCCTCTATTCCCTTCTCTACAGGTTGTTGGAAGATTAAGCTCTCCAGACTTTTCAAGAACCTACTGCTGCGTACCATGCCTGGCTATTTACTATAATCATTATGAGGATTCATAACACACCAACTAAGCCTTTTTTGACTCCCATGGCAGTTCTTATAAGGCTGTTCCTTGGGGCAGTGGCTAATCTCAAGTACAGAGGCTGGTCTTCCCCAACAGATCTATGAAAAATATAACAGTACTTTTACAAGCCTGTCATTCCCCGGTACCCAGTCTTAGCAAGCAATTGCCTGAGAGTCATGCAATCTGGGATACAAGACAATGTGTTTATGGTACTGTCATCAGAAAGTCAGTTCTAGCGGGCTCTTAATTTGCTGGTGCTCTTTCCAAGTGTGTGATTGACTACCCATGTGTGAACTGGTTCACAGTGGTATTAACAAGCTATCCAGAAATGTGCAAATCCAACCCTAAATGATCAAAATTGAGAAACTTCCAATTACCTTAGAATGTTAAAGGCAGTTTAACGTTCATATGTCCAGCTGTTCTGGAAATCAACAAAAAATCCCAGTGAATACCATTTTCCTGTGAAAATCTATCCCCCTGTGAATAACAGGGAAGCCAAAATTCAGTTTATTTAGTTCCCATCTGTATTTCCATAAATTGACAGTAACAGAGTGGGGGGTTTTTGCCATGCTGTCTGCAAAGTTCTCTGTGTTCTCATAAGATCAGACAAACTTATTCCCTATAGTCACAGCAAAGTGAAATTTTTTACGTTACAATGAGCTCTACTTGACAGTGAATACTGGGCTTGATGGTATTCTAGCTCCATTATCTTGTCATGCCTCATTCAGTAAGAAAAAATTCACACCATATTTCTTTTGAGCTATTTCTGAACACATTTTTTCTTCACTATCCTTTTACATTCTTGAGAGAGAGAGAGAAAAAAAAAGAACTATATTCAATCTTACTATGTTCCTTCCTTGCCATTTGAACTTGCTCTCATCCCAAATATTTTAGCAAACACAGAAGTCCTGGTGCTGGTTAATTCTATACTTACTTGTCACATTACTTTCAATACCACAATTGTGTTACTTGTTAAATTTAAAAAAAAAATTTAAATTAGCTTGTCATCACTACTGTTTTTGCAGTTTTACCAGAATAACTAGTTTTCATAGTGACTATGACAATATCTATATCTAAAAGGCTGTATATTTTGTGCTTAGTGATCATCCTACTAGTGAACTTCCTTAAGTTCAGGAAATGTATCTTCCCAGTGTGAGGTAAGATCCATCTCTATATGTGCTGGTTTTGGCTGGGGTAGAGTTAATTTTCTTCATAGTAGCTATTATGGGGCTATGTTTTGGATTTGTGCCAGAAACAGTGTTGATAATACAGGGATGTTTTCATTATTGCTGAACAGTGCTTACACAGAGTCAAGGTCTTTTCTGCTTCTCACACCACCCCACCAGCGAGTAGGCTGGGGGTGCACAAGAAGCTGGGAGGGGACACAGCTGGGACAGCTGACCCCAGCTGACCAAAGGGATATTCCACACCATATGATGTCATGCTCAGCATATAAAGCTGGGGGAAGAAGGAAGCGGGGGATATTCAGACTGATGGCGTTTGTCTTCCCAAGTCACCGTTACACATGATGGAGCCCTTCTGTCCTGGAGATGGCTGAACACCTGCCTGCTGATGGGAAGTAGTGAATGAATTCCTCGTGTTGCTTCACTTGCATGCACAGCTTTTGATTTACCTATTGTCTTTAACTCAACCCACAAGTTTTCTCACTTTTCCCCTTCCGATTCTCTCCCCCATCCCACTGGGGGTGAGTGAGTGAGCGGCTGTGTGGTGCTTAGTTGCCAGCTGGGGTTAAACCACGACCCTATAGTACTTAAATATTGCTTGCAGTAAAAGCTTATTTCAGTGTGTTCTTCTGATAATATAAGAACTACTGTAATTATATGTATTCAAATGTATATATAAATGTATAACTACTGTGTGCTTTTTCACGTGAGAGAGGGAAAAAAAGGAAAGAGAATGAGCATGAATAGCAAACTACAGCTTACATGGTCTTTTAAAAACTACAAAAAATGAAATGTGAACCAGTGGCTGGAGGACTCGACTGGAATTTAGGAAAGCTAGGCATCACTCCCAGTTTCTGTCAGTGACTCGTCATGTGACCTTCAATGGCCCAAATACTAAGTTTGAAAAGTTGACCTTAACCTTTATGCACTGCTGCATCCCTATCTTCAAAATAAAAACAATGATACTTCACAAAGTAACGTCGAGAATACCTAGCTAGTCACAGGTGAAACATCTTGATCTCTTCATAGTTTGTTGCTCCTCCTTTGTCATTCTCCTTAGCTATGTGAAAAGTAAAATGCCCTTTTCCGCTTGGGTGCATTAGAACCAGATCCATCCACATGCAGTGAAAGAATTGCCTGGCTTGGAGAAGTTTCTGCCCATTCTAAAACAATTAATCTCATCTTTACATTATTTTGTTTTTCTTCCTGAACTGTTCTAGAAGTAGAGTTTAATTCTTTCTTCTGCCACTGAATGTCTTAAAACTCCAGAGCCATGCCTCCATTGGTGATCTAGCCAAACCTGATTTCTTTGTGTACACAGGCATGGCTACAGCAAGGATAGTGGAGAGTCTCTGTCTGTGCCCACGTACGCGGAGGACCTCAACTAGTGCCTGTTGAGGGCACTAATAAACTGTCATGTCCCTTACCAACCTCCCCTGGGGCCTCCCTCTAACCCTTGCCCATGGACTCTGGAGCCTCATTTCCGCTGAGCCCGGGGCCCTCAGTCCTTGCCTGAGCTATGGTGGTGGGGGGGTTGTGTGTGTGTTTGTGTGTGTGTGTGTGTCGTCCCATCTCCTGATGTTCCTGGCTGGACTTGCTGCAGAGAACCAGATCTGACTCATTACCTTGCCTTGTCTGATGGTCACTGGGCTGTCAGTGGAGCCTGCTACTGTCACCAACAAAACCCTCTTCAGGTCCTCTGGGCAGTCACTGCCCTGCCTGTGCTGTGGTCATTCTCCATTCATTCTGTCTCATTTTCCCTGTGGAAGCAGCCCTGCTCTTGCTGTTCATGAAACTTCCAAACTGATTTCAAGGGCGTGCTACAGAAGTTGAGAGATGCCAGCTTAAAATTCCATGGAGAGGGCAAGAAATTCTATGTATGGGATTTCCGGTACCTAAAATAGGCATCTAGAGCCCTTGGAGATGCTCCAGGCTGTCTGAGCTATTCACATACCTCTGTCAGGTATGTTACAGGCTTTACAGGAGATGCATACCCTTCTGGAGAAGTAGCTGAGGAGTTGGTGACATAACTCAAATGGCAAAAGATGCTTATATTTAAGGGTATGTCTCTCTCACTTTCGGGTCAGAGGATCTAATCTACTGCCTTCGTAAAAATGGAGAGACAGCTTAGTTCATCAAAGGAGCAGCATAGGTGCCTGCTTCAGAGGATTCAGAAGTATGAATCCTCTCTCAGCAGAGGCACTAGAAGGTAGCAGAGATACTAGAACTTAGTGTGATTAGAAGTATGTCCTTGTCTTCAGCCTATTTCTATGTTTTTTCTTTTTTATCCCTAAAGAGATCTTGGAGAATGATCATTTAGACTCCAAGATCATTCTCCATGACTTACTTCTCACTGTACTGTACACAGGCACTTAAATTTTCATGTGGACTGTAGATGAGAGCTGAATCAGCAAGTTAGCCCATCTGGATATTCCCACAGCACACCTCATGTTTCATTCTCACTAACTTTTCCTCTTTCAAGTAATTTAACAGACTCAGAGTATGTGTTTTAGATACTCTTACTGCATGGAGGTACATAGCTGTAGAAGATACCTTCTGGGGGAGTGAAGTCCCATGTTTGTGAGGTACTTAGTGTTTGGTCTCTCCCACTTTGCATTGGGTTTTATATTCTATTTCAGAAAAAGAAAGGATTATAAAAATCCTCTAGGGTCATCAACTGTGGTCCTTTGCTGTCACAGAAAACTAGATTAGTCCCTTTCATAGGATGAGGAGGCTCTATATAAATGCTATTTAAGATTTTTCTATGGTTTTCTTGATTTTGTTTTATTTTTAAATCTTATGGCTCCTGGCAGGGTTCATTGCTTTCAAATATATGATACAAAACTTTTCATTTCCACCTTCCTTTTCAATTTATATTAATTCTTCTTTGGTGTCCTTTAGTCTTCCAGAAACACTAACACTCTATTCCCTTGCAGTTTATTTCCATTATGTATTTGTATAATAATAATATTATTTCTAGCCTTTGCTGAAGGAAGCTAGGTGAGCTGACCTCTTCTAGGACATAACCCCTCAAAGAGCTCTTATTCTGAGCATCCCCCAACCAGGCTTTGTACTCAAGAGCTGAGCTGTGCTAACTCACATTGTTCCACAGACGTTATGCTCTTTCCACACAACAAACAGATCTGTCATATCTGTTTTACAAGATGTATAATCTTCTAATTCTTGGCAAATGCATGAACATAGAAATTTGAAAATGAACAACTATATCTTAAAATTGACTTTGGTATCGCACAGAGTACAGGTTACCATCAGTGACACAATTTTGAATGCTGCATGTACAGTGCAATGTTAGATAATTTGTTTGGTATAACAAAATTTCTAATTTTATTTTCTAAACTGTTCTTTATACAGATGCATGGACTTTAGTCCTGTTTTGTTCATTCACACATTGAACAGCATAACCCTTTTTTTTGTAAGAAAAGATTTCTCATCCCTAATGACACGACAAGGTCAAAGGGCCCAATAAAAGATTACCCCTGGAGACCTGCAGTTGTGTTATTTCATCTCTGAACCTATACCACAGAAACAGATCTTTTCCAAGAGATCCTTGGCTTTCTGTACAACCCCTGTGGTCTTGGAATGGAATTTGTGATATTTTCCAGCAAAATATTTCACATTCTGCCTTCACAATAACATGGCTAGAAAATTTCCGTATGAGTGGATACTCATGAAAGTTTATGATATAAAATTTCCATTGATCATTTTAAAAGTATGAAAAAATAAAACTATCTCAGATGAACAATTCTCAGTTGAACTCCAGCTTTCCTACTGTGTTTTCTTCCTTAAAACTTTCATATATTTATTTCCCAACTTTATTGAAATTGTGTGGGTTGGTGCAGGTTTTTTTCTTGCTATGCTACATACATATTTCTTTTCTTCTAGAGATGTTTCTTTCCTTTTGTTTTGAGGAGTTATTTTAGTTTAATTATTAGGTTCAGGCTCTTGGATTAATATATCTTTTTTGCCTTTTTTTTTTTTCCTACCATGCTGGTTAAGATATTTGAAAATTAACCTGTATTCAGTGGAAGTTACTTCTGTCTTCTGCACCAGCTACTTGCAAATATTCCTGCCCTTTTTGTGTGCTTTCGAAAAAGCATCTGTAAATATATTTTGGTTTTGATTTTAAAATTATATTTTCTGTTAAATTTGATATCAAGAGACTTATGGGAGGCTTATATCATGATTCTAAATTTTCACTCATTTATCTTCCTAAAATGGAGGCCACTATTCCTCCCCACATTTAACTCTAGGTTCTTTTGTGGTTTCAAAATATATGAAATGTGAATGATGTTTTATTCCTTCAAAATTATGATTTTTGTTTTATTTTGTCCTACTTATTGTAGTCCATCCTAAAAATGTTTGGTTTCTATAATCATATTAACCATTCCATTGGATCACATTGTTATTTTATGTAAAACATTTATAATAACCATGCTCTGTGGTCAGATGTTTAAATGTCCTCATAGTTCTGCTATTTCACCTTTACCGACTAAAAAGTAAATTTTTATTAAAAGAAATTTAATAAATATCAATGCTCTTTTTTCTTTTTTTTAAGAGAAAATTTCATTTCTTATGAATTCATGCAGTTTTACATTGTTTCTACTGATTCAGGTAAAAGGATTTTATGAGTTTATTCAAAGTAATAGGCTGGAAGTATTGACAGCATCATTCTTTAACTCATCATCTTAAGGAATAAATTTTTGATTTCTGCATTAGTTAATGCTTAAGAATATTACTTTGATGACACATATGCCAGAAGTTTGGCAAAAGTCAGTACTGTTTCTGCATAAAAAATGTGAAAAATCCTATCATAGTCATTCAAGAACAAAATTAATCACAAAAATATTATTTAAGAAATTTTATCTCACTCTAATAAGAAATATTATCACATTAACAGTCCAATAACATGACATGTTTTTCTCGTTTCAGTAACATATACAATGTCTTCAGTTCGCATGTTTTAGAAAGGAACATTTGCAACAGGAGAAAAAAAAAATCCTTCCCTCTGCTTAGATTTATTACTACAAGTATTTTAGCAGTGCTGATGGACAGATTGATACAATGATCAGAACAAAGTATAAGCAAGGATGAAAGCCAGTGGATCAGAATAGGACATGTAGAACCAAAAAAGTTGCCATGTTGTTGTGGTTTAGCCCCAGTTGGCAATCAAGCATCCCACAGCCTCTCGCTCACCCTCCCCCTCTGCCCCCAGTGGGATGGGGGAGTGAATCTGAAAAGCAAAGTAAGAAAACTCTGAGGTTGAGATGAGAACAGTTTAATAATTGAAACATTATATTATTATTACCAATAATAATAATAATAATAAGAAGAAGAAGAAGAAGTTGTAATGAAATGGAAAACAATGAGAGAGAGAGAGAAACAAAACCCAGGAAAAACAAGTGATGCAACTGCTCACCACCCGCTGACTGATGCCCAGCCGGTCCCCAAGCAGTGATCGCTGCCCCCCAGCCAACTCCATCCAGCTTATATACTGAGCATGACATCATATGGTATGGGATATCCCTTTGGCCAGTTGGGGTCAGCTGTCCTGGCTGCGCCCCCTCCCAGCTTCTTGTGCACCTGGCAGAGCATGGGAAGCTGAAAAAGTCCTTGACTAGTGTAAGCACGACTTAGCAACAACTAAAACATGAGTCTGTTACCAACATTATTCTCATACTAAGTCCAAAACACAGCACTATACCAGCTACTAGGAAGAAAATCAACTCTATCCCAACCAAAACCAGGACACATGTTTAGCTGAATTAGTAAATTGCAAACAATGGGAATTATCTCACTGTTATTTTTGCAATGATTTGATTTATGTTGTCACAAACAAGGCATATAAATGAAAATTTCCTGTGAGGTGATAAGGGATCAGTTTTATAAGGAATAATCTTTTTTTCTTTTCAGATTCACGCATTTTCCCTCCTACTTGCTACTTACAATAGACAAGATAGGAAGTTTTAATAGTGCATGGGTGATGAACCATTGAAGGTGGATTACAAGATACAATAAAGCATATGTTGGTTTTTTATCACAATAGGACAGCCTAATAAACACATTGAGTATACTGGATGAGGTCCACAGTGTATATAAATCACTTCCTGCTGTCACTTTTTGGCAGATTACCACCTTAAATCCTGGATTGTTTAGGTGAAATGATATGGAAATGGACATTTAAAAGATAAAGAAAGTGTAAAATGGAACCTCAAGGGATGAGATCTTCAGCTTTTACCTCCAATATAGATGGAGAACAAAGCTGCAGATTTTGTCCCAACAATGATGGATTATGAAGTAGGATTGTTTCTCATGTCAAAGTTACAAGAAGGCTAAATAGATAATGATGGCAGGTAATGGATACAGTACCTGTGCAGATTAATTTGAATGTAAATTTAATTTCTCACACAATTGAGAGGTGAAATTTTCCTAAACTGTATCTCTCATCTGTCAAACAAGACAGTCTTTAAGGAGTCACCTTTATAGATTTGAAATGCCATATTAAGTTCAGTGGGTAAGATTCCTCTTTCTAACATTCCTCACTCTGTTATCCACAAAAACAAATGTGCCTTTTCAGGGTTATTTGCAACAAAATGATGAGCTAATGTCAAAATCAGAAGCTATAAACATTCGTTTTTCTGTTTGCTTATCTGAACATGTTTTCATTTTTACTTTGGAAAACTGTTTGCATTCCCAACTGGAATGATTTAGCATAATACAATACAGAAGAAAAAGAGAGAGAGACCATTTCTGGTGAAGGATCAGAATAAAGCAATTACATCTTAATGTTTAGACCCTAAATAATTAGAGCAATGCCCCAGGCAGCAATCCGTTAGTCCAAGGCAAAAAGGATATCTCACTGTAGAGCTGCAAGAGTGTCAACAGAAAAAAGAATTCAACTGCCAAAAGGATGCTGAAGATCTACATCAACTGAGTTATAAACTGAACAATTATTAAACAGCTCCTTGTACCTGAGATCCTAAGGGTTAAATCTCCTCTTTATGAAATGATTATCAAACTCATGTAGCTTTGGAAACTTTTTATACATGCTAGATAATCCTCTCAAATTTTCCTAGGGGATTTCTGACATTTATGGCTTAGGAAAGTAGAATCCCCAACATTTTCCTTTAGAGGTAGAAGAATTAAAGTTGCTTCATTTTTTTTTTTTCCTGTTCAACAAGAGTTTGTCCTACATAGGAGAAAGTGGGCAATATTGTCTATTTATTTCTAAAGAAGCAAGAACAATAGAAAATGAAAATATTTAGGAAGCTCAAAACTCCAGAATCTTACTAGATAAAGGAATAAAATAACAGGTTGCTTAAGTTTGGTTTGTTTTATTTTATTTTAAAAGTACACCTTTTTACACATTGCAACAGAGATGTTCAGGCACACAAAGTAATGAAAGGCATAAGAGTCCTAGATGACACATGCAGGTAGTAATATCATTCTGCTCCTCCAGTCAAGTGAGCCTGTGTCACTTCTTCAAATCACCTTGTGCCTTCACTGCAACCTGCCATCACTATTTCTTTCTGTCTGGATGGTGTTTCAGAGAGATACCCCCCTTTAAACCTCAGCCTTAGCTAATCATAGAAGAAATCAAGCAGCTGCATACTCAATGTCAACTGAATAGAGCCATGGAGTCAAGTGCCATTAGTGAACATCTGGCACTAAAAGACAAGCTATTTTAGCATCTCTGCTAGTGAACATATAGACACATTAAAGTCTTTCTCCCTTCATACCATGCTGTCATTGCAACTCTTTTCCAAGAGCTCTGTCCACATTTTGCACACTGAACATTTCCTTTCTCAGAGCTACCTAATGTTCAAATACCCTATGGGATATTGTTAGCAATTTGCTTTTCTTTACTGAGAGCACAATATTATTCCCTCCTATGAGACTTTGTTTTTCATTTATTCCTTTAGTCCTTCTGCTTTTTTGGGGGGAGGGAGAGAGTGGGAAGAGAAGATTATCTTTTTTTCCGATTGCTTTTTCTTTAATTTAGATGGTTCTTTAGATCACTAGACATCAGGTTTGGTACTTTGAATATCAGTCTTCAGCATCACACTATTAAGCAAAACATTTATTTGAGTTCCAGTCTTTTCAGGTTTCCATGGTAACTGCTGCTTAGTACAAACCCTTGTAAACTGATTAAACAAAGCCACTGTAGCTCTGAAAAACTGACACATCTGTATTTTGTTTTATTATTAAAAATGTATCTTTTTATAATGTATGTTGTGGTCAGACATGTCAACTCCAAAATGTTAAAAAATGTATACTTGTGTATACATTAATGCATATAATTATAGCTGTATGTTAATATAATACTATATATATATCTAAAATATTAACTATATGCAGAATATTGTGTGATATATATGCTATATATTACAAATAAGAATAAAGAATAAAAGTACAAAGTATACAAAAATATTCATTATGAAGACCTGTCCACTACACCAACGGAGACACAAGTTCAAGAGAATTTGAATCATTTTCTCCTAGAAATTTAGGGATTGAAAGGCAGTGCTGTCAGTTGTCACTGAATCTGTTGCTATTCATAATACTTACAGACAAAAGAGCGCCAGCTATCTAATATAACCACACGTAACTGTAAGAAGGCAACTGTGAACTTTATCCAACTGATTTATGACACATATGAAATAAATTGGTGAATGTCAGTTCAATTATTTGTGCTACCACCAGGAAACATGTCGTATCAGATTTCCCTGTTGAGTGCCTTAAATCATAGCTGTTGTAAAACTGGCACAGAGACCAAATTACTCTCTTGACCTGGTCAAAGGTGAGACACAAAAGAGAAAACATCATTAAACCAGTGCATCAACCCTTAATGCACTCACTCATGCAATATTTTGTGTAGTTCAGTTCTTACTCTGCAAAAGGGAAAGAGAAATTAAATATGGGTACTAAGAACGGTCAGAAATGTCAAGAAAGACGGTGCAAAACTAGAGTTACTCAGCCTAGCTTGGCAAAGATGTAAATGAGGGGAAATGCAACAGATGTCTATAAAAGCTATGGGGCATCCAGTGAAATGAGTGGCTAGGAAGTTTAGAACCAAGTAATAAGTTCTCCCCCTCCTCCCCATTTAAATTGTGAAACTCTCTGTCTCAGGAACCTAAGGAAATGAATACTATATAGGGATTCAACAGGGATTACATAAATTCATGGAGAACAGCTCCATCTGCCACTGTTTGATCATAGAATCATTTAGGTTGGAAAAGACTTTTAAGATCATCGATACCAACCACAAACCTAGCATTGCCAAGTCCACCACTAAACCATGTCCCTAAGCACCATATCTATGCTTCTTTTAAATACCTCCAGGGATGGTGACTCAACCACTTCCCTGGGCAGCCTGTTCCAATGCTTGACAACCCTTTCAGTGAAGAAATTTTTCCTAATATCCAATCTAAACCTCCCCTGCTGCAACTTGAGGCCATTTCCTCTTGTCCTATTGCTTGTTACCTGGGAAAAGAGATTGACACCCACCTCGCTACAACCTCCTTTCAGGTAGTTGTAGAGAGCGATAAGGTCTCCCCTCAGCCTCCTTTTCTCCAAACTAAACAATCCCAGTTCCCTCAGCTGTTCCTCAGAAGACTTGTGCTCTAGACCCTTCACCAGCTTCGTTGCTCTTCTCTGAACACACTCCAGCACCTCAGTGTCCTTCTTGTACTGAGGGGTCCAAAACTGAACACAGTATTTGAGGTGCGGCCTCAAAGTGCTGAGTACAGGGGCACGATCACTTCCCTACTCCTGCTGGCCACACTATTTCTGATACAAGCCAGGATGCTATTGGCCATCCTGCCAGTTTTTTACCCAGCAAAGAGTGCACCAGTCAAAGCCATGAGCAGCCAGTTTCTCCAGGAGAATGCTGTGGGAAATAGTGTCAAAGGCTTTACTACAGTCCAGGTAAACAACATCTATTGGTATCATGGTCCAGGTGTAACCTCTGGTTCTCCCAAAACCTCTGAGGAAGATATACTCTGTTTATACTCTATTTTTATATTCTTTCCTATGTTTTTATTATTTACTGAAGTTGATGATGAGATACTAGAGTTATTAAGCTGAACGGACCTTTAGTTTGAACCAGTAAGGACATTTTTGTGGTTTTGTGTAACTAAGCTGATGCTAAATAGGATTTCCTGTAACCCCAACTTTGATCATTAATTTCACCGGGTCATCAGTTTGTGACTATGCTGACTATGTCTGTTATGGACAGGCACACAGTGAAAGGTTAGGTGATTAAAGGCTCATTTCCATGAACGCAAAGGAGCTCAGAGGCCCCAGGGCAGGCAGGGGTGCCTGAATACCACACTCAGAGATGCAAGACCCACCCCAGGTCCCCCCAGGGCTGTTCCAGGTGATCCTCAGCCCGAGAGGTCAGGGGACACCCCACACCAAGAGTCAGCTGTGGCAGCTCTCCATGGCACCTCACAGACTGAAGGGGGTCCCTGCCCAAGGGTATGTGGTTTATCACGGGGTTCAGAGGAAGAACATTTGGGGACTGTGCAAGACTGATTATTGGGTGTTCAGGGGAGGAATGAAAACTGGGAAATGGAAGGGATTAAGGTGGTTTGGGTAGGAACAAGCATGGGAAAATAGAGAGAGAAAGGGATAAAAGGGCCAGCTGACAATCAGTACACCCCATCAGTACAGTCTGGCTTGTCTCCTGATTAAACACCATTTTAAACTCTTTTCCTGGGTAAGGGACTCCCTATTCTGTGTGCGCGCACGTGGGGGGGTGGGGGTCTAACTGCAAGCATTTGGAGTGGGACCTCAGGCCATAGATGCTTCTTCACACAAGCCTAGAAAGCAGACATTTTAGGGAGGAAAACAAATAACAATATCCCTGAACATAAGTGAGATCAAGACAATTCCACATCATTCCTGCAACCAGCATGAGGCAGATGATTCAAGAACTGCAGTTTCTCACCATCTTGACATTACTTTGCCTGTGGCTTCAACACTTCCTGACTTTAGAAATAATTTCCACCTTTTTTTTCCTCTTGTGTACATGTTATTAGCAGAACTAATGAAAAAGGTTAATTCAAATTTCAATAGCATTCTTTGTTCTACCAGACAAAATGATATTGAAGTCCTAATCATCTAAAAACTTTCATTTGTCCCCTTTTGCATTGAAGGCAAACTCTAAGCTGTTTGGAGAGTATTTTAAATGAATGCCAAATTAGGAAAAAAAGCAAGAAAGCTGAAGGCCAAAGAATGTCCTCTTTCGTTCATTAAGAACATCAAAAAACAAATAAAACCACACCTAGAATCCCAAATTTCTCTGTGTGGTCATACAATGACACGGTCTCCCACGGCATTCTCCTGGAGAAGCTGGCAGCTCACGGCTTAGATGGGCATACACTTTGCTGGGTAAAAAACTGGCTGGATGGCCGAGCCCAGAGAGTGGTGGTGAATGGAGT
>WAAD01002705.1:3993-56098 GCA_013389945.1 Fregata magnificens
TTTCGGAGGGGAAGAGTTTATTGAGTGATTCAAAAAATCTGTTTTGCTCATCATATTTCTAAATTATATTAAAAAATTTGAATAGTGAAGCGACAGCATTTCATTTAAAGTTATTCAGGGCAAAAAAATCTAAAGGTTGCTGCAAAGAATTGCTGAAAGATCTCATTATACTCAATTATTAGAAATAAAACTGGCAGAAAAAAAATGAGTGTTGATAAATGCAAAATAATGCACATGAAAATAATTAAATTTAAGTATTGATAGTCATTAAAATACTGACAGTAAATAGCTCTAAATTAGTGATTATCATTCAAGAAAGATGCCCTGAGTTTTTCACAAATGCCATTTAGAAAACATGAAATCAGTGCAAGTGGGAAGAATGGTAGATAGTACTAGAAAAAAACCTGACACTAAACCATAAAATAACAGAAGGTCCATTTCATTAGTGTACTGCTTCTTGACTACTGAGATGAAGCTACTCTGTGCCATCCTGGCCATCCCATCCCAACAAAAAGAAAAAGGGGTAAACTAAGAAAGACACAGAAAGACATGGAAAGGATAGTCAGAGGTATGTCACAGGGATAACCAGAGCTACCTCTGCTTCTATACAAGAAAAGACGGGAGGCTTAGCAAAGAAGCAAATCCAGAGGAATGTAAGAGTGAGGACGGGTGTAAGGTTATCCAGTGCTTTTAACCATGCATGAAGATGAGAGGACTCATAAGGTGTTAAGCAGCTGCTTTAAAACAAACAAGAGGAAGTGGGCTTTTGGGTTTTTGTTTTTGTTTTTACACACAGTGCATAATTAACTGTCAAACTCGTTGCCACCTGATGTTTTTCTGAGGCCAAAAACTTAACTAAGCTTCAAAACAGCATTTGACAAGCTCAGAGAAGAGAAGAAAAATGTACCACAGGGTATAAGGCAAGATGGTCTGGATACAGCCTTGAAAAAATCCAATTTTTGACCGCTGGAAGCTGAAAGAACACAACAGAGGAAAGATTACTCTGTATTTGTGCCTTTTCTTTTATGCTTTCCTAAGCAAGCTAGCTCGGCATCGTCAGAGTTGGCCACACTGACCTTTGCTACATTTAAAAAAAAAAAACAACTTAAAAATGCCACCAAAACCTTCTCTCTCCCCCTTTTTCTAAAAACAAAAAAGGAAACAAAAAACCCAAACAAAACCAAAAACCCTACATACTGCCCAGGTATTATTTGCAGTATGCTCTTCAATTTGAGTTAAAGCAGGAAAAGAAATTTGTTATTTGAGACTGCCTCCACAAATGAATTAAACCTCAAAAATCCCATTCTCATTTTGGTGAAATAAGTGAAACAGACGTAAAGTAACCTGGCTAAGACATAAACCAACTCCTTGAAAGAACCAAAAGAAATAACTCTTATCTCCTTGCTTCCAGTCTTACGTTTATAACCCCAATATTGTCCTTTTCTTTCCTCATACTGATGGCTGAAAAAAAAAAGACTAGTATATCTCATGGAAACACACAACAACATCTTGCACATGGTTTTTAATTCGCATTATGAAGTAATTCTTTGCATGAAAAACAATTATTTTAGATACACTTTTCGTGCCTACTTTTATATAGAACCACATGGAATTTTCTTTTCAGACCATGAAGTTGCATCCTCTTCACTGGGTCAAATACCCAACCTTTACTGCCATTGATGAGGCTGGCCAAATTCATACTCACACACACCGCTCTTAAATGAAATGCCAGATGTGTAGGAGGGTCTGGTGGTCCCTGTGAGGTGAAGGGGTTTGTACAGTCTAGTATGCAATACCATAGCCAACTTCTTGCTACATATTACAGACCTGCTGTTAAGAAACCAGGAGCAATACTGTAGGATTCAAATTTCTCTGCATGAATTTTATCACCTACACCCAAATCATTGCTTCTGATCTGTCACTGGTGAAAAACCTACACCCTAGCAAGAGGAAGCAGCAAGACAAGCCTATAAAACTGCTGATGAATACAGACTCACCAAGCAAGTTGTAAATATTTTTTTAAACTACAGCCACGTCTCAATAGTATGCTCAGATTAATTGTCATTGTAAAATCCCCAATCAGGTTAATGTCTCCGGTTAATCTGAAAGGTAAAACAAAGGGCTGGCTCTGGCAGTAAGGCTGTGCCTTTTCTATTGATTCCTTTGTGTGTCAGAGAGAGACCACCAAGGGATTGCTTTCACAGACTAAATATGGCTCTGGCATACCTAAAAAGGTCTTAATCCACTCAGAGTGGGAGTATCAACGTGAGGCTGTGAAGCAGCTATACCACCTTGAAGCAGCTGGAGACCTAAGCCTAGGAAAAGATACTTGTTGGTCTGGCATGCCAACAGGCAACCCACTCATCATCACACAAATTTGAAGACATTTGAGGAACTACGTGCTCTTTGCGTTGCTACCCATTTTATGGCGTCACAGCAGGAAAAACCTGTAGTCTATATTGTATATCAGTAAGTACATAAAAATTCAGTCAGTTGAGAAATATTGGAATTTAATTTTCAGTTAAAAAGGCCATTTTAGTGTACGTCTCCACCCCCAAACCTTCACTTTGAGGGACAGCTTTAGGCTTATTTTAATCAAACTTAAAATGATTGATTTAAACCACGCAAGCGCTGCTGCTCGATCGGCCAATACCGTGGTTAAGAAAAACTCCACAGTCTGTAAAAAGTCAAGAACCACTGTCCACAAGTTATGATAACTCTCTTGAGTACACTTGTGTTTGAACATTTTTATAATAATTTGATTCGACAAGTAATGTTTAGGAAAAAAAGCTGTGAAGAGGTAAAGTGCTATGACATTTTAGGACTTGAGAGAATCTCTGAATCTTTTTTCCTTGATTATCAAAACTTGTATGTGAAATTGCCTGCAATGTTGCACACTGGGAAAAACGGAACCCAGTACAACTGAAACAGCTGCTCAAATAATTTCCTTATCACAGTTTTTAAATAATTACTGTAGTAATTATTTATTACTGCAAGTACCTTTGCAGAATGTGCAAGTATAAATTATTTACTTCGACAGGTATAAAAGATGTCTATTCTTAGAAATGAAGCTGCGCCGCTACTCACCATCATATTTAGGGAAATATTTTCCCTGTTGAGATATCTTTGAAAGAGGACAAAAAGACTGAAAAACCCCTCAATAATATAGCTTATTTAGAAACAAAAGTAAGATTACAAGACCATGGAGTGTGAAACAGTATGTAAACAGATATTTCATATTATACTGTAGTACAGAAGAAATTCAGATGACTAATAAAAACCATGCAAAATAAATGCCATATACTTACATACACTTGTTAGAAACAGTCAAAACTTTGTTTTGACAAAAAATTGTTACTGTGTGCTGTATATACTACAATACAGCCAGCACAACAAATCATTAGTAACTTTGGTCTGTAGTATATATGACTTACTATATATACAGCAAACATATGTTTGAAGTACAACAATTTCTTTTGAAACATTGGCTAGAGGAAGACCTTCAAGGGATTAAACTTTAAGATTATTTAATTGTTCCCACAGAAACAAACTGGTATCAAAGTTTGTTTTCAATTCCTCCAAAATCCCCATTCTTTCATACCAACTTCTGGTATGAATAACTTCCAGTATGAAATTAATAACTTTTTTTTTCACTGAAAGGCTCTTTTTCCTCAATAATTTTCCACCTTTAGTTAGGAAGACTGAAGAGCTGACACTGGAAGCTGGATCAGTGAGAATGCTTATTTTTCTTAAATTATTACTAAGAAAATTATTTCAATCAATGGTATGAAGCAAGGTGGGATAAAAGATTGAAGTTAACAATTCAATAAGAGATTTCGGCATCCTCAAGAAACCCTGGGAGACATTGTAGCTTGAATTCACAGCAACAACATAAAATCTGCATTCGCTTGCTGCCTCATCGCATCAGTTCCTAATAAAGGAATCTGATTTGATCTGATTAACACCTTCAGAAAAAACTGAGGTATACAGTCAGATCATCATGAACGATCACCCATCAACTGAACTGCATTAAATGACCATGTGTTTATTCCCAGCCTTTGAATGTTGCCAATATGCCTCAATTTAAAGCAGATACAAGTGGCTAGGAAAATATATGCAAATAATTTGAACAGTAGCTCTTAAAGTGGTAAATGGTTCCATTTCTGATCATCTGACTGCACAGTTGTAAACAATCTTTTTAAAGCGGTTGTGTCACCACAGCTGCAACCTGCCCTCCACATAATAGCTCCCTATTACAGAGCACTCACACATAAAATGAATGATCAGTATCTGCTTCCTTCCTTGTGCCAAGGGATGCTAACCATGTCGAATAAAAATGCTCTGCTTAAAGGGATAAAAATGGTTAACAGAAAAAGATTTTGCATGTGTTAGGAAGCACAGAACTCCTAAGACGGTATAGCCCCTTACTGTATGGAAATAATAGCTTGTTCAGAAAATATATTTGTATGTTTGGATGTAAATCAGAATGATATAGTCATATCTGATAAGAATGATCTAGTATTTCATTGCTCATTAATGGTGAAGAAAGTTTCACAGAATTTAATAGCTATGAACCTTTTAAAGTCAGCAGAGCTTGAAAAGCTTCTAAGCTATTTATCCCCCTCTTGGCCATTTTAACTGTCTTCCCTTCTAGTTCACTGACCTTGCATCCTATTTTGAGGCACTGAGACATAACATCAGCCTTAGGTTCCTCATCCAGACCTAGGTCCCTGGCAGTTTGGGGTCAGAAGTACTTGGCAGTCAGATACCTATGGATTTTGTCAAATCTGTGTTGGCCACAGAGGTGAATCTGCAAACCACATGTCCTCCTCCTAAGTATCCCTACTGTTTGTATTTTCCACGTTGCTAATACCGGATAATTTACATTATGTTAACATCAGTTACACTAAAACCTCGACTTGGGGGAGCACATTTTGTTTTTTATTTTTACTAGGTTGCCAACAAAAAAAAAAAATGGAGCTGGCGGTTGTGTTTCAAAACTCTGAGGTATTAATCCTATTTAGTTACTCATGGGTCTTCTGATCTGTCATATTTTGATTATATTCAAATTTTCATATTGAGAGTAAACATCAAAATAAAATGGAGCACAATATCTAGCTAGTAATTGGATATGACCCCTCCCCCGAAAGCCAAAGTTTTGCGTAAAACCCACAAAAGATATAGCAAAGTCAGTTGCAAAATGAATTTTATCCACCAGTTAGCAATGCCCCGACGGCAGCTCCCACGCAGACCTCAAGCCATTTCCAAAATGGAAGCAGCAGACAGTAAATGAAGCAGCTTGGCTTTAAAAGCGTGTCAGTCAGCAAACTACTGAAGGCTGCAGACATTGGGGGTTCAATCATTCACTGAAATGCCTGTTGGAGGGATCCCAGCGCACCACCCGAGGCGGAGCTGCCTGCAGCTTTGAAATGTGTTAATGTGTGGAACAGCCAGTGTGAATAGCGGTACTTAGTTTTCGACCGCTGACTTGGAGGTGAAATCTTCAGTAGTAAAAATTTTGATACTATTCTTGGGCAAGGTTGAAGGTGAAAATTAAGTAATCACATTTAAATCAAAAGTACTTGTTCATTAAAACTTTGCTTCAGTTAATAAACATTCAACTTTTTTTCCTCAGTTCTATTCTACATTTTCCTCTTTTTCTATTATTACATTTTCTAGGCATTTATTTTAAAATTCAGTCTCATTAAAACTTACGGATAAAGTATAAAAACGTTATTCCATCTTACTGACAATCAGTGTAATTTCTGAGGGCAACATTTCACTTAAACTTCACAAAATTCATAAGCAATGTAAAAACTAATTCGAATAGTTTATTACATCTTTGATTTGGTATAAATAAAACTGTTAGATTCTACTGCTTTCATCCCTGTCATGCAATTTTAGTATTCATTGCTGCAATAAATTAGGTCTTATAAACAACAAAACATCATAAAACAAATTCAAGAGATGCTGTAAATAGGGAACAAAAAGGAAATTATCTAGTGCAAGCTTTTTGAGTGTAAACCCCTTGACACATGTTGTAACCAGCCAGTTAATAATTGCTTTGTAAATTGTTGTAAATCTGAAATGAAGCAGAGGGGATAAAACTAACAAGTCATAAAGCACAATTGTTACTTGTTTGGAGTGATTATTGCCGCTGCCGACCAAGTTCAAAATCTTGTAACAAAGAACCTGTTTTTATATTTGCTCCAGTGTAGCTATTATACTTGTGCTGAAAAATACATATAATCCTTATCAATAAATAATGTGTTACACAAAATATATGCTTGTGCAGATGCTGAATATTTACAACAGCCACATGCCACAAATTTTAACACGACTCTCTTCATACACTGCTCTCTGTCCCTTATTCACCCAGAACAGATTTTCTCAGGCTGGACAGAATACGTAATGGAGGTTAAAAATCCAGGGGGCATAGAAATGGGTACCATCATCATTGTATCACGCTATAATGCAGGAGCTCTCTTCCAGAATGAAGAGGGCATACAAGGATAACTTTAAACAGGAAGCTCTTGCAGAAACAAATGAAAGTTTGGCAAAGTCAGGAACAACTGGAAATAGGGTTATCCAAAGGACAGAGACTGGCAATCTTTGTAATTGGCCCTGCTACCATTTTTAGCTATAACACTCCAGACTTTTCAGGAACGTGTTACTTAACTATAAATTTTCCTTCAGTGTTATGGCTTGGCAGATCTTCACCATTAACTTGCAGCCAAAATGTCATTCCACGTTATGTTGCCAGCATTATGACACTGACCTAATTTGTCCCTCGTTTTGTATGTTCAACACAGAGTCAGAAATCATGAAAAAAATGCTTTCTTGTCTCATGCTTATTTCCCAGAATTTGAAATAGTATTTTATTACCAGTGTTCCCAAACTGGAAGCATAATAAGGGGATGGAAAGGGAGAATCAGAAAGATAGAGTCAATTTGTTTAGAAGGTAGCTCATTTATGGGCACTTACTTGGTGCCAATAAACTTTATTATTTAAAACAAACCCCCAGCTGTTTATTTTTAACAATTTTAAGTTACTTATTTTGTATTCTTAAAAAAATGTTTAGTTGCCCTAAAAAATGTGAACATTTTAAATACTGTACTTAAATATTGTATTTGTAACGTACTCTCCTTGTCCCCCGCCAAGAAGCCCCCACCAAATATAACGTTTAAATTCTGCCATGCAAATACATGTATGCCTCACCTGAACATCTCTTATCTTGGCTTCATATTACTTATAATAAAAAGGCATTCATTGATTTCTTTATTATCGGGAGACATGAACAGTTATTGCACTTCATTTTTTTAACCACAAATAGAAACACGCTCCCATTATATTTTTTTTAAGGAATGCAAGTTCTGAACATTTTTAGAGTGCTAAATAGTCTCAGGATAGACATCAGACGATAACTCATGTAATTCTAGTACTATACAAAGTAACCTTTACTTGGTATTTAGTATGCATATGCTTAAATTCTAGGACAAATTTTAAGTATGAAAATATCATGGAATACTGTATAAATGCAGAGAAAATAAATTTCAGAGAGTTTGATGGAAAATCAATACACAAAAAGGTAAATATTTCAGGAAGTGATATATTTAGTATAAATCCAACTGAAAAGGTTCCCAGCTTTAGAATGTTTCTGTGCTCTCCTAAGCTGATGGACGATTGCTAAACTGTGGTCTGAGTCATGACAAGCTGCCTCAACAGAAATGTCTGAGGAGTGTTTTGCTCATGCTGTTTGCTCTACAAGAAATTCATTAACTTCATTAGCAAGATATTTAGATAAATCATTACATATACAAAAATGTTTTTACAGACTTAAATATTCAAAAACCTTGAAAGTGTACTCACATACTAATGACTAATGTCTGCAACAAGGAAAAAAAGTAACCCACCCTTCCCTCCAAAAACCAAGAAAGGAAAGCAAAAACCAATGACAAATGGAAATAATAAAACATCTAGAAAATATATCAGGGGATCAACTGTGACAATTAATGGCCTGTTTGGCATCTCCCTGAGACGAAAGAATGAAAGATGAATGTTCAGCAGAACTTTTTCTTTTTCCCTTGAGCTAAAGGTGCTTAAAGAAGGCACAAATTCAATGCAGCAAAACCATAACCAGTCACAGAAGAATGCTATAAGCCACTTACAGGAACGAGGAATTTTTTTATTTCTTCCAAGGCATGACTCATACGAGAATACGCCTCCCCAGGTGGAGCAAACACTTCAATTAATACATGAAGCTCATCACTCAGGTGCACGTATTTGGCTTCTCCACTTTTCCTTAGTTCTTCCTCCTATGAAAAAAGGGTGGGGTTTTTTTTTTAGAACTGTGAATCTGCTAATTTTGCATTGATTTAGCATTTACGGAGAACATGACATTACAGAGAACATAATATAAGCAGACTCTTAAACCCTCTGAGAAATAAAAGTCTAGTACAAGCCACTTAAAGATTTAAAAATCAATTTTGAGTGTTTGAATGATAAAACCAGCATAATTACCATCTACAACAGATTTTAATCAGCACAGTGAAAAAATGCTAAATACTCCAGAAGTGAGCACTGAAATATTAAATCCATAATGGAAAAGCTGCATTAATCTGTCTGAATCTTAGCTGTTCACAAAAAAATAAAATAAAGATCCATTTAACCATTTTGGAGCACTTTAACAAATGCTATTGTTTATTAAAGTCTTTAAGTTATTTAATGAATATCTGCAGGCTGTACATTTTAGTATTGCTAAAGGAAAGTATGCCCTAGTACTTCTATTTGAGACATAAGGTCTGAGCTTCAGTCCCAGTTCTGACATGTACCTATGCAATCTAGTGTACACTGGTTAAGATGGTGATTCACCTCACCTAGGTTTACCTTGACAATCTTTGGGTCCGAGTTTTCCAGCTACAAAATAAGCCTAATAATCCTATTTTATGTTAGAGTAATGTTCTGAAATGTCAATCCATTTTCTTATACAAGGCTTTGAGATAGTGAATGAAATTGTAACACACATTCATAGTAGTTACCTCTGTATAAAAAGCAAAGACATAAAATAGTGATCATGTTAATGGCATTGGCTATGACAACATAATGAAAAATTTATGACGTTACTACATAAGATGGCAAAGTAATGCTGAAGAAATGATGAGTTGAAAACTCAGTCTTCAAAAATATTTTGAGAAATGTAGTTTTGAAGAAAATACACATGCATAGCCACATTTTATAGCTGGAAAACATAATCACAGAAAAAGAAGTAAACTAGTTTGCTTAAAATTGGCTAAGAAGTTATAGCTTTTTAGTATATACTAAAATAATACTTCATGAACATTTAGATATCCAAGATATAAAAATTGTAACAATAGGTTACAATTCGTATTTCCTTAGCTTATTTAATTTTGCATTAACTTCACTTATTTTAGCCCTGCCTAATTACACCATTGCTTAACACTAAAAATATTTGCACGATGCTATGCTTCAAACAATACGCATACAGTTCTTTTTATCTACAGTAGAAGATCCAGCCCCAAGGACTTTTGGATTTTTCACAGAATACACAATGGTTACATCCTTTAGTTCCAGAGCCCTAGGTCTGACTCCACAATAAGTCAACGTTTTGCAGATGATGATGAAATCATAAGTCAATAAATGTGATCCATGAGTTTATTTTAAAAAGTTGAAAATTGACAGAATTGTTTTCAACTAAAAACTGAAAAATTAAGATAAGCAGCACAGATGGTAGAGTATTTTTATCTTTACAGTTAAAGCATCTTTGGCATTTTAGCTTATCACTGAAATCTCACTGAAATACCCATAAGAAGCAGAGCATAATATAACAGTCTATCATGAGATGTTACAGTACTTTTCAGCTGTCTGGAAAAAAACATTTGATTGCAGCTTCTGGAATAATTTGACATGAAGTATTTCAACAGAATTAAGATTTAATACTTATAAAGCGACATCCTAGTAATTGCTGGAAGTTTCTTTCCTATTGCTTTTTTAAGATTCTTAAAAAAACCACCAGAAAGCCCCAAAAGTTGTCTTTCAGGAGAAGACTACCAACAAACTTTGTAAAAAATATAAATTAGATCTTTTTTTCAAACGTAGAAAAAGTAAAAAATAATGTTTGGCTCATTATTTTGATGAGGATTTTGCACAGCTAAGACATCAGTAACATGGTTTTATAACACAGACCTGTCTTACAGAAAGTTAGGTATATGCTTATATGGTGGTAACAACGCTAACAATGTTTCTCTTTTATTTTCTCAACAAACTCAGGAATTCTTAAAACACATCATTTTATAACCTTCCTCTTAGGTTCAGCACATCCTTTCTGTCACTACTCAGCAGTCATTTCTACAGCTGTTAGAAACAGCAGGCTAGGGCTGAGATCCTCAGCATTTCTTTCTAAGGATATCTAATGATGTTTTTTCTTGAGGAACGCATGGGGTTAAAGACTGAATTTTCACACAGTACCTCTTCCCACAACAGGGTAAAATGTCAGAAAAATGCTTCTTTTATTCAAAGTGTGTGTGTGTTGATAGAGAGCAACTTAAATCACCTCAGGAAAAATATGGAAGAGTAAGAACTCATAGACCATGTGAGCACTGTACCAAGCTTTGCTTCCCAAAGCCAGTGAATATGACTGGGTATTTTAGGACTGAATGTAGCATTACATTTAATCATGTGTCAGGTATCAGGCATCTAACAAGCAAAACAATAGACATAACTCGCACTGTTGAGGAGACACCTGTCAATATGGAAGGTTACACCTACTGGCAGGTTATACAGCTTTCCAAGTGCAATATGGATGAATGGGCTCTCCCAGGAGCATGTGAAGTTGGACAACGCCTTTGTAAGTCTTCATTAGCAAGCAGCACAGCCCAACTGCACAGCAAAATGGTCAGTGCTGCGGACCCGAAATCCACGCTATTTATATTTAGGATGACAGCACTCCCCCTTCTTTAGCACTTCAGTGTGTTTTGCTTCCTGCTAGTTGTAGCCTGGTTGCACAAACTGAGTTCAATTAGAAGTCAGAGAGCCTTCCTGGAGCCCAGCTTTGGTTTAGTTTGAAAGGAGAGGAGTCCAGTTCACCCCCTGAGATCTCTGCTCACTGTAAGTAATGGCCCAGTCATTGGGAACAATCAGGAGGCCCTCCTCTAAACTGCACTTCTGATTCAAACTAAAACACTAATGAAAAAACACCCCATGTAGTCCTGGTAAGGACTGAGATGGATTATGAGACTTTCTAGCATCTGTTACATGAAGGCAAAATGAGTGAGATGACCATAAATCTATCTTATATGGTGCTATTTATAAGGTTTTCTGGGTGCTGTTGGCTTTGCAAGACTCTGAACCCCTAAAGGTCTCTAACGCACCATTCCAATTACCTGTGGGCTTTGGCTGTTTCTCATTATTCTGCCTTAACCACCCATGAGGTCCAGCTATTCCCCATGGTGCTCTCTGTAACTTTTGTCAGATTCTCATAGCTTTTGATGTTCTACAATTTCCCACGTCATGTCCAGCAGTTTTCCAGACCCTGTTCAGCTTGTACAGCCTTGGCCAGGGTCTACCCAGCAGCCCAGTCATTCACCCACAGCCCTAGCATGGGAATTGTAACTGATGTACTCGTGTAGACATGAACCGAATCACAGTGGAAGACCATATGCATTGAAAGCCTGATGGATTCACTGTAGAGAACCACCCTGAAAACAATCAAAATGCAGTTAAGTCTTAGGCACTGGATCTTAGGGAAAAAAAACAACACACACGGGACCTGATCAGTTCTGATTTATAACATGAATGGAATAGATTCCCTGGGCTTCTGGATCAGTGATAGCAATCTCTCTTAGTACTGACCCTCAGGTTAATAATACGGTTCTTATTTAGTGCATGGTGATGATGTTTAACTCCACTGTCGGTTGAGCACAGCAGAGGAAACACACACCACCCTCCAGAGACAACTGCCCCCTCGTCCTGATCCTCTTCCACTCCCTTCTGCATGCCAATTCCCGTCATCTCTCAAGTCTGACAGTACTATACTCCATACCTAAACCCAGCTCCCCTCACACTGTGTGCTTCAGGCTTCCTTCATCCTCATCTGCTGCCTCACAGCGTCTGTTACACGGTGCTGAAGCCCACCCACCCTTAACCTGATGCATGGCTCCATAACCCACTCCCTCATAAAAGATAACAGATATTTTGAAACTCCTCCTGTGTTTTATAATTTCCAGTTGACCAAAGCAGGGAAAATGAATTAGAAAACTCTATAGCAGAAATTTGAGGAGTATTGACCTCTGCAAAAGTGAAGCGTGTGAGTGATAAGAACATAAAGGCCAAGAAAAATGATGAATTATCTCTGGATGAGAAATCAGCCTTAGCATTCTAAAAGGATGTGGGCTGACAGAGAACTGATTTCTGGCTGGAACCCCGGCCAAAATGCTTGAATAAAACTACTGGAAAGAACTTGAAAGAACGAATAGAGTTTGCATAGCAAACAATATTGCACAATCCAGATTGATGAATAAAAAGTGTCCTGATAAAATTGAAATAACAGAATATCCAAGAATAATAGAAGAGAAACCTGCAGCAGGAATTGTGTAGATCTCAGAGATAAATTTCATCAATACGATACACAGAACTTCCTGTAATGTAACAAATACAGCTATGAAAAGAAACAATGGGTACTTGAAGAACAATATGAGAATTGCAGTGGATTTCATATCTTGCAAGAATTTGCAAATAAAAGCATAGCGCAGAGACTAGACAAAGATGATAATCACAGCGCTGTTGCTATAGAGGCATTATTCATAAGATCAATGGACAATGCTACAGAAGAAAATTAATGAGCATGCAGTTTGACAAACGCAAACCTATTAATTTTTAATCTGGACATAAATGCAAAAATCAAGATGTTGTCTGCAACACTGATTGTAGTAAAAGTAAAAAGTGAACTATACTGTAACAAGTAAATCAGAACAGATATAATTTCTTGGTGGTACCTGTTTTGGGGTTAAAAAAAAAGCTTTCAGGTCCTAGGTCCCATCAGTGGAGAAACAGAGAACAAAAAAAAAAGAGGAACAATTTGAGAATGGATGAGGTGGGATGGGACAGTTCTCAGAAAAGTACAGAGCGAAGCTAAAAGAGCTTAGCCATTCCTTGACTCTTGTTTTTAAACCAGTTATTCTCACTCCAGGAAGAAGAATAAAGAAGATGGAGATGGTGAGTACATGAGGAGAGCTCACACAGCAGAGCTAAGGGAGTGGGTGTACAACACCTGCAGTCAGCCACAGAGACCCCATAATGAAATACAGGCATGTAGAAAGAACATTGCTTACAACAGAGGAAATTTTTGGAGACACAGGTGACAACAATTATTTTTCTATACTTGAGGCATCATTAAAATTCTTGTAGTTACTTTGGTGAAATGGAGCAGAGATTTGTGTACATTCAGTACTGCCTTGGGCAAACAGGCCCTTCAACTCAAGGGTGCTTTATTTCCTGATGCTTTTCATAATGAAATACAACAACATCTTAATGGCAAAGAGGTACTAAGCTGTACCTGGATCATATTTTTGTTTAGATAGGTGAGAAGGAAAACAAAGACAAATCAGTAGAAGAATGTGATGATAACACAACCATTGAATCACTATCAGAAGAGTCCGAAAACCTGTGTTTCTGTGACAGAAAATAAATGTTTACGAGAAAGGTTAACACATTAAGTGGTATGTACCAAAACTGAGGCTACAACCAGTGACCACTGTGACCAACAACTAGTGATCTATGTATAAATTACCTGCCAGAAAACTGATAGAGCAGAGACAGAGTTCACAAAGCTACAAATGTTCCTACACTTGTACCAATCTAAGCGAAAGCTAAAACACCATAGGCAAGAATCACCTGGTCATTAGACAACTGCTGCTAGAACTAAACAAGCCAAAGATGTTCAATGAATATAACCAGAAATGCACAATTACCAAACCTAAAGATGCTTCCTAAGAAGATCATGTTCATCTTAAAACTTATGATCACAACTAGGGACCACGGCATTCAGGGTGCCTTCTGATTCAGGAAGAAGACTTTGCCATAATTAATGAAAGTACAAAGTGTCATGTTTTTATTTATGAGAGGCTAATTACCAATTTGTTGCAACCAAGTTACAAAGTAGGTTGTTTGAACTCCTACCAAGCTGTTACACTCTTACTATGGGCAAAAACATACCTTATATGAAGTCTTACTAAAGTTGTAAAAGTCTAATCAAAGAATTATTAGTAGTTTAGTTCCATATTAACACTTGCAGCTCAAATTACGTGCAGGTAAAATGAAATATACACAAACTTTCTAGTGTCTGACCCTTTCCCTGGTGTTATGCTCACCCTTCCACTGCCCTGGGGGGTCCTAAGGTTAATTGCTTCAGCTGGCAGGGGGGGACATTGCTGTCAGTTGGCAGCACCCTGAGTCCTTTGATGCAAGAGATATAATACCAATGGCGATAATTTCTTCCTCCTCTCTCCAGGAAGCACTTGGGGCAATTTTTAGGTTTGTGAACATGCTACATAAACTGCTCTTTCTCCATCATTTTGCAACTCCATTCCCCATCTAAATTCACTACATATGGTAAGTTTACCTATGCTGTGTACTTTTTCTTTGCTCTCTTTGTTACTCATAAAGTGATTTTGCCCAGCTCCCAAGGTTGCACTCCTTTAATGACCAGTAACTGACCTTGATGCCAAGTCTGTGTTTACAGCCCTGGAGCCTTCCTTATCATCCCGTGCCTTTGCTTTCAAGGCCTCCACTTCCACCCCATCCCTGTACTCCCCTACGCTGCAGTTTCATTCAAGGGCCATAGCAGCACCCTCTACGCAGAATAACGACTTACTATCGCTATCTGTTAGTTACAAATATAGTACAAATCTAGGAAAAAGCTAAAACAACATAGGTAAGAATCACTCTGCCATTAGACACTGCTGCTAGAAGTAAGCAAGCTCAAAGGGAGCCAGGAGCAGACCAAGTCCAGCCCAGAGCAAGCCTGGCAGGTCCCAAGCCCTGTGCTGCTGCCTTAACACAAAGCCTGCAGCCCGCGACAAGTGACAGCAACACCATATTTACTGAGATACAGGGCTACAAGTGTCAGTGGAAAGAAAACATAAATTACTTATTGCCCTTGCTGAACAGGTCTGAAAAGTACTCGGGGGATACAGAGATTGTTTTTTCAGCTACAAATGTCTAATTTTCAACCTAAATACACACCTGGATGAGGCCTGCTGCTTTCAATGCACTCCCTAGTTCAATCAGCAGATTACAACACTAGATTATACACATGAATATCTCAGGGTTTCAAAACAATCATTTGGGTTGTGCCACAGTGTGAGCTGTGATTGCTAGAGCTGCTGCTGAGGTGCACAAAGTGACCAACACTAATTAGCACACACCACGTTCCCAAACCTCACCATCACTTTAGGAAGCGCTCCTCACTATGATACAGGGTTTTGTTCAACTACACCAGGCTGCTAACAGTCAAGTGCCAAATCAACATATTCAAAAGGATAAATACACTTATCTACTGATTTAAAAAAATTAAAAACTAGAGAGATTTTATGATGGCTGATGACAATGTAAGAACTTTAAGAGTTTACTGTGTCGAAAATAAAGCAATGAGCCTGTGGCACAAGAGAAAAAGATCCTTTGAGCAAAGCAGACAAGGCTTTGTTTACACAGGCTGAAGGAAAACATGCTTTCTTTTCTGCTGCTATCATTCTTACTTTCCAGAAATAATTTTCCTAGTTCTATTACATCTTTCTAGCTCTATTTATTTCATTGTGTTTGGAGCCAAGTTATCTTGATTTTATACATTTTAATCCCTTTTTTTAGAGACAAAGAAGGTGAACAGTCACCTTAAAGTGATACAAATGTTACAGCCACTAGAAAGCTCTACTAATGTTTTAGGTAATTCAGCAAGCTAGCTGATGACAAATTATCAGACAACTTGAAAAAAGGTTAACTGTATTTATGCTAAGAATTCTATACACTGACAATAATAGTAGGATATTTATTTATCTACAATTCTTATTCTTCAGGAAACATTCATCTTGATATCTGTGAAGTATAAACAGTGTTCTCAAAAGCTGTGTTTAATCAAAAATATTTGCCATTTAAAATATACAAACAGAAGAATTTAAATTAAATATCTATATCCTCTTTTTTTTTCTTCTCTGTCATTAACATTATTATTATTATTATTGGTCCTATGAGAACACAGCTTTTTCTCCAAAGAATAAATAGACAGAATATTTGCATCATAAGATCTGCAAAAGCATTCTGTCTATAAGTATAGGGACTTGTACGGAAAGAAATGTTTTGAAGTTCGCAAGGTTCTGAATTAATTCTTTTGCTATGCACTATCGAACTGAAATATAAGTCAACTCCAGCTGTATAGTAGTCAAGTACTTTAAAGAGTTTGGTTTTGGTCACCTGAAGGAAACAGTAGAAAGAGTATTTCTACCAGTAGAAAGAGTATTTCTACCACAGAGAAAATTCTGGAGGGAAAAATCCATGCCTAAGCTGGTTTACGTATAAGCAGAATGAAAAACTTCAAGAGTCAATCACCAGAGGGCTAATGTGTGCACTTACCTTTGACTATGAAGGAAACCGAAGCTTCACTTTGGGAATTCATTTATTTGTATATTTAAACCGAATTTCATGACGAAAGCTCCAAGTACACACTTAAAGGTAACTACTTGCTTAACCACCCATTTGATGAAGGATGCTTCCTCAAATACTGGCCTAGAGAATAAATCTACTGAAGCACATAGGCATTACTTCAGTGCCTAATTGCTATTGTAGGTGCCTACATAAAGAGATTTCCCAATCTAACTGCATAACCTATTCACTTAGCTTATAGCTGCAAAACAACTTAAACACCCAGGATTTAGGCATGATTTTGATCCTAAACACCAGCATGTGGCCTTCTAAATTCCTGTTCAGTTGCTTCCTATCCCTGAAATCTACAGATGCCAGAGTTGTCTGCAGTAATACTCCTCAGACACAGAAGCGTCTGACCAGCAGTGCCACATTAGGGTGAAGGAGATCTGACACTTATTTCAGGCTTAAGCTTCTTTGGGATTCATAAACTAGCGAGGGACTAAAAAAGATAGATGTTCTGAACACACTCCTACTGAATAAAAAAGCAGCGCTGCTGCCCTTTTCCTTAATGAGGTAGCAGTTGGAGTGCTCATCAAGTTACGCATTACAAAAGTTAGGAAATGGGTGTTCATTTTAGGGAATTTGCTAGATGAATCCCACAAGAACCATTTGGGGACGTGTTCTGTTAAACTATTCATAAGTGATCCAGAAAATGAGTTGAACAGTAATAAAAATTCTCCAGTGATAAAAACTGCTCTATCTGTGCGCACTATGAAAGACTCTAGATAATGTTATTTCAGGAACAAGATCTTGGAGGCATTACATTCAGTTCTACAGAAAGAATCTGTTCAGTGTCCAACAGCAATTAAAAGGACATCCTCTATTAGGTATTTTTAAGAAAGGAAAAGAAATGATACATCAAATGAGATTATGCCACTGCAAAACCTGTACTATTCCCCCACTTTCAATACTGAAGACTGTTCTGGTGCCCCAGTTTAAAAAAGTATTAGAACCAAAAAAGATCAAGATGAAAAGGATGATTACGAGTACAGAAATATTTCCGTATGAGAAGCTGAAAATGAAAGTCTTGGCAATTTTGATGTTCCTACAGTTCAGGATGTCCTTAAACAACTAATTCTTGGAAGACTTCTCAGCTTTCACTAGTTCTTATGTTCTTACCCAAGCTTTCAGTCCTGCAACTTGCAGAAGCTGCAGACTGAGCCGATTCTTACGTTATTCTGTCTCATTTGGAAACGTGAATGCATCTAGTGGGGCATGATGTGTTGTATACATACAGAATAAACCATGCAAATCTAATATGTTTTTGTCCTATGATATTTGTAATTGCTTGCTGATGTGTTAGGTGTATCTTTTTTATTAAACACCTATAACGTAGATGTGTACACTTAAGGCAGTTATGTGTCAAATATGGAACTCACTTCTAATGATGTTTCTCCCTAGGCTGCACATTTTGTTTAAAAGACCCTGTTACTGATTAGTATTCAAATGAGCTCAATGTAGTATTACAAGTGCTTCATCTAGAAAGCAAGACAACACTTCAGCCACTCTGATTGCTCATTACAAACAGAGCTGAGAGAGCGCAGAGGAGCCAGATTTACAGCCACTTTCGGATGCAAATTCAAGAATCACGACTGCTGCAAGACACACAGAGAACCGACTGCTGCCTTCACCTCCTCACCTCCTGCAGTGGCAGCCTCCCCAGACCCTCCCACCCAGCAGGACTTTTTGAAGGACAGTGTTGTTGTGTCTCTGTCCAATCCTTTGAAGATCAACTGGGAAGCCCGTGCAAGTGCAAGGTTTAAAAGCTAGAACTGATCATCCCATTTAACTCCTCATTGCTTTTTCTAGGAGTCTCTACCATTGAGCAGGTTTCCACGTTAATGCTTTGTACCTTGAAATGCAACAGTACTGTGATGCAGGAAAGGTCCTTCCCTAAGCACTTGGGATAAGGGACTTCTCCCTGATGGCCGTATTGGCCTAGGCAGGGGAATGAGATGGTTTGGCTTCCAGCAGTTTAAAGACCTGGCTGATAAGCTGAAGTTCATTTTCTGGCAACTGGGCTGATTGCCAATAATTATTTCCTAAAGGCTGTCCCTTGATTAACCACAACATTGCAAACAAAAGCAGCAAATGGATTTGAGGATCCCACCACCAAATATAGAAAGAGACAACTATTTTCTATATCCCCTTGATTCTCATGCAGTGATGCGGAAACTGCATCAGTGGAGGGAAGCCACGTTGGCGGAGGCAAACTGAACTCTGGGGAATGAAAGAGGAAAAGGAAGTTCATAAAAAATTGGCAAACACGGTAGCTCTAATGGCACTTACACAGACTAAAATGTTTCAACATCTGAAATTACTTAAAAATGCACTATCTATCTTCTGCAAAAGTATTTTAAATAACTGATAAATCAAATATCTGAAAAACCAACCAGTGTGTCTAACTCTTTTTCACAAACATACCCTTTTTCTGAGCTAGAATTTTAATGTCTCGCAAATGAGACATTTTCCTCTCACATGTGACAGTCACACATGACTTTGCAGGTTTCACTTGCTTTTTATTTCCTTGTAGGATTAGGTTTTGCATAATGATGAAGAACACAAATACTAATTTCAATGGCAAAATTACTTTTTCCTCTATCCAGAAAATCTAAGTACTCACATCATATTCATTTAGACAGATAAATTTTACTGAGAGTGCAAGTTCTTGGATGATTTCTCACAAAAGTGTCAGAAGTAGTTAACAGATGAGTATGTTATAGTAACATTACATATATCATGATTTTATGTCTGACAGATTTACTGAATGCAAATAAAATTGCTTGCAAATAGATTCTCAGTCATCTCAGCTATGATGGTGATTTGCTCTGCAAAGATGGAAGAACACATTCTCTAATCTTCTCATAATGGAAAACTGTAAGGATATTAGTCCAATATAAGCTGTAAATGTGTCTGACTAAAAACCCTGAATTTTTTAATGAGTAGTGATTATAGCAATTCTAATAGCAATTTACTAGAAGGCTCATTTTCATGAAATGTGCAGAGTACTCGGACCATGGACAATTCAGGTAACATCCAGCTCCTTGGCTGTGCAGTCTAGACCTGTCCTGAACTCTGAACCACAAGAGAGTGACTTAAGAATCTACCACTCCTAAAACAAAAGCAAAAGAAGTCAAAATGAGTTCTGACAAGTTTGTTTATCTTAAGATAACTTGGCCAGGGGTGGGGGGATGATGGTAGCTTTTGGTTGGGGTAGCTTAGTCTGTGACTCCACCAGAAACTCCAGTGTTCCTCACTGCAAATTTTTACAATAAATTATTTATCCAAGAAGAAGAAAGAGGTATCCTCGCTGGAAGGCACACTGACCCCTTTGGCAAGGTACACAAAATCCTAGTATCACAGAGAAAGTAGCCTGAAGGATGGCAAGGGCTTTCCTCCGGGAAGTCTACTGTTCAAAATTTCATGTTGTTCTTTGTACTGCCCCAAAGGAAACATCAGGTGTGCATTCACCTCAGAGGAGCTTACCCCTGGCTGAAGGGGGTCACTGGTACTAAACTGGTCTGGCCAAGATGTCAGTGACTAAGTGCGGACAGGGCATTTCCTCTAAAAACTCACAGCGTGCTGCTCCTGCTCCCCTCCCCAGAACTTCCCATCTCCCGTGAGTGCTCTTATGGGGTCCAAACCAGAACAGACTCTCACAAACACACCAAACAAACGTAAAATTGCAAGAGTAAAATAATTTAAAAATTCAGTTTAAAGCAGATCACTGTACTCCAGAAAAGGTTAAGTACCAGCAATCTTTGAAGAGTCAGCTAATTTTACGGCACTAAAAATTAATATTCATTTTGCACTTAAGTTTTATCATCCAGATCATCCTTGGCAATTTAAAGCACTCCTCCAAACCCCTTTATGCTCTCAGATTTATGCAAGAAGATATAACCTCGTGCACAGGCTTTGAGTGTTGCAAAATTTTCATTACACGGTAGCCATATCTCAGATAATCACAAAATATGCAGATTACATTAATCAATTATAGTCAATTCTGCTTAATGTCACCATCAGTTTACCACAAAATTTCCTTCTATTAAAAGCTTTTTCCCAGGAAACATTGTAACCTGCCTCTGGCTGAAAATGAAGCATTGCATTTGTTTTCCAGTTCTTTAGTGCTTTAGCACCTGTGGTCTCCCTTGTTGTTCATTTTCAGTACCAGGACAAATGAACGTAAAATAAAATTGAACAGCAGCCCTGTTTATGGCAGACTTTCTCCATAGCTTTGAGACAAAAGCTAAGGGTATTTTTATTGTTGTATGAGCATCCTCAAATGTTCTGACTGATATTAAATGCTGAAAAAAACATCTCCTCTCCTTTCTTCCCCTCCCTCCTAAATTGAAAGGAGGGTAAAATAAAAAATGAATCCAAAATCAGGAATACATGCACAACAGAAACTCAGCAGAGCTTCGGCTCCTAACAGATTTAGCTCCTTGTGCTACGTTTTCCATCTGAATGGTTTTTTTTTTTTTTTTTCATTGAAAGTGTGCAAAGAACAAAGGACTCAACTTCTTTGAGAACATAATCACACTCCCCAGGCTGTGTTCATCGCCAAGTCTTTGCTGCTGTGCTGGATCTGAGACAAAGGTCCCAGTTTGAAAAGATAGTTACAGGACAGCTGAAGAATTATTTGAGTTCCCTGAGTAGGACTCATTTACCTTGACTTAGGTGTCGAGAAGCTACATATTTAAGCCTAAACTAGTCATGTGGAGCTCTCAATGGAAAGAAACAGGCACTTTCACAGGGTGACTCATCTCAAGCTGAGGCTGGTGTTCAAGATTAGGTGAATAAATCAGTTTAAGGATCTAAATATCTTTTTGGACCTGCCCAAACCATGTTAATAAAGAAGTAATCAAAGTACAACTGGCAACTCTAAAAATGTAAAAAATAGGCCTAGCATTGGTTGGATTCTTTTATAAAAATTATTAGCATGAGGGGAAAAAAAAAGTACTGGAGTGATGTTAGACAAATTTAAAGACTGCTGGCATCACTTTTGAAACTGGCTGAAGGATTATAGACAAGATTTTAACTATTCTGGAAAAAGGTAACAGAACCAGCATGAATCTGAAACACTGTATATATCAATTTTCTCCTTCAAACACATATTTAAGTGTTTACTGTTTCTACTAGGCAACCTGGATGAAAATTGCACTATTTTACAAGTGACCTAGAGGCTACACTGCTGGTGCCATGGAGAGCAAACAAGGAGGTGGAAACCTAACGAATCAGGCAAGCACTGGTTGAGATGTTACTACTGCCAGCTTCAAACATATTTTTTCTGCTGCATGGTATAATTTTTATTTCACTCAGAAGCAGCTGGTGATTGCAGAAGCAACACTGGGCAACAGATCCTGGTATGATTTAAGAGGGATGATATATCTAATTATGAGAAACTCCATTTGTTTTATTTTCATTTTATATAAGTTACAGAGGGGTTTGACAATGATGGAGTTTCCCAGCAGAAAAGCCACGCGGCGTTCAGGCTTTGACCTTTCTCCTGGGACCTGGGGGAACACTGCTGCGCAACAACAGCTGATTAATTAAACCTCTCTCAGCCATGGTTTACCAGTTATATACTTTCACCACCAATAAATCCATCATGGAAGGACAGGTTCTGCCCCTCCGCAGTCTGAACAATGGCACAGTGGCCACCACGCTACATTACTGCAAGGACCTGAGACGCACAAAGCAGTCTGGAAAAGTGCTTGAGGTGCCTCTCCAGTAACTAGAGCATGACGTCTGTTCCATTAACAGTGCTCTTTGATTCCCTGGCTGTGCTCGGGGACTGCTGCCCCCCTTGGTCACCTGCCTCCAGGTCTTGCACTGTCCCTCCCTGAGACCTTACTACCTGCCCCGGGGGCTGCACCTCCTCCAGCACCAGACAGCACGTGTGCTTCCTTGGCATGTCCTTCCTCCATACCCTCACAGAAGGCACTCCACGAGCTGGGGACATAGGTGCAACACGACTAACAGGAAGGAAAGATGTCTTCCTTCCTTCCTTCATTTGTAGGGAAAGGGTTTTATTGGTTTTTGGTTTTCTGGGTTTTTTAAATGTTGCTATTAGCACGCTATGTCACAGTAGCTCTCTGAATCCCATTCTGCCAGAGGCTGTGTCTATGCTAGAAATGTTCAGTGGCAAAGAAGTCCTCTTGTCAACCATTTCTTGCTACTGCTGTTTTGGCAGACTGCATTCACCAGTGCCTGCCTCTGCCAGCGCTGCCTGCCTTTGCCTGCCCCCACTGCCGGCACCACACAGGCAGCAAGGCTGGTAAGCACCTGGCAAGAAAGGCACGAGGGGCGATAGAGCATCTCCACCCGGGGCATGGGGTCCCTGAGAATCCACTTCCCACAACTCCTCTAATCCCCTCTCATGCTGGTTTTCAATCTTTCTGCCACCGTCTCCTCAGACACATGGAGGGTGACAAATGAGATGAACCCTCATGTTTGCTGCAGAGACAGGAGAGCTGATTCTTCTGCGTCTGTGGAAATGCAGATCAGCAACCGTAGCAGCCTGCTGTGCAGGAAGAAAAATAAATGCCACTTTTGGGTGGATAATACGGAAAATAAATGTAACCAACCATCTGCGTATAATGCAGCGATGATCCTGGACTATCTAAACGACAGCTTCAGACTGTCAGCTGAATAAAGCCCCAACACTGTTGGTTTTGTGCTTAGTTCTGTGCTTAGGAATTGCTCCTCTTCCGTTCCTGCAGTGTGAATATATTTGACTAAGTGTTGCTAGCACCTTCTATCACACAGGATGATACAGGTCTCCAGACAATGTGTAGGAAGACGAGGCTAATAGAATGGACTTTCCTAACTGAGGTCCCCCCAAGATTTCCTTTGCACAGAAAAGGCTATTTTTTTTCAGATTATGCAGGTATCAAGAGATCAGTGGCTGGACAGATGTTCACAGCTGTAGGAATGCAGTGGGTTTACCTGCAAGGTTCAGAAGGAGTCCTTTTCCCTAAGTCAGTACATACGATTGAAATATACTTCTAACTTTGAGGAGGTCCAGCATGCTTTCTTGCTTACCTTATGAAGCCATACTGGTAGTAACAATACAGAAAGATTTAAGAGGTTAAGAAACTGTGACTATAGAGTATACATTTTATGAAATGAATGTAGAGCCAGATAATGTTATTGCTATTCCTACACAATATATTGCATGCTATTGCATACTGTGTTTCTGAGAAAAATAATTTTAAAAAATTGATGCTGAGTTGGAAACACTCCCAGCAGGTTGAAGGGGAGAAGCAGACAGGCCGCCTGCCAGACATAGCCAGTCTAACACAAGTTCAACAGCTAGGGCTCCCTGAGGTTCTGCAGAGCCAAAGGAAGTCTTTGGAGTACATGGTGATGTCACGGGTTGGTTTAGCTGTAAGTTTTATTTGTGAACATATAGGACTTAGGGGGATGTACTGCTATAAAGTGCTATGCATTAATCTTAAATCTGAAGGATTTGCCTTTGTCTTATAGTGTCCCCCCCAATACACAAAATAAACTCCTGCTATGGAACAGTTTCTGTTCTAACAGAACCACAAATACTGTCCAAAAAACTGAAAGCATGGTTTTGAGCATCATTTACTTCCAGGCCAGAGCACAAAGGGTCAGTGCAGAAACAATGTCCAAGACAAAATAAATCATCACATCTGTCAGTACACGAGGCCTATAACTGCTGACTAGTTTTGTAATCTATCCACGCTGTATCTTTTGAGCCAGCCACCCACTGTTTCTATCACGTTTTGAATCTAAGCACAGCATGCAAGTGTTTGAATTCAGACTTGGTCTTCTGCACTGGAAAATCAAAATATTCTGCTTTTGGATTTGAAAACCTGCATCCTCTATGTTTACAACAATTTTTGTCAACATTATGGAATCTGAATGATCAATGAACCGTTTATGCACAGCAGTCTCCTTTAGTGTTTCCAATATAATTCATTACAATGCTCATCTAAATAGTGTGGTTTTTTTCTTGCTTATTTTCAGTGGACTGCTTTGTATTTTATTTCTCTTATTTCCATTCATTCCTTCTACCCAGATGGGTCAAACATATTTGCAAACATACACTTTGGGGAATCTTTTTAGCTGCTTCCCAAGCGTGTTCATAAAGAAACAGGTGACTTGGAAACAGAATCCTTCTGTTCCCTGCTCACAGAAATTTAGCTTTCATTTTCAGGAGAAAAAGAGATAGAGGGCTAGAAGGAAAGGGTACATAAAACAGTATGCAGTAATGAAGGCAGAAAATAATATCTTTTTCTTTTTTTGGTACTTTTTTTTACTTAGGTTTGTATAGGCTACCTGAAGACCTGTAAGATCTTAATTGTTGATTTTCTGCTACCAGTGGATTGTCAAAGGGATGTGACTGTGCTCTGTGTAATGGAGAATGGTGGTTTTAGAGGACAGCACGAGATCTTCTCCCACCTTTTTTTGTCTTTTGAGGAGATAACTGCAGTTACTTCACTGTTGCTCGATATGAGAATTAACTGTTGTGCTCTGGTTTCTGACAAATTGAAAACCGTAAGACATTGATCAGGCACAGCCATCAGGTTGTGTGACACTGTTTTGCTGACAGTCCGGTGTTACTGTACAGGCAGCTCGGTGTCCACAGAAGCAGCATGGCAGAGCCTCAGTGGCAGCCTTGGAGAGCTAGCTGGAGACCAAATCACTGGCGGACATACACGTGCCATCAGTAGTGCTGCCACCAAAACTTGGTAGAATAGCTGCGAGAGGTGTTCAACAAAATATAGTCTGTGCTGGATTACACTTGCCAGTGCCTGTATCTTTCACCATTGGCTATCAATCAGGTCTGGTGGGCATGCCTGACATCACCCATTTGGGCTTCATGAGCGAATGGGTAATTACCACGTTGACTAATGAGAGGTTAAAACCAGCAGACATACAAGACTTCTGAATGGAAAATGAAACAATCCAGTGGAAAATGAAACAATCCAGTGTGTTTATTTCCTGCAAACCAGCCGATAATGCAGGACCCAGTACCCATTTGGCTGCAGCTAGAAGTCTATTTGCCTTCCAGCAAAAGAAAAAAAGAGGACAAGACAAAGTAGTCATGTGAGTATCTTCACAGGAGGAAGCCAAGAAAAAGGTCCTGTTTGGAGGTAGGATCTTTAAAGGAAAGCTTGGGTTTCCGAACAAGAAAACTGCCTGTTTGCTATTTCCTCTTATGTTCAGGTAAAGGGGGTATGGCACAGATTACTTGTGAACAACCTGAGAAATGCTACTTATTTCTTCCTCTAAAAGAGGCAGAGAGGGAGGCCTGATACTGCCTAACTAAGGAGCACCAATAACAAGGTCTAGAAGTACTAGGAGAGTTCTTCTCATTGCTGTTGGTGCAAGGCTAAACATTAAAAGACGAGTTTAAGAAATAGCCATGGAATATTCATAAAGAGTGACAGTCTCACTTCAAAAGTTTGACTCTCTCCTGACTTTAAAAAGTTTAAAAGGCTTTTAAGAATTATTTTCTATTTGAATAAGCTTTCCTGCCCTTTGTAGTCTAGCATAATTCCACTGAATATGATGCCATGGATCTTCATAAATCTGTAACTATGTTTGACAGCTATACCCATACATTTGCCTTTGTGCTTTTCATCTGAAAAATCATGTTTTAAGCCCCCGTGTCATTAATGTCATCATTACTTGAAAATGAAAGGCAAGGACATGATGAGCTATGTTGTATGTCCAAGGTCTCAAAGAGCAGTTTGGGCTATACAAGCTGGCTTCTGAAGGCACCTGAAATCACTAGGAATAAACAGAAACTTCTTTTCAGAGTGACCAGGAGGCACTACTGAACCTCCCAGGAGTCACCTTTCCACTTGGCTAAGGAGAACATGTTTAAATGGTGTGCCCTGCCCACAGTCTGAGATGAACACAAGTACATCAGCTGAAAGCCAGGAGCTGCATAGCTGCAATAAGCACAGCAGAGACCCCATGCTAATACTGTCTGTTGGGAGGCAGAGGCATTAGCTCAGGCTCAACACAATGCTGGTGTTTTCCATTCAGAGTTCATTTCCACTAACTGAGCAGAGCTGGCACGCTGCTTTTTGAAAAAAAAAAAAACAACAAAAACCCCTAACCCCACAGCCACAGTCTTGCTCTCTCTTATTGTCTCTCTCTCATGGCACAATTAGAGCATCCCTTCTTTCCGAGTGACCCAAAATAAGCAGAAAAAATCCTTTTCCCCCTTACTTTGCAAAGCTTCTCAAGCCTGTGCTTCTTCCAGTTCATGGGTACATGACTCTTCTAAAAATGTGCAACTGCGAGTTTGTCTGCCAAAGTCAAATCACATTCATACTTCCCAAAGGCCACTACTCTTTTCATTCAGGGGGGTACTTATTCCTCCAAAGATAGTGCAGCATCTAAATCTCAACTGGATAGAAGTTGTGAAACCCCACATCTGACATGACTCCAGACATTTCAGTGTGCCCACTGTCGCCTTCTGCCTGGCTTTAGCCACAGTACCACGAGTCATCCATTCCTATACTGAGAACAGAAAAATACAGAACAGATTAGGTTATCTTCATTTTCCTTTGGAGGCCTGTCCTGCTTTCTCCATTAATTATATATAAAACTCAGGCTCCTGAATTAAGTGCCCACAATCCCCTTGCTGTGACTGGATGACTACTTTTCAAAAAATAAACCACGCTCCTTAAAGCACACACTGGGAAAATGGACTTATACTGTCGTTACTGATTTAGCCTGTCTGGGAGAAGAGAGTGAGATTAAGGAGTGAGAGGAAAGTGGCTCCATTAGAACCATCCAGGCAATTGACAATGTCTACTCTGTGGCCGTGAATTGGATATGAATTAGTAAAAACATTTAAGATAGATAGTGCGTGATAAAGGAGTAACACTACAGGTTCTACCACAGCTTGAATTGCTTTCATTTTGAATATGCCACTTGTGCTAAGGTTTAATTAAATGAAAAAAGATTTGGAAACCGAAAAGATCTAAACAGAGAAGCAACAGAGAGAAATCACAAAGGCCAGAGGCAAAATGTGCTATATCCTCTGCATTATTCACCAACACAGCAGCCGCAGGGCTCGGGATCACAGTGCTTAATGTATTAATGCTCTCCTGGCCAGTCCCTGAATGCATCTGCATACTCTATCACAGGACTAAAAGGACTTATGCAACGCTTTACGAGGCTTACGTAGATAAGATGAGTACACTTTTTTTCTTACCCAAATCCCTCTTTAGGCATTGCATCTCTGAAAGCATATCTACAAAAGGAATTCAACACAAAAGTAAAACTGCAAGTGGCCTCAGAAAATAAAAATGTCAATACTCAAGTCTGGAAAAGATATATTTTACTAGATATATTGAATTAATAAATTTATAGCTTAGAAATACTGGAACTCCCGCCAACATTATACATTATTAAATCTAATATATTCTATTTTATTCTGAATTTCTAAATATCTATTACTGTGCTTTATGTAAATTAGACTGTATTGAAAAATAAGCATTTTTATTTAGATTCTCACTTGTATTTTTGGTGGCACAAGCACTTAGTCTTTTCCTTATATCCTTGGACAATGTTGTATGTAAGTGTTAGTATAATCTGGCTTTGTGTTTCTAAACCAAACAATAAATGAAATGAAGTGTTCATTGGACTCTTTATAGTGAAGTCTGTTTGTTGCAAAGCAAGACATACTGAACAAAAATCATTCCTTGAAAATAGCTACTGCAGCCAATGCAGCATGGATGAGCTTAGGATTCAAGCTGGAACAGGTACAAAGACAAATGACTAGCATCTTCAGAAGTATTGGGACTCTGTTTTAGGAGAAGTAATTAAAATAGCTTGGGCTTTTTGTTTAGCCAAAGCCAAGACTTAGAAAGGACATATGTTCTCTCTCTCTCTCTCTCTCTCTCTCAAAAAAAACCCCAAAAAACAACACCCAGAAAAATTGTAAACATTGAGGAAGGAAAATAAAATCAAAGGACTAACTACCATAGACTATTTTTGTCTGGAGACAGTCTTCAGATGCCAGTAATGGAAGTAAAATTCTTACAATGAGTTTAATCAGGTCATCAAAATGGCCATGTAATACAATTAGAGACAGAGCAGGATCAGCAAGTCCCCTTCTATAGCAGGAAAGTGTGATCTTCTGACAGAGTTGTTATGCTCAGTCTTAACTTCATCCTTCTCTGGGTTAGCACTTCAGCATTTGTGGTGGGTTGACCCTGGCTGGACGCCAGGTGCCCACCAAAGCCGCTCTATCGCTCCCCCTCCTCAACTGGACAGGGGAGAGAAAATATAATGCAAGGCTCGTGGGTTGAGATAAGGACAGGGAGAGATCACTCAGCAGTTACCATCACAGGCAAAACAGACTCGACTTGGGGAAATTAGCTTAGTTTATTAACAACCCAGTCAGAGTAGGGTAATGAGAAATAAAACCAAATCTTAAAAAAACACCTTCCCCTCACCCCTCCCTTCTTCCTGGGCTCAGCTTCACTCCTGATTTTCTCTACCTCCTCCCCCCACAGCAGCACAGGAGGATGGGGAATGGGGGTTGAGGTCAGTTCATCACACGTTGTTTCTGCCGCTCCTTCCTCCTCAGGGGGAGGACTCCTCACACTCTTCCCCTGCTCCAGCGTGGGGTTCCTCCCACGGGAGACAGTCCTCCACGAACTTCTCCAATGTGGGTCCTTCCCACAGGCTGCAGTTCTTCACAAACTGCTCCAGCGTGTGTCCCTTCCACGGGGTGCAGTCCTTCAGGAACAGACTGCTCCAGTGTGGGTCCCCCACGGGGTCACAAGTCCTGACAGAAAACCTGCTCCAGCGCGGGCCTCCCACGGGGTCACAGCCTCCTTCGGGCACATCCACCTGCTCCAGCGTGGGCTCCTCTCTCCATGGGTCCACAAGGTCCTGCCAGGAGCCTGCTCCAGCGCGGGCTTCCCACAGGGTCACAGGCATCCACCTGCTCTGGCGTGGGGTCCTCCACAGGCTGCAGGTGGATATCTGCTCCACCATGGACCTCCATGGGCTGTAGGGGGACAGCCTGCCTCACCATGGTCTTCACCATGGGCTGCAGGGGAATCTCTGCTCCGGCACCTGGAGCACCTCCTCCCGCTCCTTCTTCACTGACCTTGGTGTCTGCAGAGTTGTTCCTCTCACATATTCTCACTCCTCTCTCCAACTGCAATTGTGCAGGGATTTTTTTGTTTCCCCTTCTTAAATATGTTATCCCAGAGGCGCTACCACCGACACTGACTGGCTCAGCCTTGGGCAGCGGAGGGTCCATCGTGGAGCCGGCTGGCATTGGCTCTGTCGGACGTGGGGGAGGTTTCTAGCAGCTTCTCACAGAAGCCACCCCTGTAGCCCCCCCGCTACCAAAAGCTTGCCACGCAAACCCAATTCATCATGAAATGAGCAAATACAGTAGGTGCTTTTTTCCAGGTCATTCCTGATTTTGATATTTAATGCTATTTCATTTCCACTTTCTCCACATGTTTAGTTGATGGTCCAAACATTTTGGATAGATGACTAACAACTACAGCAGAGAAGTTGCACACGTTGTTTGACAAGCTGTTCTGGTACATTATTGATATTACTATCAGCCTAAAATTGCTGACTGCATTTTCCAAAGAGCATACAACTTCTAAACCCCAAATAATTCAGTATTTCCAGTAAGTTATTGGAAAGAGTAATTTATTGTTTCCAAAAAGCAAAGAATTTAGATTTTTTAAAATCCACTTAATCCACTGCTATGAAAACCTTGCCACGCAAACCCAATACATATGCTTTATATTTTCATTGTATTTTTACATGTATAAAGATACCCATATTGAGAAAATAAAGAGAATGAAAAACAGAATATGGTGTGCTTAATACTACTTTGTTCATTTAGAGTTACATATTACATATACATACGTATTATAGCATGCATTTCATCTTAGCTTAGCTTTGTAAGGAATGATTCAAAAAACTAGACTCCTTATAGGGTGAAAACTCAGTCTTAAAATTGAGGCTATGCTAGTTTTAGATAAGAAATAATCCAACCATTTAATTTTGCTTCTTGTTTTAGTTAATCTTTCTCCAATCAACAGGCTGAGAAAATAGGCACTGGCTGCCAGCAGTTGAAATTGGCAGGAACCAAAAGACTCAAGTGCCTCTAAGTTTCTTTTCGATTTCCATGGGAAGATCAGAAAAATATGGCAGGAGTTTTAAAACACTGAATTTGAACACAGTACACTTTCTCCTACTTTAATTTTGCTTATTTAATCATGTTTAACTATCAAAGTAATTCTGTACCTACAGTAAGTCCCTGCATAGTGTGTTTCCTCAGCTGATGGTGAAATACCTTCTATTTGTAATATTATTTTGTATTACATTTAAAAAAATACATGCCATTATATTTATACATGGATGTGTTCTAATTTCCTCATTTCCTTATGTGCTCTAATGAATTTTAGGTGAAAAAAATGTGCTACTCTCTTCCTTGCTTGACTTTATTTCAATTCATTTATTACCGAGGTGAATGCGCTAAAAAAGTTTTGTAGGTGTTCATTGGGTTTTTTTCCAGAAACCCACCATTTTCCAGACCTAGAGTGTAAGACAAAGACCTAAGAGCATGCGTACTCTACGCTCAGCTGTACTCATGTACTCATGAACTCCTTTTGTGGTCCTGCACTAGTCATTTAGTGAGCAGTGATGGACTTAGTCAGCCTGAACACAGCATGCACCATAAGCTGCTTCAGTAATAGGAAGAGCCCCAAGAAGTACTCCGTCTCAGAGACTACTTCTGAGAGCCAATTTCCTTCCCTGTTTTCCATCCTAAGAAGGAAATTCTTTGATGCTACCCTCCAGCAACAGCAAACTGTGACACCTCTGGTTTTGATACAGCAGAGCATCACCCTGGGGAATGCTCCCTCCTAGCCAAGGGGACCCTGCCGAGGCACCCGCTCCAGGGCTAGGACAGCTCTCCGTCTCCTGACCAAGAACGGACAAGCTGATGAGTTTGCTAATATTGTTTTTCCTCATTGGTTTTCATCAGCTTCTAATCCCAAAGGGATAATACTAAATTGTGTGGAAGGAAAACGAGGGGTACAGAGGGTAATTTTATATCTGCATATTTACGAAGAAAATTTTAAGCGTTGAATTAGTATCAAAGCTAAACATTTTCCTTGCACTTGCCATTTTAAGGTTTCCTTCTTTAGGATTACTTTACTGCGCTCTTTACCTGGTTCTGTAACACTGGCAGGAACTGATACAAAAAACTGTACTTCTTTGAAAGAAATAAATTGGATCCAAAGTTTTCAAGTTTGCAGTACTGCAAGGAGATGTAATTGGCCATTTATATTTCACAGTTTTTAACAAAGGGTTCTTTCAAGTTGGAGCAGAGGAGCAATAATTCTGTAACTTGCTAATAAACCAGTAAACTGCAAAATATCCAGGAAAATATTGCATTTTTATAGAGAATGACACTTTTAAGAAATACCTGTGAACTACCTTGGAATATGGGTATTGAGCTCAATTTCAGCAATGAAAAACAAGTCAGTAGGGCACTATAAATGAAACCTCAGCAAAAATCACCCTAACCAAAACACATTTTTAATAATGACAGACAAAAGATCAGGGGAAAAAAAAAGCAGGAGAAGATTTTGAACTAGAATACTTAATGCGGCTGTTAATTACATTTAATAGTAAACGACTTAGGGGGAAAGGAAACATTAATATCTCCTTCTCTTAATTTTGAAAATTAACACTGCTTTCAGTTAAAGGCAGCGCTAATATAAATGCAAAGGCAATTTACTTCATAACCCACATTAACATTGTTTAAGGCGTTAAGTCAGCATCTCACAAAATGTCTATTTGTTCAAAATAATGGGATCTCAGCGCTGCGGTACACACTGCTATAATGTACAATAAAGTACATTGCTATGCATCATTGCAAACCTCCAGCATACGCCAATAATATAACCTGAACAACAAAAACAATCAAGACCTTTCCCTTCTGAAAGTAATTTAAAAAAAAAAACTGTGAAAGAAAAATAGCAACATGGATAGGAACACTCACTATTTATCCTTTTCTATTCTGATGATGCACAGAGTTCTCATTTGGATTAAATGCATTGGGTGCTGTGCTACGAACGGCCTCATTAATGTGGACTCTAATGTATATGTACAACTTTAAATGGACAAGCATCCCTTGGAATTCTGTAGGATGACTTCCATTTATAAAGTATATAAGATCACCTCCAACAAAAAGAAAGAAACGGGAATGTTCTCAGCTACTTTGTTACTGAGATTCAGCAATCCCTCAGTAACCAAAATAGAGAAGAAAAACAAAACAAGCCATAGGACTCACCATATGGCACAAATTTGACCCTGTCCACTTCCATCTTTCTGTCCACAACCTTCTGTCAGGGGGATTACTTTCTCTCAAATATCACTAGCTTTCTATATTTGGTGTAAAAATTCATTATACTGGACCAAAGTATGCAGGTGATGATAAAGTGTGGAAGATTAATAGAGATGACAGGCTACCATCCTTAGGGGAAAGAAAATTGCTGTTGCACAGTCTGTTTTTTGTTGGAAGGTAATGGGAAAATTTTCTGCTTGTACATGGAGAAATAAAACATAGATACTCCTTAAAAGCATACACTGCCTAAGAAAATACCAAAATACCATATAGCACATAATGCTTACACATTTCATCTTTAAACAATGCAAAATGAACCGGAGCACTGCTCTAGGTGAGACTACCTCCAGTAAGGACCCATCTGTGTCTCAGGAGAGCTTTCAGGTTTGGCTAGGGATGGTCCGAGAACTGTCCTTGGGGCGAAAGCCAGCAAGAAGAGTGGCCAACAGCAGACTAGGAAAGCGCCAGAAATACAGAGTGACAAGGAATAACTGGTAGCATTTTTCATCCCAGAGTTATTTTCTATATAGTGAAGCATCGAAGGGGGGCTACAATATTGAGTGCTTTCCAAAAGACTACAATTATTCTTTAGGTTATGTGCACTGAGATGATACACGCTTGCTTCCCACAAAGTATTTTAATAGCAAAAGTGTATGTGGCTTGTTTAAGAAAATCTGCGTTTGGTAATGAAAACATGCAGGTTTCCCCATACCAGTGTAGCACCTGGGTAGTACTGGGTATGGCCTGGTTAAGGGAGCCTTTTTTCCCAGAGGTTATTAGGAGAAAAGTTATCATTGACAGCTTATTTGAAAGGTAAAACCAGTTTGTAGAACTGCTGAGTGCAGCCAAACCTCTGCACTGAAAATTAATGAAATAGACTGTCCTGAATAGGTCAGTTATTGATCCCGTAACAATTAGTCATGCATCCAATTATAACGTCTTCTCGGACTCTTACCTTCTGAACCCATAGGGAGCTGAGTTTTGCTGAGGGCAAGGCACAGACACCAGCACAGCCCACAGAGCCCGCCAGATCCAGCTGGAGGTCTGGCTACGAAGGCGCTGCCTGCTCTGAGGAGGCAGAAGGAGCAGCCTGCACCTGCAGCTGCAGGGGATGGACAACTGCCTGCTCAAACAACCCTGTGTGTTATCTTTACTCCTGCATTAAGCTGTAGAGTCCTTTGGGGAGAAAAACTAGAAGGGGCAATTAGGAAAATAAGCACCAGTATGACCACAGTATTATCCACCACAGTACTGATCCTCCATGGACTTCAAAAACACTCCATAAACTGCTTCTGCCCTTCATCCTCCATTCTTCTTCTTATCTGAATGCAACTGAATTGTGCCTTGGGGTCATGGAAGGGAAGTGACACTCAGGGGAAGTCCCATGGACTTTGCACAGCTGCTGTGTTCCACAGTGCTGGATATCTCAAAATCCTCCCTACAAAATGGATGTGAAAGGAAGCAGCCTCAGTCCAACTCCTCTCCTCTCTTTTTTTCTTTTTACCTTAGATTCCAGAGAATATATGTACCATGTAAATAAGTTCCTTGGACCAAGGAACTCCAAGATGACGACAAAGCAAGTTGGTAACACTTCATGGGACAACCTGGTGAAGTGCAGACTTGGCTGGTGTAGGTCTGGATCTAGTCTAAGTTGGATACAATGCCACACTGGCAAAACTGGACTGCCTATCAACACAGATGGGAAAAGTCTCCATGTCACACCACGCTGAGTTGGTTTATGGACTCAGGGCTCTGCCAGCTGAGACCTCATTTCATGATGCTATTTTCCAGAGGATAAATGCCATTAAATTTTTGTTGAGAAGTTTTTCTTCCTTTTGTGAGGTGAATATCCATACTTGAAAGGCTTTCAAATTAATATTCCTTTTTTCTCAAAGGCAAAACCCAGTTACCTTCTAAGCACCTAGGAAGATCTGATATGTTAACTGCTGAGAAGGTCATAGCAATTTAAATCCTTAAAGGATAAAAAAACTCTGCTTAAATGGGCAACCTTTCTTAAGTGGTTTCTTAAATTGCCTGAAAGTTATCTGATCAGTAAAAGTGCAAGGAAAAAGGAAACAACATACCAAGTGGCACAAGCAATAATGAAGGAAATCCCACATGCAACAATTTTCAACACAAATAGTATGTTCCTGAGTTCACTGAGAGAAGGCTGGACAAAGAAAAAAACCTCCTTCAGAGACCCACAGGGCTTGAAACCTTTCATTTTCTAGTAGCATTCTAAAGAAAATGAAAATATTACAAGTCTTGTCTGAAGTAAAATAAAAATATAAAATTGGACCTTATCGCTCATATTAAGTTGCATACAGAAATATGTTAACATAGCAGCAATGGCACAGGTTTTGGTTTGAAAGGTCTCTAATTTATGGGCATGAAGTAGAGCTGTGTAAATAATCTGCAATGAGTATTTAATTTACTGAATTCTGACCTTTGCTTTTTTCCTCCCAAAGTACCTAGCAGCAGACTTTTTCATGTCAATGCCTTTTACATGAGATCAGCCAGTGAGCTGAATTTCCCTGGTGTTTACTGGCCACAATGTTATTTCACTTCCCCCAGTGGACGAGCATTTTAGGCACAGGGAATTTGCAAAAGTGGACTACCAAGAGTATTTCTGGATGTGATTCTAAAATTTTCTAGCAAAACTTGATTGTTCAAATACTAAAGCAGCTACTAGAAAAGGGATGAATACAGAAGACTGATCAATTCAACCTGTGCCTGCCCCCTTGGTTCACCGTTTAAAAAAATATCCAGCCTACCTTTCCCCAGCACCCTGCCCTGTACCATGGTTCTCTAAATCCACATGCTCTCAGGAAGATATCAAAACTCTGAGTTCCCCTTGACACTGCTGGAGTGCCATTGGCTTTCTGGAAACTAACTGAATGTGCCCCACGGTCATTAATTCTTCTTGGTTTATTTTTAAGTTATGTTGAACTAGTTACTAGTTGTTGTTACGTTGAACTAGTTACTTTTAAAAGGTAGACCCTTCTTTTTACATCACGTAAGCATTCTTATCACACTCATTTCTAGGCTCACAAAGTCCTGTTTCTCATGCCCCACACTTTCTTTTTGTTCCTAATGAATACAAAATTGACTTGAAGATATAATGCAAAACGTTACAGAAAATGGAAGGGAAATGATAGACCAGGCACAGCGTTGCAATGGACAGATCAATGAGCCTGTTGGATGATCTGTGGGATGGAAGGGGGTGATGGGGCTAAAGTCCACCTGGCAAATTTGCATTAGAAGAAAACTGATGAGCAGAGGGAAAACAAAGAACAGTATCTGCTGACCTAAGCATGCCTATGGTTTGAGAGGAGCTTTCTCTGAGTTATCCCTCTATTACAACACATTTCAAACCACCAGAAAAGGAGGGTGAGGAGAGCACACCTGAGTCTTTCCTACGGCCTTACACCACAGTTGCAAAGACACGGCATGTCAAACCACTTCCAATATAAATACTGGGTATCGTGACATGAAACTTTTCCTCAGACAGAAATACATCTCAGTATATACCAACAGACATTAAAAATCTCTCTCCCCACCTCCTGTTTAGAGGGAATGGTAAAAATCAGTAAGGACGATTACTCAGATGAATACTCTGACTTACTGGAAAAACATAATGATTTTATCCATATCACCCCAACTGGAAAGACAGTATAATATCTGACGCATGCTTGAGGAGAGGAATTGTTCAAAACTAAAGCAAGCAGAAAAATGTTTAATTCATGAGAATGGTTTATCAGCTACGCTCCCAAGCAAGTGCCATGAAGTTTTTCCTGACTACAGCTCTGCCGGGTATTCTTTGATAGCTCTTTCCTGTTATTCCATTTAGGCAAAAATAAATGAATTAAGCATTTTATAACAACTTAGAAGGTTCTAGAATGAGCGCATGTGGCCAGGAACTGGTGCATGCTTTCTGTCTATTGAGAAACTGAAACTCAAAGTATGGAAGAGCTCATCAGTGGGACAGGCCCAGGTCAGAAGACAGCTCTTCTGACAGGGCTTTTACATTTATTTGTATATTCCAGTTTTGTGAAACAATGCCTCATACCTACTGAATTACATGACTTGAAGCCATCCTCTGCCGCTTTGTCTTTCCAGGATTTCCAGAATTTCCTAGTGTGATTTTTATGGCACTGCGGGCTGGTCGGGAGGCTGCAGGTAACTCTCTGTTGGATTGGCCACCCCCTCCTCACCAAGCAAGCTAGTGCCACTCCGCACCTCCTTTTTGCAGCATCAAATTCTAAGAGGAAAATTTGGATTCCCATGTGGAATATTATGCTTTAAGAGGCAATTTTATATACATCGACTTCCTCAATGGAAGTACAAGCTCTGTGAAGTACACAGAGCTGTCTCTGCTCGCACATGCTTTGGAAGACAGCCCCCTCGGGCCAGGGAGAGCAGAGACCATGGAAGAATGACGGCTGCCAATCCCCAATGATCGCTGTGTCTGCTTTAATTGGCATCATGCTTACCAATACCCGGGTTGCTAATGAGAATACTGCGTGCATGGGAAAAAAAATTGAGCCGTGCTTCCTAATGCTGGCAGTGTTATCCACAGCACCGTCTTTATGGGGCTTACTGTGGAAATCAAGACCGACAGCTTGTGAGAACCTGGCACCACGCCTGCCCTTCAAAGCCCCAGGCTGCCAAAGCTCAGCGATTAGAGAAGAGAAAAGGGCTTTCAAGCACAACAAGAAAGGACACAGCAAGTAAGACAACTGCTGTGTATACAGTAGCAACACTGGTGGCCTGAAACGAATACTATTGAATAGTTGGCAAAACGTTTAGGAGACTCAGAAGTTCAGTCTAGCAGCAAAACTGGGGACTGAAAACACCGAGAAACTGCAGCGCCAGATATTGAAGTAACTCTGTTTAAACATCCACAGGTGAGGAAACTGGCATTCATAGTAGATATCAGAGGTATAAGAAGGATTTAGAAATTCCACATCACATTCCAACTAAGCTGCTTCTGTGTCAGAACATTATATGGAACAAAGGAATGTGCCCAGGAAAGAGTAACCAGGCAAAAAATAAAATCTAGCCAGAAGAAATTCAGAAGAATATAAGAAATTAGGAGTAGTCACAGGAGTAACATTAACCACCTCAGTTTTGAAGAAATACTTGGTCCACAACCATACCCATATGCCAAAAGCCATATTACACACATGACAGGTAATTATCCAGGCAGTATGAGGCATGTAACACAGAGTGTGCCAGGTCACACCAGTGGATATCCGAAGTTTCACAAATATAAAGAGTGGGAGGCAAGCGTGTGCCAAGGTCCAAGTTCACAGTACAGGGCAGGTGAGATACCCTAGGGCACTTTAAATGGCACTAGACACCCATGTTTAAGCAAATTAATATTTAATACTGTTCAAGGAGTCCAGAGTCCAGAATTCAGCTTGCCTTAAGTAAGACACCTGGATTTAGTCACATGAAGAGATCTTTGCACCCCAGTGATGGTGCTCATTAAATCTCCACAGATTCCAACAGGAGTTTACACACTTTGTTTCCATGTAGACAACTATGTTTATGCATCTGAATCAGGAGCTGTATTCACTCAGACCATGGATTTAGATGAGATAGCCAAAGTTTTGTGTGGTCACTGGCAGTGCAGAAGATGGACTGGTGAAAGTAGAGCGGGAACCTGATATAAAAACCACGGCCAAGGCTTGCATGGCCTTGGCAGGTAGCGGGATGTTTATTTTTTCCCAAATCATACATTGTTCAATCTCTAGTAGACAGTATTCTTTTTCTTGGATGAAATCCAGATGCATTTACTAGTTTCATTACATAGGAGGACATTCTTAATTTTTTTTTTTTTTTTAATCTATGTTCTCTGTTGTACCATGTTAGAGGTAACACTGTATCTACATTAATTTATTTTTTTTTACTGTGGCTAAATATGTTGGTCATGATAATTCCTCTTTCAAAAGTTTATATTCAATGAATGCTGTTATTAAGAAGCTGATTATTTTCCATTTTCAGGAAGACTTTTGGTTTCAGAGTTTACATACAAATTCAAAAGACAATGATATGCTGTTCTGCAGAATATTTTATACTATATTGCAATCTGCATATCCTCTAGAAAAATGTCACTTTACTTTGTATTTCAGTGTTCTCCTTATATTATGTTGCACGAAATACTTGGTGCTGTCATTTGTACAGAATCTGCTTGATGAGTCTTCATCTGTGTCAGAACTAAATTGAAATGCAGTATTTAAAGACTGTTCACCTGAACCAACAGTCTGCCAGAAACATGGTTAGGAAATGCCTAAAAAGAACACTCCAACCACTTTTGAAATTATATTCATATTCATAAGATTTTGGAACAACAGAAAAATAAAGGCCAGTAAAGCAATTAGGAATGGATAGACAATAAGAACATATTTCATCGTGTAAGACAATGAAAGTTAAAACAAGATATAATAAGATATAATTATATTGCAGTAATAACCCCAATGTGAGATTTATTATGTTCTTTTACACATGAACAAAATTGATAACAGCCAGGTAGCCTGCTTTTGATTTTTAGGTGAAAATTTAGAAAACTATAAACGGCGATCTAGCATTTATGAACTATTATTCTTACTCATGTTGGTAACTTTGATCTTAATGTCTGATTAAGGTAAGAAAAAACTTACTTTTTTTTTTTTTGTACAAAAAATATGTCTTTCTCAGGCTCAATAGAGAAATTTTCAATGATGACACTATAGCCTGTCAAAAATTCATCCCACCCAAACCTCTTAATGAGATTTCATTATACATATGAATAAAATAAAAAGTATGTAAGAGGAGAAAGGAGTGGGAGAATTTTCTGGAAATCATAATAATTAATTATATAAAAATCGTGAGCAAAACTGAAAACTATACTACTGATATTTTTCAGACACAAAATCTGAGACAACAGAGATTTCCCACATCAGTATCTATTTGAGCAATAACAGTAGAATACAAATAACTGATGTTTTAGATTTTCTTCTACTCAACCCCATCCAAAGTCACTGAAGAAGCTACCTGACCATATCTAGACTTTATTTGAATACAGGCTTGAATTTAAACTCAAGCTCCAGCATAGGCCCCTGAGTCTTTGGAGCTTAAGAAGGTAAAAACTTTATGCTCTTACTATCCTTTAGGATAGACATAAACATTCAGGCTGGATGTTGCAAGCCCAGATATCATTATGCCTGCTGAAATTAAGTCTGCAATTATATCACAGAACCAGAGAATCACAGAATGGTTTGGGTTGGAAGAGAACTTCAAAGATCATCCAGTCCAACCCCCTGCAAGGACATCTTTCAATAGATCAGGTTGCTCAAAGCCCCGTTCAACCTGATTTTGCACACTTCCAATGACATGGCATCTGCAACTTCTCTGGGGAACCTGTTCCAGTGTTTCACCACTCTCATCATAAAAAAATTTCTTCCTTATATCCAGTCTAAATCTACCCTCCCTTAGTTTAAAACTGTTGCCCCCTGCCCTGTCACTACAGGCCTTCATAAAAAGTCTTTCTCCATCTTTCTTATAAACCCTATAAATAAAGGTTATTTATGGAAAGGCTGCAATAAGGTGTCCCCGGAGCCTTCTCTTCTCCAGGCTGAACAACCCCAGCTCTCTCAGCCTTTCTTCATAGGAGAGGTGTTCCAGCCCTCGGATCATTTTCGTGGCCCTCCTCTGAACCCGCTCCAACAGGTCCATGTCCTTCTTATGTTGGGGACCCCAGAGGCAGATGCAGTACTCCAGGTGGGGTTTCACGAGAGCAGAGTAGAGAGGGAGAATCACCTCCCTGAACCTGCTGGCCATGCTTCTTGTTATGCAGTCCAGGGTACGATTGGTTTTCTGGGCTGTGAGCACACATTGCCGGCTCATGTCCAATTTTCATCCATGTATTTCATTACACCCATTACACAGTGATGTCATATAACCACTGCCAGGCCAATGAAGCAGCTTGATCCCATTCCTATGAAAATTTGATGTTGTGTGCATCAAAGTAGTGTTCACACCACCCAATTTCAGGCACGGACCTTAGCTAGCTAAATGAGAAGACTGATGTACCCTGGGTTATAGCCAGTGGAGACTCATAGCCTCTCCTGGAGGATGGCACAATGCAGGAGTCCATCTGTGGGGATGTGAATAGCAACGCATGGAACAACGTGAAGTTTCCCCTGCATTTATGCCCGAGCTTCCTCAAACTTCAGAAACACGCATGTCCTTTGACTCTTGCAGAATTTAGTGTCTCCAAGTCAGGTCCACACTGGGGGCTGCGCAGCTACAGAAAGAATAAACATCTAAAACATCTAAAAGATTTAATAACGCAACCTCCCTGAACTGAGAATAGAGTAATAAATAGGACAGAAATAAAATCCTACATTAAAAAAACCCAAACACATGCAAATAACTACCAGCATCTCAAAGATCCAACTAATGACTACAGCAATCCAGACACCAAAGGCATCTAAACAAAGTAGAAAAGAATAAACCATATAAAAGTCTCATTTTATGTGTAGTCTCAGCATTTTTGCTTTTATCCCCTGAGATGCCAAAAGCCGACAGGATAATTTCTAACATTTCAGATCACTCAGATAGATACACTCCTATCAGTCCAGGAGCACATTCATTTTCTTAATGACACTCAACTGTGGCCTATTCAACATATAATGAATGACTTTTCTATATTTAAAATTAAAATGAGAGCATACATCATGAATCATTCACAGAAATAAAGGAACAAACTATCACAAATATATCATGGCGTATGGAAGAATTCCCAGTTTTTCATGCCCCATAGTATTTGAGTCTTAAAGCAATGACACTTCCTTGAAGTCTATAAACCCTTTTCTTTAACTTACAGAAAATGAAAGAAATAAATCAAACTCAAGAGATGGAAACCCATTAGACTGGTATCACCTGTCAGAGCTTTGTTTCAACTCTTATCTAAACATATTCTTTCTTAGATTTTCCTCCTGGTACCAGGAATCTCTTCTAATATTTGCCTGCAATACTCCTACCATACTTTCAGTCTCACACATATAACCTATTCCAAAGACGCAAAAGATATTTTTTTTCTAATGTCATTTCTTGATACAATGCAACAAGAAATCTTTGCACAAATAGCTTAACAAAATTTAATTAGGCATGCTGAATGGAAAAGCATAACATAGGCTTCTATACTAGCTAATGTATTGTGAAGGGTCATTTGATCTTGTATTTCATGGTATAAAGTGATAACTTATGCATGATAGAAAGGAATTCTCTCCTCAATCGTATTAGCTTTTTCAATTATCCAAGGAATATTATTTGCCTCTATTTCTCCTCTCATAATTTTCTAAAACACTGAATACTATTTCCAGAGCCAGGAAATAACACCAGATGAGTTAATAATTCAGTGTAGTATGACAACTCCTAGATTTCAGTGCTGCACTACATTCTACAAATAATACAATACAAAGTGTGAAAATTTGCCCTTATTACTACATAATACAAGCAAATTTTATAGCTGGGCCATGGAGAAGACCAGTTCGGAAACAAAAGTCCACACAACAAATAACCTGGTCTATGATCTATCACAAGCCCTTTCTCACTGAAGCCCACATGAAGAACAGTAACTAACTTTACACAGAAGCGTTTATTGCTGTGTTCTTAAGCTATATATATAAAATCTTTTTACCTATTTATGATTCTAGACTATCCCCTCCATGAATAAATTGCCAGAATACATCTGAAATATATTTCTGTGTATGAATTAGGACAAAATTCCGTATAATCCCAATGATGAATGATAACTTATTCACTATACTTGAAGTACTTGAGCTCCCAGTCATATGTGAACAGTTTAAATATATTTGTGAAAAGACTTCTGAACCTTATTTATAAACTATTCTAGCAATTCTTAATATTGATATACTTCAATGTAATGAATGTAAACATTTTCATTTAATCATGAATTTGCATTAAAATTATTGTATCTCAATATGCATCAATAGATAACAATACATATTGTATATCTGGTAGACTAAGCAGGAAAATAATAAATTACAAACCCCAAAGAAAGAAAATTAGCAGTTAACCTATGTGAATGTCATTAAAAAATCCCCATAATTTATAAGTTCATTCTCTAAATTATTTTAAAGTTGATGCAGAATATACAATAGTAATGTTTCACCTAAATACTTCAAAATAAGAAGCCAGCAATATTATTACAAGTGTTATTCCAATGAATATGGCCACCACCATAAAGTAAAAAACATCAACAGCAACCTCATATGAATGGTATTTGGGACACCACAGATTCCTCCTAATTTTGGAGAAGCATTTCGGACTACCACTATATATGTGGTATGTTAGATCATTTTGTGGTTATCCTCCCAATGGCACCAATGTTTCTAGCCCTGTTACCAATTTGAAATTTGAAAAAGATAGGATTGCGTGTTAAAGAGAAATTTTAATTGTACTTTCTCATGCAGAAGATTATATGAGCTGCAGTTTTCCTCAACACTTCAAAAAGCCTTTTTGAAAATCTTGGATAGTTATATGTACCATATACTGTGAACGTACGTGCAATCTCCTTCACATTGCATGTTATCTACAGACGACGAGTTGAGTGTCCCAACCACCTGAGATCTGCAAAACTCTCTTCTTTCATAAAGTATTCTCACCACAACTCACAGAACAATTCAAGTTACAAAGAACAGCTAGGCTGGCATTTGGGGTAGCTGTTTGTGTATTCTTAAGAAAAACATTTTGATTGGAATGCAGATCTGTGTCCTTAACCATACGACATTATATTCACTCTATTTCCATACATGTTCTTCTGTTTTAATACATGTTCATCAATTCTGTTGGAATCGTTTCATGCATTTAGAACAGACAGTTGCCCTCAATCTCTCCTACTTTCTCTCCACGTCGCGTTGTAGGGTTTTTTGGCTGGTTGGTTGGTTGGTTTTTGTTTTTCATTTTTGACAATAGTTTAGAGTAGGGTATGTATTCTCTAGTGTGAGGGGACAGTTTGCAAATTTCTGTTTCATATGCCTATCTGAACTGAAAAACCCATTAAATATTTTCTGTGAATTCAGTTAAACATAGGAGAATTACAGTGCATGCAGTCTTATGTTCTCAAGCTGCAGGGATATAACAAGTATGCAAGAAATACATACAATTCCTATTCACCCAAGAAAAAATAAAGGCTAATTCTAAAATTATAAAAGACTAATTCTGCCTTAAAATACTGAAGAAAAGTGGATTCTCAGGAGAAATGTTTTGATGTACGCTTTCTTTTTTTATTTCTAGAAGCTGGAACAAAATTGGCTTCCTCAAAGTGAAACAGGAATTTTGAATAGTCTCACTACCTCAGGGACTGAGGGATCGGGAACAGCCAGTATCCATCTCATGTACTTTTAGCTCCCCAAAAGTCAGTTGTGGAGCCTAAACTAGTTGTGTAAGTCAGTGAAGACAGTGGGATTCATCCCATGTATGTAGAGGATGTAGATGTCCAAGGAGGGAATAGACTGTCGTAGGGAGGTGGCTGACATTCACTATACAGAGGGCCTACAGAGTAACTTGCATTAGAGAACTAAAGGAGGAATCTCTCTCCCCATGTACATTCTGTGATGTTCAGAAGAAAGAGTTCACAAGTGAGAATTTATCCGTCTTTTTGCATGGTAGTGCTGGGCTGTAGCTGCAGGACAAGCAGACCACTCAAAACTGGACTAGTGGAAAACTCATGATAAGAAATTTCTCCCCCAAAAACATCTGGTGTATATAATAAGCATTATCCGTCTACATTATTGATCAAAGACTGTATATCACCTAGCTAGCACAGAGCCAGCAGTGTGAGACACCATTTTATTCCCTGTGATAGCTACCTGCATCATGGGAGGAGAAAGCAAATCTGCAGATTCATTACATTGCTCTGCTCAAGTAATAAGAAGGAGGAAAGAGAAGATGCCAGAAAACAGGCAAAACTAAAGGTAGCTATTCCCAGTACAGGAAACGTAAAAGATCGAGACTCACATGATCCTCATTACAAATTATCTGGGTCTGGATCATTAAGGGGACAAAAAAAGAAAAAGATTTTGATTCAGAGGTTCAGTATCACATCATTTTTTACCATGGACTTTTTAGCACCATGATTGAGCCTCCTACTTAAAACTAGTTGAAGAAAACTTCCTATATTTCATTGTGTGATGACTGCAAGAGATTCATTTCTGTGAAGTGTGTTTTAGCAATTGCAGTTAAGTCTTTGAAAGAACCAACTAAAATATTAATTCTGTTTGCAACAGTTGACACTGACAGTTTGGCCTTGAAACAGTAAAACAATTAATAATTTATTGTCAAAGTATTCAGGAGTACACATTTGCTACATCAATTTAAAGAAATGTGAAACATTATTTTTGGACTTACATATGGATCAAGTCTCTTAATAGCCAGAGGCTCAATATAATACCAGTGTTACACTAGAGCTGAGAGAGTTATATGCATGGTTAATTATGTTTTTAATTAAGGAAGTACGGCTTGCTGGCCATTCCCTAAATCTCCCTACCCTATAAACAGACCTCTGGAGAAGGATTAACAACACAGTACAAAGGAAACATTCTTTTTTCTTCCCTCTCATGCCAGATAAAAAGCATTTGGTAACAGACTTCTTTAATATAACAGGAGACAAAGTGAGACCTGTAGCTGGACAGAAAAACAGAGCAGTTTTATTTTTTTTTTTTCTCCCCACTTCAAAAAATGACTCTTAAGTGAATTCTTCATTTATGGATATCCCCTAAATCATCCATCCGCTGGAGCACCAAAGAACAACAAACACACAACACGCAGCCACTGACTTTCACAGCAAGGGTTTGTAAGCGCAGGAAGGGAGGACTTACCTGTAAGGCCTAAATTCAACAAAGCATTTGCACATCCATAAACTAAAAAAATCCCAACCACGTTCCTATGTCTTCTCAACACAGTTTATGAGACCAGGGTCTGGTGTTAAGTACCAGGGTTACTTCTAAAGACTTGGTTTCAAAGAAAGTTCTTGGATAGTGTGAAAGGCAAAAGATGACAGAAGATGGGGATCAGGGTAATGCTTTGTGTGCATATTTTAACCACTAACCACTACCCCTCCCACGTCCTCCCCAAATTCTGTAAAAATAAAAATTCATTCTTTTTTGGATTATAAATGAAGTTGATCTGATTTAAACCAATGGAATATCAGACTTTATAAATAGGTAAAATTATCATACCAGTACAAAAAAGAGAAAAGAACCTGAAAGCCTTGAGCACAGCCGCAGGTGTCCTTAGGAGTGGGATGTATTCTGCAGGGATAACCACTCACTCATCTGAACTCAGAAATCTTTGAATTTAGTGCAATAACATGCAGTGTTTGTAAAGACATTTATAATTACCAATGAATTAATTCTCTGTAGACACCTCTAAAGTAGATGGGCAAGAAATCCTTTATTGTGGGGAAACTAAGAATCTAGGAAAGAAAGCCAGAGCTGCACAGTGATGGCAAATAATGCAAAATTTATACTCCTCCTGACTCCAAATGCCAGCTCCATATTGGACTGAATTCATGTTCATCTCCAATAAAAATAATAGAAATAAGAAAAATAGGGAAAAAAATCAATAATATTATTTGCAATGTTAATATCATACCTTCTGATTTCATTGCATATTCATAATAATGACTGTCCAGAGCTGCACACATGCCTTACTTTAGCTATGTTTGATAAAACAGAAATGTATCTCATGCTCAAGTGTTCTTGGAAAGGAGTTGTTGTCAGAGAATATGTAAAATTATTATTTCTCTTTTTCAGGGAAGATGAAAGGAAGGCGGGGTTTTTTTGGTAATATGTGACTATAAGCTCAAATTAAATCTGTACAGATTTCCTTCAAGCTGTTATTGAGAAGCCACAACTTATTGCAGATTGCATAACAACTGTACCACGATGAAGTTATAGCCCTAAAGTTATATTGATGTTGGGTAGATAAATGAAAAAGGAATGCTACATTACAACAGTAATCAATCAGAAAAATAATCCAGAGACTAATCAATGTCTCTTATTCAGAGAACATTAATCCCTGATGGAGATATTACAAACAAAATAATATCTAGCTTAGCTATCTAAATTCCACTCACCATCTTCTCCTATTATGTTTATCGTGGAATCGGATTTCAGAGGACTCCAAAGAGCTGTTGCTCCAAGTCTGATTTTTTTCATTATTCTATTTAATTGTGTGCACTGTAATTTAATTTACTGTAATGGTGCCTCTATTGTGGCAATGCAAAATTCCTTGTAACGGTAACCCATTAAAGTATATTAAAAGTATTTATCATGATCCTCAAGAGTACAGATAACATTATGCACGGAAAACTGGGATTTAACGTAATTGCTGCAAATAATTCAAAACAGTTCTTTTTGCATTTATCTGTATGTAAAACAGCAAGAACAATAATCGTAAAACAAAACTCAGCAAGATCAAACCTGGTTTTTATGAAGCCTCATGCAGATAAATAAAATACTTTGGAATATAAATCAGTGTTCTGGAAAAGTATAGATGGGAAAAAACATCAGTGTGAAAAGATCTACAGTCCTCCAAATTGCTGTAAGCCATTGAGTTCATTTACTTACAATTTCCTTGTCTGTTTTTTTTTTTTCTTCCTCTCTCTCACACATGAATGTGCTTCTTTTTTTCCTCCCGAGCTTTTTTTTTTTTTTAAGAAAACTTATTGCCTCCTCCAAGGGCCCTGACGTTAGTCTCAGGACTCACACTGACTATGCTGTTCAGGGAGAAGGGGATCTTCCAGCTGGCTAGCACGGTCTCACAGCCGAACCTCTTTGGCAAGGTGGGGCACCAGCGTCCCCCCATAGACAGTGGCAGCAACTAAATGGTGCCAACAAGCACCAAATAATTCACTGGCCCATGAAATCTGAATGATCTGAAATCAAGAAGAGTTTGGCACAGATCTGGATGTCAAACACGGACTTTTGGGTGTCAAATTGGCACCATTACAGACAGAGGGAGATCACAGCTTGAGTTACTTGGCAGCTTGTTTCTAATGCATAATACATGTGTACACAGCTTTGCTTACTTTGCTGGGGTATTCACAAAACCTTATGATAATCCACAAACAAAAAATTTAAACTGTTTTCAGGCCAAAAATTTACTAAATGTTTACAAGTTGGCAAAACAGAAAGCATGTAATCTTTTACTACTTCAAATAATACATATTTTTCTTCACTAAGAGCCATCTTTACCCTTCCCATGTTCCTCTCTTTTGCCACGTATTTGCTTTGCCTCCTTTAAAGTTTCACAGTCCTCCATCACTTTTAACTCAGAAGAGAAAGAATAAACCTGAAGCACTATCTCAATGTTTTGCCCCTTGGAAATAGTCTAATTTAGCAGAAAGAGAAGAATGTGTCCCACATTTTTAAAACCAGCAGTGTAAGTCTTACAAATATCCTGTCAGAGCTAAGAAATACGTAAGTCTGTTTTAACATTGGATGCAAGGGAGGCACTGAAGACTTTTAATATCACCACTGTGTTGCATCAGTAATAAAACAGGGATTTTTCAGCATCTGTTTGAGGTCTGATACAATTTTTTTGTGAGGACAATGTAATTTTCTTAACTATCAGCCTTAGAGTATGAAATCTTTAACACAGAGTTAAATTGCCCTCTTGGTTATTCTGTTCTGAAAATGCCATCACTAATTACATGGAAGTACCATATCACTCCATGAATCAAGTTAGCAGGAAATACTTAAAGTGATATATCTGGCTGAATCTCTGCAATCATTCTAACATCTCACTCTTCAGAGTGGGACTTTAGTCTAAAAATGAATAGAGAAATATTTGGAGATTGCATTTGAATTTCATTCGCTCACTCAGCAAAATACCAAGAGTGATTTATTCCTCTCACTGGTCATTAGCAAAACCGCCACTGGCTTCAGCAGTACAAGAACTGCACTTCTGGGATACTGAGAGTATTAGAGGAGATCTTATCAATTTCCTTAGGAGTCAAAGGAGATCATTCCAACAATTTTTAAATTTTATTTAAATTGCAAACATTTTAAGTACTTAAATGTGTCCCACTTTCCTGATTTTTTTAACCTGCCTTCACATGTAACCAACCTATGAACTTTAATTTTTCATCAGTAATTAATATAGGTCAAGGTTAGGAAGATATGGTAATCTCAATTTTTCTGCCATCTTTACATTCAAAATAAAAACTTGTGTTCCAATTTTTGATGTGTATGCAGAAGCGTAAGTCTTTATTATAGAATACCAAATAATTTCATAAAAAACACCGTATCAACAAGGTCAGAGGCTTCAGTTCAGTTTCTTTTAGTAAGCACACAGGCTTGCACAAATTTTTTGGTATTTATAGTTTTTTCCAAGAAATCACAGGTGAGTAAGTTGTAGAATCAATGAGGCAGACTGTTTCCAATATTTACAGCCCAAAATTTATAGTCCAAAATTTGTCTCTGAGAGAAAAAAAGGCCATAAAGTTTTTCCGATTTGTTCAATTTAGGATTTTTCTCTCCTGGGGAATATTCACTGAGCAAAATGCCAGCATAGCCATCTTCACCAACATCTTTTTGTTACTGGTGCCTCAGGGAGGGGCTGGCTGAGAGATGGTCAAGAGATAAATACGGTGCTTCTGTGACACAGCAGTTCCTGATGGCTAATTCTTGACTCTGATGGTAGGCCAGGTCTTGCACTAGTGAAAACAAGCTGCAGTACTGAGGAACAACAGCTACCTTGTGACCTGTGTCCCTTTTCAGGAGGGGACACTGCATACAGGTAAATAACTAACTGTATGAAAATAAACTGCAGTAACTTGGGCTGTAGCTGTAATATTGCAATACTTGTTTTCATAAGTAACATGTAAAAGCCTGAGGGTAGGAACAGGTTGCTTACTGAGGGACATAAATGACTTCTCTAATGGGACAACAAAGTCCTCTTCATATACTCCTATAGTGTACAAGCAGAAGATCCAGAGAAGAACTGGAGCCTGACTGTAGAAGTCAACAGATGGCCCCCACTGCCCGATCTTCAGACCTAGATCCTGAAATCCAGCTCAGAGCTCACAGGCAGCATAAGCTACAAGCCACATCTCTAGAGAAGAGATTTTTCTAGAACTTGGGAGATGCAAGCAAGGTGCAACTCACTGTGGCAGAGACAAACAGCCACAGTGCCTCGTACACAGGCAGGAAACAGTAATTTGGGGAGTTCGAGGAACTAGAACGATACTGATATCTTTCTCTGGTATAAAGGGTGGTTTGGTATTGACTTCTGGCTTTTTCTTTACCTGCTGCGTGAAACTCAGAACGGAAAAAAAGGTGACGCATCATCCACATTTAGGACATGGAATGGTCTAGAGGCTAATTCAAGTATGTCTTGAGAAGACAGTAAGTTTTATACCAAAGTGAAAGGAAAACTTGAATAATTTGGTGATAATCTGAGAGTAATGCTACTTTAGCTATACTCTTCTTAAAATGGAAGTGGTGTCATCTACTGGGAATTTCCTACCAATCTGTAGAAACATTTAGGAAATGGGTTACAAAATGATCTTGAAACTTTGGAAACAATTATGCGTCTTTTGGGGATAGAAGAGTTGAATGTTAAATAGCATGGGAATTTCAAATTGTTGATAAAAGACAGACATCCCTAGTCACTGTGTAGAAGACATCAGGAGGAACTGGCTGATGGAGAATGACTTCGCTCAACCATGAATTACAGCTATATATGACATACACACACATCTATCTCTCTTTCTCTCTCTCTCTCTCCACATATACATACAGAAAAAAAGCTTTTAAAAAGCCTTCCTCAAGCCTGACTCCTCTAAGCAAGGTCAGAGTGGTTGAGCCATCCAGCCAAAACAAAGGAGACCTGTTCTTAACCCAAGAGGGACCAGGGAAAAGATCATTTTCTCTGCAGCAAGATGGGCTATTTACTTAAATGCGTTCTAAAACTCAGAGAGGGAAGTCAGAGAAAACATCTTAAATCTTCGACATAAATTTGACAAACCACCTTCAGAAGGAAAAATCCATAACGCAAGGAAACAAATAAACTTGACAGAAACGGAAACAAATGGTCCTTCCCAAAATTTTATGGCACAAACCGAAACAGCCAGGGGTTACTGTGTTGCAGATCATTTGAAACTGCATAAATTGAAGGATAACAGGCAGTTGATCTTTCTAGACAGGCTCCAAACCCAAAGTTACTGGTCAATGATATTAAGGAGGTGCCTGTTAACACAGATGAACTTTCTGATAGATAAGGGACTCTCAGATGGCATCTCATTGATCAGGTATGCACACAGGACCATCTGAACATCAGAAAGGGAAGAATCTATCCAAGTAGAGTCAGTTAACTGTGTCTTGGCTCAATGGTCTCGTATTTTTGACTTTGTTCCCACCTCAACCAGCAAGACAGACAGAGAGGTAACCAACAGAAGCTGCAAAAACTACCAAACAAAAGATGCTCCTGTCTGCCAGCAGTGTGGCACTAACAAACGATCTGGGGAAAGACAATATTCCCACAGACTGCAGAGGGGCAAGAGGAAAATAACCCAAAATATGCAGGGATATGGTAAAAAATGAAGAGGTTATTGACTTCCCAGCTCGAAAGATCCTCACTGAATAAACACATTCTTTTTGTGCCAGAGGGAAGATATATGACTGAAAGCCCTCAGTGTACTGTGACATTAAAATATACATATTTACTTAAAAGGGTGTGGCTGGGAAGCAGAGAAGATGACTTGCTTTTCCTAGTTGTTGAGTCTGGGTAACATGGAATCTTCTGGAAGGAAAGAGATGGAACAGCCTTCTGGGAACAAGTTGATTTGCACAGCTCTGAGGAGCTGGTGAAACATAAGAGGGGTCAGACAGCATGTGTGGACATGATGAGACACCTAAGAGAAGCAATGAAAAGATAAGCATCCAAACATTTTTCATGAAAGTCCCATCCATGTCAGTTTGCATG
>WAAD01002707.1:0-22261 GCA_013389945.1 Fregata magnificens
GGTCTTTTCCAACCCAATGATTCTATGATTCTATCACCTCTGCTGCTGGCCCAGAGCAGCGACTGATTGGTTTTTGCCTGAAAGCAAATTTCAAGTGTATCAGACTCACCAGGCTAACGGACTCGCTTGGGACACTCCTGGTCACAGAGGTTCGGCTTGACACTGTCACAGGGAAAAGATGTTTCCATCTGGCTATGCAAAATGGCTAAAAGTGGGAACAGAAAAGCAAGGCAGAGGACCATAGGATGACCTTGCCAGTGTACACGTGCGCTGTCTGTTGGGGAGGGAATGGCTTTCTACACCCAGCGTTTCCAAGGAGATCCTGCCAGATATGAGTGCCCTTGTCCTAAAAAAGGGATGGAAAGAACCCATAAAATACAGTATCAAAGACGCATTACTTTTTTTTCATGTAGCCTCTTTGGGTCCTTTTGAAGTGAAAATGTTTATTTCTTATTCCCTTATTGGGATAGTCCTCTATTTTGTTACATTTTCCTGTGTTTTTGCATCAGCCAGTCTGAGTCCTGGTACCAGTGCATATCAGGAGCAATACAACTAAGTCAAGGGAGTTGTGCTGCTGGCATCAAAACTGGGGTTAAAGTCTAGAGATTAGGTCACCTGATGTGCTCACCTGCTGGGGCGGGGGTATTTCCACCCATGTATTTGAGGTGGGATTTTCAAAAACTCCTAGCACTCGCTTGGCTGCTGGCATGGGCATCGGGTCAAACTGCTGGTCACTCCTAGGGGAGCAGTTGGACCAAAGCTGAGAATAGTCGCTAGAAGGTAATCTCTCCCATCTCATCTACATCAAATGATTTTTGGAAAATCCTCCCAGGGTACGTGCGACCAATTTCAAGGAGCAAGAAATCCTCAGACCTTTTGGAAATTAATACAGTCCTTAGCAGATTGTGAATCGTTCTGGAAAACAAATATCCTTGCATGGAAAAAGCCAAATTAAATCTAAATTAAAGGCAAAAGAAATCCTTGCAGATACCAGATGAGTCAGTGGATTAAAAGTGTTACAAGGAACCTTTTGCATCGTGGCCACGCAGCCAGTACCAATGCCAGTCTCTTTCTGCTAATGAAAGGAAAGGGGATCGGAGACATGAAGACACAAAATATATCCAATAATTTGAGCTGAAACTCAGGCCTTTGGTTTGTAAAAGAAGGTAAAAGAAACCAAAAGCTTATGAATATGCCTTGGATATATTCTTAGTAATTATCAATTCCTCTGACCCTTAGGTTAGAAAAATTAACAGTTCCTTCCTTTCAACAGCCAGGGTCAAAGCTCTGTCTGAACTCCACAGGGAAACTAAAGAGATTAAGAAAACAACAATCTACTTCACATGGAAGCCTGTCTAAAATGGTGACACACCGAGATGTTAATCCCAGTCAGCTGAAGCCATGAATGTAAAACCTTCCAGTTAAATCACCTATGGGATAAATAAAGAATTGCTTACCTGTTTACAGAAGAAGAAACAGTAAGGAATTGCTGTGACTTTTATGTCAGTATGGTCTAGCAGCTTCTCTGCAAACCTGTTGTTTGTCAGATTTAAGTTTTTTTTCTCCCATGGGACCCTCACCCGGGGCCAGAGGGTCTCTGTTGTGCCACGTGCTGTGTCTTCCCATAGGAAAGACATCCGCCTGGGTTGAAGGCAATATCTGTGAGAGAGAAAGCGTTATTGTCACCTGCTCCTATCCTTATCTCTTTTTTAAGAAATACAGATGACACAGGCAGGTCTAGCGTGCATTCATCTCCTATCAAGGGCACAGGCTTCTTTCAAATCCTCAATAAAACGGCCTAGGCTACATTTGCAGGCTGGTTAACCCGTGCTACAGAAATAGGAGTGAACCCCTTGACAGCCGCACAGCAGTAACTGGCTATTTTTCTGTTCACACAGGCAAAATGAACATTCAAGAGTATTTCGCAAGAATTTCTTACAACGAGTCCCATAAGGATGCAGACCTGCAAACTTTAACATTCATCTTCCAGCATCACATCCAGGCAATTCCTTTTGAAAACCTTAGCATGCATTGCGGTGAGACCATTGAACTGGATTTACAATCTACTTACAATAAGATTGTGAGAAAGAAACGTGGTGGATGGTGCCTGGAAAGCAACCACCTTTTATTTTGGGCCTTGCAAGAATTAGGGTATGACATCTGTATTCTTGGAGGAAACAGTTATGAACCAGCACAGAGAGCATACACTGCTGAGATCAATCACATCCTACTGAAGGTGGTGATCAAGGGAAATTCCTACATAGTAGATGCTGGTTTTGGCGGTGCCTACCAGGCGTGGCAGCCATTGATGTTGATTTCTGGGAAGGATCAACCCCAGATCCCTGGCATCTTCCGCTTCATGGAAGACAACGGCACCTGGTACTTCGAGAAAGTCAAAAGGAAGCATTATATTCCTGAGCAAAGTGTCCCTTTCACTGATACTCCAGAACTGGGGAATATCAGAAAAATATATACATTCACTCTCAAGCCACGACATATAAATGACTTTCAGGAGCTAAACTCATACCTACAAGTGTCCCCAGATAACATACTTCAGAAGAAGTCAATCTGCAGTCTCCAGACCACTGAAGGGCTTTATGCCTTAGTTGGATGGACCTTCACTGAGGTGAAGTATAACTACATGGAGGACGTGGACCTGCTGCAGATCACAACTCTTACAGATGAAGAGGTTGAGAAGACACTGAAAGACAAATTCAATATAGTGCTGGAGAACAAACTCGTACCAGTAAACGTTCGTGGCTTGCCACCTAATTTAGTGGATACAATCTAATTCTAACGCTGTGCTAGATGGATCTTTAAATATCCAATATAAAAAGTTCTACAACTGACATTAATAACATTAACCTGATTCTAAAGTTGAGCTATTCAGATGAACACAAAGCTTGGTAAATTCAAATACATTGCTAATTAACTGCATATACCGATTGCATATTTTTTCTTAAGCTTCTCCTTCTTTAGAAACTGAGACTTCCTACCACCTCTAATTTGCTCATATGGAAATTGCTTTTTGACTCCATAACATTTTGTTCCACCTCTCTGGATCTCATTTTATTTCAGGTATATTTTGTGGCAAAGGAGACCAAAACGATACAGAAGGAGAAGCTGTGTTACCATTTTACACAAAAGACCTCTAACCTTTTTTGGTATTATTTCCAATCTTCTCCTCAGCAGAGTTTTACAAATTATTCATTTCCTTTAACAGTCTGAAATAGCAAGTTGAGCTGAATTTGGCTTTCAAAGACGTCAGAAAAAAAAAGAAAGGTTAAGACTTTCTCAAAACAAGCCACTGTTAGGTGCTGATTAGCTTATGATGAAACAATTTGGAAGACTTGAGTCCTATTCCCTTACCAGAAATTGACTTAAAGTGAGCTATTTATGCAAGGGCACTTAAAAAACCCCAAAAGCTCTCAGACTTTGAGTGTCCAGTTTTTCTGAGTCGAATTTTTCTGTGTGTCTGAAATCGAGACAAAATCAACAGAAGCTGAGATGGTTCAACAGTTCTTAAAAATCAGGCTTTTGGTATCAAAAATGGAAACAATCAAAGTTAGTTCAACCTTTGCAAACTATAATCTAAACTTTTGGGGTGTAACCTTCCTGCGATGTCAAGTGGGCATGACAGTATTATAGAAAAGACTGTTCGTATTTATTACAAACAGTATTCTGCACAAAAGCTGCCTTAAATAAGTAATATTGCAGATGCGAAAGAAAACACTGGGAAGTTAGGACACCCCACCGGTGTGGTTTCACAGCTTGTAATATGTAACACAAAAGCCTTTTACCTTCATGATATCTGTGGCAGGTACAGAACGTGGCATGAGAGAGGGTGACGGAAGAGCATTGGTCCTCAGCCAAGGAAAAGACTTTGATGCTCGTATTAGTCAACCACACAGACTCGCGGGGCACCTGATGTGCCTAAAACTCAGGTGCTTTCCCAGATGCAGTCTAATGTGCTCTTTGCCTTCCCCAAAGGGACCTCCGACTTTCCACCTCCATCAAATGAAGAGGAGACATGCTTGACAGGGAGAGAATTAAATAAACAGCCCTGCAACACTTTGAAGATGCAGAAGGCCAAGTTTTAGAGAGGAAATGCATCATTTTGTGCAAATAAATATTTGTCATGCTATTCGTTAGGTGTGGCAGCTCCAGAATAACTACCTGCTGCAGTGGAAGCATGGAACAGATCAAAAAAGTTCCTTTGTGAGCAAAGAGGGGTCATTTTGTGCATCCATGGAGCCTGGGAAAACACAGCCTGCAATACCTTGGCAATTCAGTGCACCCACAAGGAAGCAGATGACTATCCTCCACCACAAAGTGCTGGCTTGCAAAATAACAATAATTTAATTAAAAAAAAATATGGACCCATTTGCGACTGTCTACTGTAATTATTTTACATGGAAAACAAGTTCAGTCTGGTCTTAACCAGGGGAAAACATAAACATCTACTAATAGAGAAGAAACAAAGTTTAATTTGCTCACGGATCAGTGAAGTCCAAAAATGTGCATTCATTTTAGGTGGACTTTGCCCCTTCTCCGCATTTAAGATTCAGGAGTGAGGGCCAGCGGAGCTTAAAGAGGAAGACAACCCTCGCAATTAGTATCCACTCCTGGCTGTACTGACTGCTGCCCCAGTAATAAACAACCCAGAAGCTGAATACATCAATAAATAAATAAGGTTATTTTAAGAGGTAAGTTTATTTTCTTAAAAAACCTCCAAGAAACCCAAACAACGAACTTGGTTTATTTATAATGGTAAGGGTCATGGGCAATAACATAAGCAGTATTCTCTTTAGGAAAAATGTTATAAAAATGTGTGGATACAGAACTAAAATATCGCCTGCTAAACATGGGCTCTTAAAAAGAGCAAAAAAATGATACTGCAATTTTAGTTCTTCTGTCTTTCTGCTCCTCAGGAGGAGATTCTCTTGACTTCGAGAGGGATGCTTTTGTTTAGATACAATGGTTGATACAAATTTAGAACTACAATCTCTTGTTGGAAGTTATTCTTTTAGATTTTTAACTTTATTTAAAAATATTGCAAAGGCAAAGGAAGCAAAAAAGCAATCTAATAATCAATAGATTCTGCTTTATGGGAATAAAATTACAGTCCTTTAAAAACAACTTAAAAAAATGAAATCACAAACTGTGGCTGCTTACCCCAGAAAGTCCATGAGCTGACATATTAGGATAAAAGTAGGCAGATAACGTATTTTAACAGTGGAATTGCTGACAGTGTGTATAGTCCTGTTAAGGAGTATTTTTGCATGAACACCTTCATTTGCACAATTAGAAATAGGTCTTTAAAGTTCTTCTGCTGATGTTTTTCTCTGCATAAATCACAGCCACATTTGTGGAACTACCTTTTCAGTATCTAGCTTTTCATCTGATCTGCTCACAATTCAAAAGAACTGTAGCTTTCATCTGCTACAGTCAAGATCTAACGCTGATCAATCATATTATGGAGCTGCAGACAGAAATTACAAATAATATAAACTCAAGAACCAGCTTTACGCTGGTGTGATCTATTTAGCATTCACAATTTGAGCAGGTAGGATTCTGCAAATCAAAAGAAAAAAGTGCCCGAAGTCTTATGTCCTACTTAACAAATATTACATTGAGAATATCCCCCAACAATACACTTAAATATCACCGGAAGCCAAATTCCTTTCTGTAGAAGAAAACATGCAGTTTTTGATGGGGCTCTCCATTCACTCTGGACAGCTGCTTCTATACCAGGCATATGCACATCATGAATCTGTCACTGAAAATTATCCTGGGAAATTCTAGTTTGCAGTAAACATTCAATGGTTCACTGCTGAATTTATCTGAATACAATAGTCTTCCCGAGTCACTAATATTGTCTAAACTTCAGCTTACTGTATGCACAAAAGATTTCCAAGTAGCTTTGTGGGTTGTCAAGAAGCTAAATATTTGCAGTAACTCCAGACTGCTGAAACACTTAGCGCTTTCTTTGCAAAGGTTCAAGCCTTCAGAACATTTTGTGCCCAGCTCCATACCCAAGCAGATGACCTACGGTGTGTTTTACAAACAGTATCTGTCAGATACTTGCAGAGCATCCAGCTCATAACAGTGGCCAGCAGACTGTGATGGGCCATTGCCAAAGCCAGATGACTGTGCATGACTTTCCGTGGTATTAGAAGGCAGAAAATAAGTGGAGTAGTTCCTCATCCAGCAATCCGGCCCATGAGGAGTCCTACCAAGGCAGGCCAGGAGGCTGGCACTGCTGGAGGCAGGACAGACCAGGGATGCACTGTACGAGGCTTCGGTGATTCTCAGTTACGGCTCCTCTAGAAGGAATAAAGTGAGTTTTGAGAAAGGCCAGGACTAGAGAGATGTGAAGCAGCCCCTGTCCATTTTCAGGGCACCCTGCAAGACGTGGGGCACAGCAGGGAATAGAGATGTGCTCTTTGTCTTTTAGGTCACTCACCTCCATTCAGATTCATTATTCCAACACCAAAATGAGTGTGTGCAACACTCAGAGCAGACAAGAGACTCAGTGGTCTGCGACTCTTGCAAAGGTCAGAGGTTTTTTCAGTTATAATTATCTGAATAAAACTTGACACTTTACAAAATGTGCAGGGAGTATCATTTTCACTTTTTGTAAGTGGTGAAAGACTGACGTGTGCCGAACGGGCAACTCATTTACTGTCACATAGATCAGTGGCAGACTCCTGAAAAGAACATGTGAATCCTGGCTCAAATTATCCTCCCTCCAACTGGCAGATGACACTGCTTCCCCCACTGACGCTCCTTTCACTGAACAGTGGATTTAGACCGGTTTTCATGAAACGTCCTGAACACTCCCTAGCGTGATCTTACATTTCTTCTTAACCCCGCTGTTACAATGCAAATACAGCAAATCCCCGTTTCGCAGCCACCGCATATCAAGCTGAAACTGCATCAGCTGTTTGCCATAGGGATGACTCTAAGACAAAAAGCAAACCCTCACGTGCACTGCTCTTCTTTGCTCTGCGAGCCGTTTGATGTGAATACTTGTTACCTTTAAAAACTGTCTGACGAGGTTCAGTAGATTAAAGCATCTTTGCTGGCAGCAGCCTGGGCGGTTTTTCACAGCATCATAAATCATTGACATAAAGAAACAAAACCAAAATGCAATTCGTTCCTTTACAGGTGACATGAACCTTGAAGAGTATTTTGTGAGAACTGGCTATAAAGGTTCCCTTGAAAAACAAGATTTGGAAACCTTAACTGATATATTCCAGCACCACATCCGTGCTGTTCCTTTCGAAAACCTCAGCATCCATTGCGGGGAGAAAATTACTTTGGAGTTGGAGCACGTTTATAACAAAATCGTGCAGAGGAAGCGGGGTGGCTGGTGCATGGAGAACAACCAGCTGTTGGGCTGGGTCCTGAAACGCCTGGGCTACGACGCCAGTTTTCTGGGAGCGTATGTGTTCAATCCACACCAAAATGCGTACGCCACCATCATGACCCATCTCCTTGTAAAGGTAGTTATCGATGGCAAAGCCTATATTGTTGATGGAGGCTTTGGTGTATCCTATCAGATGTGGCAACCGATGGAGCTTGTGTCGGGGAAAGACCAGCCCCAGGCTCCCGGCATCTTTCGCTTCACTGAAAAAAATGCCGTATGGTACCTTGAGAAAATGAGACGGAAACAATACATCCCCAATCAAAATTTCTCTAATTCTGATCTTCTGGAGAAAAAAGAGTGTCGGAAAGTTTATATGTTCAGCCTTGAGCCACGGACAGTGGAAGATTTCTGTTTCCAGTGCACGTACCTTCAGACTTCTCCAGATTCCCTCTTTACAAAGAAGTCCATCTGCACTCTCCAGACCACCGATGGCTTTCGAGCGCTAATTGGGTGGACACTCACTGAGACCACGTACAACTACAAGGAAAATATGGATCTGGTGGAATTCGTAACTCTGGAAGATGATGAGGTGGAAAAAACACTCAAAGAGAAATTCAACATAACCCTAGATCAAAAACTTGTCCCAATTAATGTCAAAGGATTTTACACAATCTAGATGACCAGAAAAACCTACAATAATGCTACGTATGTACAGTACCTTCCACTGTCTGCGCAATCACTACTGTAAGATTATGGGATTCTTTTGCAGGCGATTGAAGGAAAAATACATTAATATCAGATTAAAGTGAATTTCACCCTGGGAAAAATCAGGAATTTAAGACTGTTCTGTCAGGTAGATAGAATTATTTGCTGTGAGATGACTGCAGTTCAATTTTTGGCACGAATGTAGGATCTGATTTGAATCTGGTTATAAACTTGGGTAATAAATACGTCTGGGAAATTTTGGAGTGCCTATAGCACATAAGTAGGAGTATGGATTATTAATTGTGATATGCTGCCAACACATTTTCTGTGGTTATTATAGGGAGAAAAGTCATCTGTGAGCATTTAGTCAATGAGGTACATATTTAAAACTTCATTTTTCACAAGATCTAACTACTCGCAGCTCATCTCATTTCTCTACCTTTTGTGCTGGTTTTGGCTGGGACAGAGTTAATTTTCCTCATGGTAGCTAGCATGGGGCTGTGTTTTGGATTTGTGCTGGAAACAGTGTTGGTAACACTGGTAATACAGGGATGTTTTCGTTGCTGCTGAGCAGTGCTTACACAGAGTCAAGCCCTGCTCTGCTTCTCACCACACCCCACCAGCGCGTGGGCTGGGGGTGCACAAGGAGCTGGGAGGGGACACAGCCAGGACAGCTGACCCCAGCTGACCAAAGGGATGTTCCACACCATGTGACATCATGCTCAGCATATAAAGCTGGGGAAGAAGAAGGAAGGGGGGGATGCTCAGAGTGATGGCGTTTGTCTTCCCAAGTAACCGTTAAATGTGATGTAGCCTTGCTTTCCCGGAGATGGCTGAACACCTGCCTGCCGATGGGAAGCAGGGAATGAATTCCTTGTTTTGCTTTGCTTCTACGCGTGGCTTTTGCTTTACCTATTAAACTGTCTTTATCTCAGCCCATGAGTTTTCTCACTTTTACCCATCCAATTCTCTCCCCCATCCCACTGTGGGGGAGTGAGCAAGAGGCTGTGTGGGGCTTAGTTGCCAGCTGGGGTTAAACCACGACACCTTTAATATAAGTTAAACAATGTCATCTTTGAAAGGAGCATTAGGAGGCATAATTATTTAACCATCATCCTTAGACAAAACATAGTACAAAATTAAAATTATCGTCATGTGCATCCCTTTTGTCATTGCTGCAGTAAACTGCCCAAAGTAACTTTTGGTGATGCAAATTGTATATATTGCAGCATTACTGTGGCTGACAGGCTCTAAGGAGACACCTGCAAGCTTTGCTTCTGATCAGTAATCATCCTGTAAAGGGCTTAAACATCACAACTGGCTTAGATTTACTTCTATCCCAAAAGTGGTGGAAATTTTGTATTTTTAGCATTGCAAATTATTTGTATAACAAAGGTAGAACAATGAAGCTAACCCCACTATACCCTTAATTTTGCCCTCTTTGTGTATAACAAATATGGGAGCCCATACGGCTATCCTGAACGAGTACCACTTAGCACAGGAGCTTTAGTGTCATGAGTTCATTCGTCTGTATCAAAGTGGAAAAAATCAAGGAGCCAACCAAATCTAAAGGAATCCCTTTATTTGGAATTATTTCACAATTATATTTCCCCTTTTTTTTTTTTTTTCATAAAAGCCCAAACAAGGAAACCACTGAGAAAGGGGAAACATTCTCAAATGCATGAAAAAAATAGCAGTAACACTGAAAAACACCCTTTCTGCCCAATCTACGATAATCCTGAGTATTGGTCAACTGTTCCTCCCACTGATAGTGTATCTTTTTGCTCAAAGACATCATCCGATCATAAATCTCACAAATGCTGTAAATGTATACCCGAAAATAAATAAAGGAAAATAAAAACATAAAGAGTTGCTGTAATTACAGCCTCCCCCCACAACTGCATGACTCCTGCACAGACCATTTGCTAAGTAAATGAGGTCTGTTCAATCATGCTATTGATCTGCTGGCCAACCCTTCCCACCACAAACTTCTTGAACCAAACAGGCCAGTATTGAACAAATTTGACAGCAGTGTTGGAGATTGTAAGTTCCTACAAGTTCCTGGAAAAAGAGCTCGTAGGCTGAGGAAGACAATGATCACCAAAGAAGAGGCCCAGTAGTTGCCTCCTCTGCTGGGCTCAGCAGCCAACAGCTCTGGGCTGGCCGCAGCGCGTCCGGCTCTTCCCTGCTGACCAGCCGTGGTGGTGGCTGACAGCCTGGGTGCATGTGTACTTGCACAGGGCCGAGGAACCAAGGGCCGAGCAGGAAGCGACAGGGGACACTGAAAGATCTTACTGAGGTGGGAACATGGTTTTTCTGTAAATAATGGAACTAATGACTTTGTTCTCTAATTAGTGTTCCTACTATTCGCTCACACTAAGGTTCCGTTAAGGGTTTTTACCCCTTTCTAAATGATTGATCAAACCGAGGTGTTCCCCAAGACCCCAAGGAACATTATGAGCTTCAAAACACTCACCACCTCCATTCTAGCTGACAGAAATTCCCATCTGCATTCACCCAGGTCACCAAACCATACTTCTCTATGAACTACAGTTGTTTTCTGGTGCTGCTGCCTCTTGTCTTGAGGACAGCCATTAACAGACTGCTTATTGACCAGTATGACTGCATCCTTCTCTAGAGATGTTCCTGCCGTTGCTCTCAGGTAATTGCTCAAGTTATGGTGTGCAAGGGTTCCTTGGGCAGAGGTCTAGGGACTCATAGCAGCATGTTTAACTGTGCCTGCAATGATGGGACTCAACCCAGATACCCCCTTCTACTATTCAGTTACTAAAAATCTGCAGGACTGCCGACGACTGAAGCTTCAACCGTCTCCCTGACTCCATCTGTTGATAACCACTCTCTGAGCAGGATTTTTCCTCTCGACATGACAATTATAACCAGGTCCTCACTCTGCAACATCAAATCACACAAAGAAATGTCAACATGTGCAGCTGAGGAACAGTTTCACAGTTTAACTAAAGCTCCCCAAAAGCTGACGAAAGCAGGTTATTGAGGTGTGAATGCCAGACCCAAAATGCCTCAAAGGTTTGAGATGAGAACAGTGTAAAACCAAACCACACCAAACAAACCCAGAGGCCTCAAGCTGGGGTTCCGTTAGCAAGGCATTATTGTAGAAGGGAGATGCTCTCCCAGACTGAAACGAAAAGAAACCAAGTCTTTAAAGCATCAGCTCCGAGAGAAGCTTGTGTTCACATGCAGAAGGGAAACACGGGATGTTTGACATCCTTCACCACCACTATGCTTTATTAACACTCTGAGAAAGGTTTTAATGAGAGCCTAAGCTATTGTGCAGTTTTAGTTGTTGACTGTTGTTGAAATGAAGCAGAACAAATGCTTATAACCCCCCACCCAGGACTTGTATAATTCCAAATACAATTTAGAAGTACGCTATTCCAATTAACAGAAAGACGAGACAATTTCTTTTTAAGTCTGAATGCTGGATTAAGTCCCAGAATCCCAGCCCAGCTGCCCATTACACACACATGCAATGCCCAATGGCAACGACAGCCATCCACGATTGTAGAATTGTATAATGGAGTGTCTTATTAGAAAACAAGACACATAACAGAAGAAACACGGTTCAAATTCCATGCACCACTGTCCATCCTCCCCCCTCCCCAAAGAATCAAAGTTTAATCAGCTCATGCATTACTAAAGGGAGGATGCAGGACGGCTCGCTTCAGTTGGACTCTGGTCCTGGACTTTTTAAGATCCAATACTAAGCAGAATAAAAGTAACAAAACGAGAAACATCAGCAAGAAAGATGAAGTTTTCAATATTTCCATGTTTCCAACATCAGCAGTTATTACAGAAATAAACAGTCAGCCTGTCAAAGGGAGGGGCAAAACTTCACCTGACAAGAGACATGCTTAAACTTAACACTGTGAGCTGTCGGTGAGCAAGAACTACGATGCACACTTTCCTTGGTTTGCTTGACACGTTGCCTTAGCGTAACAGGCACAAACACTTCTGGTATCTGATAACTCTTTACCCGTTAAATTTTGCAGGTAGCCATTTTCTTCAACCAAAATGCTTACTACTCACCCAATGTGCTTTTGTTCTCAAAGAAGAAATTTAGAATTTAGAAACACGACCACGTGTTGCACATGAAAATGCATCTGCATTTGAGACTGTGTCAGAGCCAAGGCGGCTTGAATTAATGTAGGTTTGCATTATGAATATTTCACCGCTACACTTACATCTCTGTCAAGAGTAGTTGAAGCACAGATTTCATACAGCAGAATGTTTCTACCCTGGCTAGGAAGCTAGAGCCAGACTTAAAATACATACATATATATATATGTATTTACAAGGTTGGAAATATAGATGGGTATTTCAGAAGACCCCATCACAAAATGCCTGCTTGTAACTTCGGGCACTTAAAGTACATTTAAAAAGTCATGTAGGGCTGATTTTTAGTTTTGTCTTGCTCAGAATAATGCACTATGAATGGTGCTTTTAAAGGTGCATTTTACAAACTCCCCATGAATACGAGATTGTGCTAAAAATTAGTAGTTGTTCTTACTGTAGCATTTCAATAGCTCACCTAGCCACCAGCTAAATGTGAACAGCCGAGCACCCAGATTTGAAGACAATAAACCAAAATCTATCATTTCTTCATAGTTGGTGTTGGGCGTGTTTAGGAAACAGAAGAACCACCCTTCCCCCCTTCCAAATTCCAAACCCATGGATTTTCTATGAAACTGTTGAGAGTTCACTCACACTCTTACCCACGCACCATGCCACTCACATTTCCAGCCATCCCTCAGGAAATGACATGAGATTAAGGACCAATGTACGGCACAACACCCTTTAACTGTGCAAAATTACCCCCCATCAGACTGAACAGAACTCGGCAGTCTAAGAGAGCTCTCTGCATAGAGCCTTGACAAAGAAGGACTTCACACGGAGTTCATCTGAGCTACTATAGTTATCAAAATTACCCAAAAGCTCCTTTATGTGACACCACTGGAGCCTTCTCCAATCTGCTGTCTCTCAGGGTGTGCAATTGCAGTGACATCTCCTGGTTGCTGGTGGCTCACTAGAACACACTTTCCCCCTCAGCTATCCAGCACAGCTATGCAGAAATTCTCTCTCTATTGAAGAAATGTGTTCAGAGAGAGGGGAATCATTTTCCTATTAATAAGCAAGAAAGAATAATGGGATATATTCTGAGTTTTTCTTGTGATGACCAACAATAAATCATTTCTTAGCTCAGGTCACAACTTCCATGGGAAGAAAAATGTCTTGCCATCATTAACTTCTTTTCAGCTAGCAATAATATATGATCAGGTTTTAAGTAATTGAACCAGTAGCATTTAATTAGCTCTGAAAAACTATCTCAGATCATGAATCACAGACTTTGCACCTGTATAAGGTCCCCTTACTAGGTTAAAAGTATATTTCTCTTCCCATGTGTGATCCATCTTGAATATCTAATGAGGTGCTCTTGATATATGGATTATAGTTCATATATCACATGCAAATACAGCAGACACACAGTCTCTTTCTTTATATAATTGAGTTTCATGTCTTGCTTCACTGAGTTGTTAAAAAAAGGAAAAAAAATAAAGAGCCTCTTGTGTCCATGACGGAATGGCCTTCCTTCAATTTAACAAATTCTTTTTTCTCCAGAGTCAGCATTAAGGATGAGTAACTTACACATCTAGCTGGCGAAATGAAGTAACAGAAAGAAATATTTCTTGTTGAAAGGCAGGATACAGAGAACTGCTATAATTTTAGAGAAGACCACACCGAAATTTTTCAATAGGCCCAGAGCACTGACTGACCAACGGGCACGATGTTTCTGTCCTAACATTACTTCAGACAGCTTCATTGCACATTAAATCAGCTAATGTTTGGGGACATCTGTGGCCAGCACAAAACAGGATCACTTCTTGTATCAGATTGTATTAAGCATCGTTTTTACATTAAATTAGCTAAACCACAATCATTAACCACCAAAAAATCAGGCTTTATTCAGCTTTCAAATACGTTTCCGAAGCTGTTATTATGCTTTTATGACAAGACCTAGATAATTATAAGATTGAATTTTTTTTGCTGAAAGAGAGACAAGATTAGCAAACTTCTTTTGAAAGACAGAAATTAAGACTCACAATCTGCTCAAGTGTCAAACTGTAAACGTTGCCCAATATTTGGTTTGCTCTATTAAAAAAAAAGTTTTACTACAAATCCCTCTATTTTTAAATAAATTTTATAAAAAATAAAATTCAACAAAACGGATTTTATCTCTGTTCTTTTCCCATCTTATTTTTAGCGCAGTAAAAAAAACCCAAAACAACCCAAGAACGTGTTTCTGCTGACTTTTTTCAATTTGAAGACAGCAAGGGTTTCCATTTTCATAATTAAAAATGCAGTAAAAGCTGAACTGCCTTACTAGATTGGACAAAGCTCGTCTTTACTCCAAATACTTCTTTCAGATGTTATCATAAATTGTAAATAATGTTGCTCTCGATTGCATGTGACACTCAATCTAGTTATGCACAACATTTAAAAAGGCTGATGGGATTAGTGCCCCACACATTAAAAGCTGCTGAGAGAGGAAAGGATGTACGACACCCATTATATACACATCCACTTTGAAAAATGTTTGTCGTGTGGATGGTAGAAATTTCAATGAGAACAGACTCAGATTTACAAATCTATCCTTTACATTAAATAGCAAAAACAATCTCCAGTTCGTGGTAGTATGTTTGGTAGATAACATTTCTATTAGCTCCAGTTGTGAAGCTGACATTAATCCTGAGGTTTTAAGAACTTTTTCTTAGCTTTTTTGCTAGGTCTTGTGTTACTATTCCCATCTTCATCTTCATTCTGGAGTACACGCTGATCTCTCTTTCTCAAGAATTTCTTCCCTATTGTTCCCACTAATGTTTCATATCTGTAAAGACAATAAAAAAATTTACAGCTTTTACTAAAATCAGAGAAAACTTCAATGGAGCAAATCATAAATCTAACCAACAATTTAAGTGGTGTAAAAAAGCTGGTCATCAGAAGCTTAAGAAGCACAAGTACTACATGATCACTTATTACATTATTATTCATTCTGATAGTTTGGGTTTGTTAGCAATCTGGAACAAGGAGGGAATTGGCACGGAGTACCTGGATATCAAAGGGCAGAAAACCCCGACAAGATATTTCATCCCCCAAAGTGATGGAGATTCCACCGAATACACACCAGAATTCCTGGAAAATCAGTTCTGTAAAGTACCATATTCTGTTGTGAGGTGGTTTTTTTAAATTTTGTTTTGTTTGTTTGCTTTTCGGGTTTATTTTACCACACATAACGCAGTAACATATCATATTCCCAGCTAATATTGATTATGTCATAAAATACAACTTACCTTCTAGCCATTTCTTCATCTGACACATCAGCCTCCATTTTATCATCCACTTCAATTTCTTCTTCCTTGCACCTAGAGTTCATTTGGATCATTAACTTCTGAAAATGAAGTAAGAAATAGCTTAAACATGTAACCCTAACACAATGGCAACTATGCTGAAATTCATTGGTAGGAGAAACATATAAAAGGTAAGAATCAAATTTAATAATTATTTGCTGTTCCCTAGTCAGGCTAGAGCACACTGTTACAAAAACTCATGAAGAAAAGGCAACATGCCTGCCTGTTGCTAAGCTGAGCCTAGGGTTTGCCTTTGGGAAAAAGAGGCAACACAGAGACAGGGTTTTCAGTGAATTGTACTATTCAAACACCCTCAAGGGCATGCCAGACATCTTCAGGGGACCAGAGAATTAGATCGTAATTAATTTTTCATTGTGATGTTAGGACATAGTCCTTGAACTGGTTTTGTTATGAAGGAAAAATATCTGCAAGGATTTACAATAAACTACTAGTAAAAACCATAAAGCAATAATATGTCAAGCCACAGTGAGAGCAAGTTCAAAATAACTAAAAGAATCTCCTAGTAAATCACCTTGCATAGTCTTTTGCATACCTCTTAGTCTTTACACCTTCATCCTCTTGCTTCAGTTCAGTGGTAACACTTTTATTACTATCTCATTGTAGTTCTACCAGCATGAATCACGCCAGAAAGAAATTAAAGACTCTCTTGCCCAGAATTTTTACTTTGGAACTTTAAGCCCCTACTTACACAAGTAAGTGTTGAATAAATAGGGTTGAATGTTTGTACGATTGGACTCTAAATTAAATGGCAGGAGGAAAAGTGAGCTATTGTTTTGGTGAGCAGCATGTGGGACAGTTTCCTCACTTCATGGAGGGAAAATCTGCAGGAGTCATGCAATTACTGACCATCAACACAAGGACATTAAAAGGTTCTATTTACCAGATGCTGCATTGATCAACATTTTGGTTTGAATCAGGGATTTCCTGTGCATGAGAGGATTTATGGAAGGTGCTGCAAAGGCCAAACACATGCAGTGTGAACACTCAAATCCCCACTCCCAGGGGCTTCAATCCTAATGCGAGACCACCTCAAACCAAAACATTTAAACAGTACCTCAATTTCTGGATTGAATCCTTTGAAGGACATTCTGCCATAAAGTAGATCCTCACATGGCATAAAGCTCCTCTCTTCTATTATAAAGCTCCTGCGTGAAACCCCAAACCCAGCATTTGTCAAACGGTGCGCTTTAAAATAATCAAATTAAACAAATGCAAAAAGCATTTGCTGCCTTCCCCCCACACAAATAAACAAAACCACAGTGTATTTTAAACCATCAACTACTTTCTGAAGCTTAATTGCTCTGATAAATCTTTCAATACAAGGAGCTTGGAGTGCAAAGGAATACTTTTTGCCAGTAAAGCTGTGCCAGTTCCACAAGCAAAATTAACTCTCCTGACAAAAAGCACTCTTTGCTGCTATGATTCCACCTACGTTAATGCTTTTGCCAGAATAAAAATACCACATAAATATCACTCTCCAGGTGGCATTACTACACCAGCAAAAGCTTCTAATTAATTTTTCATTGTGATGTTAGACCTGGCGTTAGTTGAGTCTGTCAGGATATAGAACACTGCGTAATTCTCTGTTCAGCAGAGAAAGACTTCCCCTTTCTCCCTCCTTTTTTCCTCTTTTAATGAGCATGGAACAAGAAAAGAAACATGACCCTGAGGTGTTCATAATACACGCATTAGATAAAAGTACTTCCGTGAATTGTTCCGTCCTTCTTTTCCTGGCACACATATGCACCTCGTCCCTCATCCTCTTCATCTCCCATGTAAAACAAAATCCTACGATCACAGGAAGTTAGGCTGAAGAGATCAAGCTCATTCTCCTACCTCAAGGTAGGATCAGTTAAACATGTACCATGAACCGCAGAAGTCCATCTAACCTGTCCTCAAAAGATTTCCAATGATGAAGAATCCAGTGTCTCCTTAGGCAATCTATTCCAGTGCTTCAATAGCCTCATTGTTAGAAAAATTCTCCCAGTGTCCAGCTTGAACCTTCCTTGCTGCAACTGAAGCTCAAATACCTTTTTGTCATATCCGCCAACAGTAATGGAAAATAGTTTATCAATGACCTTATTCAACTAGAGTTAATTCCCTGGATGCCAGCTTTTAAAAAATTATGTATGTTCTCCCTCAATGGAATTTTTGTCCTCTTCTGAAAGGACAAAAATCAAGCAATATTAAAAGTAGTTCTCTTGCTATTTAAAGCACCTTTCTAAATAGCAGGAATGGACAATTTCTTCCTTATTAGCTAAGCCTTCCTTTATTTTTGCCATTCTCTCTCCTATTTCAAAAGCAGGATTTGAAGTGAGCTGGACTCAAGAAGACAGAACCGTCCTGAATGGACCTAACCGTGTGACTGGAGCTGAATTTACTAACACAAGGTTTCAAACTTCTTTTTTCAAATGAAGGGAAAAAGCAGCAGTGAATGAATTGGTCCCTGCCTGAAAGAAACTAATTACATGCATCTAGAAGAAACTGTGAGTGAAAGAAAACAACACACACAAGAAATGAAAGTAGGTCAAACTGCACTAGGCAACCTTGAGAACGCCCCTGAAAATAAATAATAAAAAAGCTGTAATGCCAGTCTGTCACTATTTTTGCTTTTATTAATTGGTTATTAATAACAGTTCTTTTACAGGAAAAAATATGTATATTCTATTCCCACTCCACAACAGTCCAATGACGATAAGAAGTACCAAAGGGTACAAGCTTACTCTTTCTCCTTTAGATCTGGTAAATCAAGATACCAGTGTTCTTCACTAATTATCTTCTTTTCTTCCTCTTCTAGTTGTTTTTTAGTTTGTGAATCCAAACCCCTTTGCATGAACTAAAAAGACACATAAACACACAACTTCAGTGTTTTGCCTCATGAGTATGTTCTGAACACGCAATAATTACATGACGACAATTATCCATTACGTAGTATTTAACAGTTGATAAAAAGTAAATGCTTTTTGTGCTTTTTCTCTGGCTTTGGTCTAAGTTTGGGCAAACAGGCAATGCAAAAGTAAACAACTGCTGATCACAGCTATGTAGTGGAAGTCAACAGTCAGCCACATCTGTACTTACACACAAAGAAACAGACCTTTCCTGGTTACTTTTGACGGATCCAAGTTGTTACAACTCCGTAACAACAATTTGCTAAGATTTTTCTAATGTTTCAGCAAAGGCCGGAGAGAACGTAATGGTGTAAAAGTTATTGCTGCATATCAGAAACCAACACCACCCATACAAACAGCATTGGAGCTCAGAGCTACAGGTAGGTCATACCAGGTTGGCCATTCTTTGAAACATCTATACTTTCAACCATCCTCTGCTTTTCTCAGGTTTCATTTAATGAACTGGCTTGCATTTGTAGCCCTGACGGCTGGAACCTGCCTTTGGAAGTGGAAAAAAGTAACTGAGGCTACGAAAATAAGCCTTTTGTATCCGGCTGTGCTAGAGGAAGATGTTACCAGCTCTTAACTTCTCATCGATGACCCACCAAAGTACCAGTCGAGCAGTATGTGTAAGCACCTGTTAACTCACTGCAGGAACAGTCTGCCAAGTTAGTTGAGACCAATAATTTAGTTTAGGGTAAGGCTGCTAATTTTGCCTAATACAAGGACATTCCTGTAAATTGCTTCCTCGGTGATAACCTTTGGCAGAGGATGGGAACAGGCAGATAGGAACAGAAACCTCTCTCACAGCTGGGAGTAAAAGAGGACATCTGTCATGGCCTATGAAAAATTGCTGGGAGTGCAAAACTACAGACCTGACATACGTGAAATACGCCTTTTATTTCCATTTGTCTCAAGTCAGGTGCCTGAATTTAAGTATCAACAATGTTAACCAAACACACTGGAAAAAACAGAACTCTTCGCAACTTTACAGCAGTAATCCTTATATTCTCACATCCCTAGGAGCTGGAGCCTCCCTTACGGTCTACAGAAAGTGTCTGAATAACTGGATCTGTCAGAGGTGTACATTTATACCAATGTAATTCGCAGCTAGAGGCAAGTCTACCAGTAGTTTATACACACTCCTGTACAAAAATTGCTTTGTGGCTATCAAAGCATACCTGTCTGTGCAACGCTGCACAAGAATTTCATATCAACTAATTTTACCCCTCTCATTTAACGTAGCGTCATTTTTGTGTTTAGATAAGCCTGCAGTCTGACAGATAACGTGCCAGTGGGGCACATCTGTCTCTTGAACATTAGCAGAGACTTGGACATTGTTTAGGTCCCAGCTAAAATGGGCCTGGCTGGGGATAAAGCCCGAGGCGGCGTCACAAAACACTTCCCTCCCACAAAAAACCTCCATTACTGACCATATTTAAAATATAGAGGTAATACAGATGTGTAATATTTATATTATCTATATGTCCCCCACACCTTTTCAGTCTTTACAAGATGCCCAAGCAAATCAAACCAAACTCTGAAGTAAAAGCCAATATAGTGCTAGTGTCTCATTTTCCGTTTATATTTCTATTTGCATCCATTTGTACAAGATCTTTAATTAAAGAAAAATTGACTTTTCTGAGTTGATCCAAAATACGTCAAAGCTTTCCAATTAAAATTACAGTATCTTCTTGAGGAAAATAAGGGAATCTATCATGTGGAAAACCATACTGCTCAAGGAAATTGGTTAGCCAGTCAAAAATCTCAACAGGAGAAATTCTGCTACAAGCACCCAATTAAATAATCATTTCACATTACATTTTAAAGATTATGTTCCTAAAGATTACTACAGGAATAACTACATAAAAAAAAATGTGATCACATTTATCTAAAATGTGAACACACAAGGATGAATTAAAAATATACCCATTGTGGTACACACAGAGTATGTAAGTCAGTAACTGAGTGGTTATTTGGATTAGTTTCCCCAAGCAATGGGACCTAGATCAAATGGTGCAAGATCTAAAATGATGAGCCATCCTTTGACATCAAGAGGTGAGCACATGTGGTCTGGTACTTAGTACAAAGGGTCTTCACAACGGTACCACTGACTACATGTCACCTTTGGGTGACACTTCACCTGCCCGTTGAGTTGTGATAATACATCTTATCAGTACCTGCGGAAGCAGCTGCTAAAGGATTAATTAAAACATTTGTAAACAAGAAGATCTGCAGAAGAAAAGTGCTAAATACAAGATCTGTGTATGACCTTTTCAAAACCTACTCATCTCTTCAAAGCTGGTTACTGCTGCCCAGACTGTAAATCTGCAAATGTCACGGCAACGCATTCATAGGCTGCTTTTCCACAGCCTTCCAAGGAAGAAAACCTAAAAACTGGCTTTTGAAATCTCCAGGGGGTTAATAAACTGGCAAAAGACAGGAGCAGAAATTTCACTTTAAAAGAGAGTATTACATAAAAATAAGAAAAAATAATGATGTCGTAATCCAGGTTATGGGAGTCTTACTCTGTCATACACTGCTGGCTAACTAAAGCTCAACATCTGCTCCCTTTTGAGAGCGAGGCCAGATGTGTTCTGATCCCCCTGTGCATGAGTTTTAGTCTTTCATTAGCAGCATCTGTTAATTGGGGTAAATATTTCACCATCTTACTGTAGAAGAGTACACTTTACATGGCAAATTGAAGTCAGCTGAACTCCTTTCAGCCAGTGTCTGAAATATAGTCCCATATAAATATGTGGGGGAAAAAATGGTTAAATAAAACATCACAAGCAAGAAGCCACAAAGGCCCCATCATATTCAGTTATAAAAATTTAATGGATATTAACATTTTTTAAAAAAATTAATGGCAACTCAACTTTTACTGGTTGTTTTCCAGCAATAAAGAACCATCAATCACAGGAGAATGTACTCTACTGAATTAGTTGTTGTAGTACATGATGTGAAGCAGAATCCATTAGCCAATATGCGGAGACTAATCTCACATTGGACTTGACATGAGACTCACAGCTCCAAGGGTAACAGGCACGTCATGATGTTACTAACAGCCCTTGCATTTATGAGTTGGGAAAGGCAGTTAACACTGCCATTCAGGTTGGGTGTTTTATTAGCCATCAGTGTAAACAGCCAAAAAATTGGACACAATACAAAAATAAGAAACTCCCCCCCCGCCAGTAAGGCAAGCAACACTAATATTTTAATTTCAACATGTGTGTGTGGTGGGGGAAGAAGTCTTATCATTTTTATTCACGATAAGCAGCCTAACTGCAGAGAAACCAGGCGGAACGAAAAGACTCTCAAAGGGTGCCCAAAAGTTGGCTCTTGCTAGGGTGGGATTTTTGCTGCAGTCATGAAGTTGCCTTCCTGGATCAAACCCTCCAGCACCCTGCAAGTTTATCAACCCCCTGAAGCCTCCTGCTAGCGTTTGAGCGGCTCGATACTGGGTGACGGCCCTCTGAAATCGCCTCTTGCCGGCGAAGTCGGAAGGGAGCAGCCCGCAGAGCTGCAGGCCCGCGCGAAAGGGCAAACGGAGCTGCAGACAGACAGGCAGACAGACAGACATGTATGTCAAAACGCGCGTCACGGGGGGCAGGAGGCACCCGTGCCCGTGCTGGCAGACCAGGCCAGAGGCTGCGTGGCCAGCCGTAGGCACGCAGAAGCGCCCCAAACCAGGCAAGGGGCACCCAAGACGGCCTGGCTTATCCAGGGGACACCCCCCCGCTGCTCACAGCACGGCTCGGCCCCTCACGGGCCGCTTCACAGGCGTCGGACGCCGGCACACGCCTCCGGCGGCGGCCCCCTCCCCCCGCCCC
>WAAD01002707.1:22373-216158 GCA_013389945.1 Fregata magnificens
GCTCCGCCCTCCGCGTCCGGGGCGCGGCTGCAGGGAGAGGCCCCTGCCCACAGCCCGGAGCAGCGGCGGGGGGCGCGGGGCCCGGGGGGTTGCGCGGTTGGTGCAAAAAGAACATTAAAAAAAGGCAACTTTCCTGTACAGAGCCGGTTATGTGGGTTGAGGGAGATCGGGTGTGTGAGCAGGAGATAAATCTGACTCGGTATGAAAGGGCAAATGAGTAGGGGAACCTGAGATTTCTCATCAATGCTTGTGCCTTCTGTAGTGCTGCCGGCTTGCGATTTCATCCATAGTTTTCTGATACTTCAAAGAGAGAAGGCAAGAGAGTGTAAAATCTATCTCATATTGCCATTTGGAGACTGCTTGACTTATTTAGCTTTCATTTTTTAAAATGAACTTGCAAAAAAAAAAAAAAACACAAAATGGTCAAATGTAATTAAAACTGGAAAGCACATAAATTCAAAGATATTACAAAAAGCTTCAAAGCTTTGTTAGTCCTGAATCATGATCTTTGAATTCAATCCTGGCAGTGCTGTCTTTGGGCTGCCAGGCTGGGCCCTGGTAGCTGGGGAGGAAATCCTGATAGGAAATTGCCAGCTGACTCCCAGTCACAAGCAGGTACCACAATTTCTCTATATATCCTCATAAATCAGATTTCTGACGCCTGTTTTGACATTCGGCACATAAACCAGGCGATAAAGCAATAAGAGTGAGGGTTCAGTGTTCAAAACTTTAATGAACTGGTGTGCTCCGAAAGACAATCTAGGGAGAAAAGTTCCCGTATATGCAAGATGTAGGTCAAAGCTTGAAGAACTCTGTAAAGATTTATGCTCTAATAGAGTCCACAAAAATGTATAATGAAGGGCAAAACCTGACTGCAGTGGGAAAGGAGAAGGAAGAATTATCCACATCCAGGCATCCTTATTACACAGTTAAGCTCAGTGGGTTAAAATGGCCACAAACGTGAATGAAGCACGAAGCCACAACCGCTTCAAGGCAAAGTCATAACACTGCATGGAAGTATTTAATTTTCATATAGGCAAGGCACCTTCATTTCCAGGCTCTGTAAATGAGTTGAAGCTGCTCTGAAATTCAAGGCCCCAGCGAGAAAATCTCTTTGTGAGTGTGGGAGCTATCCTGCTTTGTTTGGCCCTGTCATGTTTAGCTCCTTCTCTCTTCACTTTCTCATTAACAGCTATCAACCCTTCCCAACAAAAGAAGGCTGGGAAGAAATTCACAGTTCTAGGAATACAAATGTGCATCAAAGAATTAATTTATTTGAATCTCAGTGAACAAACCGATAGGGGAAAGCTGTTAATTAATATAATACAGCCGTAATCCCACCATTTTTGGTGTTATTTCCTATTTGCCATGCATTCTAATAATGTATTTGCTTTTTGTTGATCATTGCAAATCAGAGCCCTGTGTTTAATTGCATGGCCTTCAATGTCACTCAGGGCTTTTTCTGAGCAATTTCAGTTAATTTACAGTCCAGGAACGTACTTCGAATGATTCCTTCTAAATACGTTACTGCACGCTCATCAGCACTTCCCCAGCTACTGAGCTATGGCAGTGCCCGGCTTTGCTTGGTGCCCTTTGCGAGAGCTGTTCCCGTCCCCCCCCTGTCCTGCCCGTGGAGCAATTTGGCTCTCAGTTCCTGCAGCCCCCTTCTTCAGCAGACTCTGCTTGCAGCCTTTTTTGGATGCAGCCACTGCACACATCAGCTGTCCGACACCTTTGATGTAAAGGAGCGGGATGCCACCAACCCTTTAATCTTTGGGAGCCGAGTCTAATAATTTACAGCGCCATGCAGTGTCTAACCGGGGGGAGGACAGTGCAAGGGGTTCTCAACTCGTCTAACTGTGAGGATTATTCCCAGTGCTCCCTGGTGAGCGAGAGCTCGGGATCCACAGCCTGAGCCACGCTGCACCTCGTGTCTTGGTGCCGCACCATGGGCTTGCCCGGAGATGCTGCAGCTGTTTGTCTTGTGTGTCAGCACATCAGCTAACAACCCGCCTCGGTACAGGCAGGGAGAAGTGTTTTGCAGTAAAGGCAGTACAGGCTGTGTGATGTTTATTTAGAAAAGTGGAGATTGTAAAAAGGCTGCCACAGAATTTGATCTATTTTGGCAGTAAAAAAGTCCGAAGGAAATTTTTGGATTACATCTCCCATTGCTTGAATTGGATGGGGAGGTTATAGATAACAATCAGCTGTCTCATGGACCAGATTATACTGTCTGGTAAATCTGAAGACACTCCATTGATTATAGGAGAAATTTTTATGATTTACTGGTGGTGGTGGAGGTAGCTCAGAAAAGAATCTAGCCCTGTAAATACGCCTGCTTGTGAGGCGGAGCGAGGGTGAGGAGACGAGGTAGGAGAGATGCTCTGTGTAGAGAAGAATCAAGGGTCATTGTAAATGACAATTAGACACCTCTCCCACAGCTCTGACAGCTGCACGGCAGCTCTGCTTTCAACCTGGAAATCCATTTCTTTTTCAAAACAAAAATGCTCAGGGAAATAACTCAGGGGAAAGGAGCTCCATCTCATCAAAGATTGTACATTAAACAAGCAGATAAAAGATTTTTCTTCCTAGGAAATGCGGTCCCTTCTCCCTCTAGTAATTACAGAAGTCAAATCAAAGTTGTCATTAACATTATTTAAGAAGTAATCTCTCTTGGAGCAACACAAGTGACAGCTGTGAACTAATTTCACACCAATGGGATCTAATTTGAGGGAACTCGTCGGTTACTTTTTCCGTAACCTTTTATTTATTCATATTTGCGCAGTATTGTGGTTTTAGCGCAAAATGGGTATCTCAAACCTTACCCCAACCTATCAGTTTACCTGAATTTTTATGAGTTGTCTTTGAATTCTGAAGCAGCTTTTTACATCTCTCAAAATACTTGAAGCCATTTTTTTTCCCTACAAATATCAAAATTCTTAGAGTATGACAGGTGAGTCATTAATTTGTATCAAACTCCTCCACTATGTTTTAAGTAAGGGTATTGTGTGTTTTTCTCTATGAATGAGGAAAAGAAAATGAGAAGTAGAGCTGCCGGAGGTCTGTTTGCAAACCTGAAAGGAAGGTGTGAAGTGCTGTGTACGACTGGTGGGATCAGAAAGGCAGTTTTGTACCCTATGCTCCGTACAGAAATAGCGTGAAATTCTCCAAGTGGTAGAGATGTGCATTTTTGAAGTGGAGGACTCGGGTTTTATCTCTCTGGCTCCCACCAAGCTCTGAGCCGCTAATGCATGCAGCGTATTGACAACTGCTAAGGTCCTAGGTGGCTGGGGATTTGTTACAATATTCATTACCCTTTGATGCATGCATGTATAACCTGCCGGCCCGCGTGCATTGCTCAGCCTGCTTTGTACCTAATCCATGGAGGATATGGGTTAGCTACAGCTCTCGTCTTCAGCGTGTGGCATGTCAGCTCAGACTGCACTGACTCATCCTCTTAGCTTTTGAAGTCCCCTTTTCTGGTGTTGGCACCGGTTTAGGTGGCAGCTGACACACGCAGAGTGTTTTAAATCCCTGCCCCGTGTTCCTCGGTTGACCCCAAGGCTTCCTGTGGTTGGGGAGCGATATGGAATGAATGAAGCAGAAGCTAAACTCCTATAATTTGGGTAACACAGATCCGTAAGCACCGTTCACATGGCTGATGCTTTCCTTTTAATAGCCTTATGTGGTTCACAATTTATGCAGCATGAAAAGGTGCACCTTAAAAATGTGCTTGTAGCAAAACAGAGTTACAAAATCTGCAGAAGCACCAAGATGTGTCTTTGTCTGGAGAAAGTGCCTGTTGTCACTTTGGGAGAAGACAATTCATTCTGAGTGCTTCTGGCTGTCCCGGTGGCAGGGTGACCTTTATGTGAATAAATACAGTAATTCCTTTTTGATTACAGAAAGAAGCAGCTTCATAATGGTAGCTCCCTATCTTCTGCCATCACCTAAAGTGGTGGGGGGAGCACACACCAGTCTGTCATTCTGCTGGCATGCGGATAAGCCTAAAAATTTGATCCTGCATTGCATTGATTTGATATATCCCAGTGCTAGGAATCAGAGCAGAGAGAATGACTGAGGAACGGTGTGGAGCATCCTTCGCTTTGCTTTCCTTTAAAGATCGAGAGGCTTTTTAACTTTTTGGATTTGATGGAGTCACAATTAAAAGAGAAAAGGAAAATATCCCCTTCCGTTTGTTAACTATAAAAATGCAATCCAGCAGTGCTGCTGGTGCTTTGCTATTTCCCAGGTCAATAAATGGCTCCCCTGACTTTAATAAACATTGATGCTGCAGGCTTGTTCTACAGTGATGAAACCTTTTTATAGTTTCAACCACTCACATTGCATGAAAGCTTGAAGATTTTTTTTTCTTTTTTTTTTTCTTTTTCAGGAGGGTTGGTTCTGATTGATTAAATTGTCATTTTCTGAGTTAGTTGCTGAATTATAACTTGGCATTTTTAACCGTGTGATTTGTTTAAAGAGACAGCTTTTTGATATAGCAAACCAGCTGAGAATTTTTAAGCAGTAAAAGGAAATTTTACTCACTTTGTTCTCAGCCTTTCATCACTGCCTGACAAAAATGCTGCTGAAAACAATGTAAAGGCTATGATATGAGGAGAAGGTCCTTAGATTCACGCTCACTTCTTTTTTCCATCATGAAGCTGATCTGTGCAGTATTATATTGCTTTCGATTAGTAGTTGGACACCTCGTTGTTGTTAACATGTTTATCTTTCCAAGGAGAAGGGAAGGGAGGGGGAATTAAGACATAAATGTGAGCGCTACCCAAGGTGATATTAAGAGTAAGTGGCGGAACTGTACTTCGGACCAACTGATTTACCCTTAATACGCACAACGGATTTCTTTGCACGAAAATGGTGGGCTCTGAACACACCTCAGTCACATAACTGCAAGGTTTTCACCTAAATCCAGACTGGGCCTGGTTCAAAGGGGCAACGACCTTGTAATTCCTCAGAAACTGAGAAAATTCACATCCGTGTGATGATGCGTTCATTTTTTTATTTAACCAGCTGACACATTCCTTCTCTGTGGATAGCTGCTTCTTGGTTTCAAGGTCTGATTTTTTTTCCTTTCCTTCTCTCCCCCCAATTCAAATCTGTATTCGAGACAGGAAAGCTGAAGTGAATGAGACTCACATAAAAAACATGTGTGTTCAGAATGTGTTTGGAAAGAAAGGCCATCAAAACTGTCTTGTAGCACATAACAGGGTGTCTTTTGCTTTTGATTTACAGCGCCTGCAGGGGAAATGGAATAATCCCATGGTCTGAATATGGGAGATCTTACGTTTGTTCACTGCAGTGTTACCCTGGTCAGACTCTGAATCAGTGCTTAGCAGTGGAAGTCTCAGGGTATCAATATGAAATACTGAAGTCCAATTATACTTCTGCTTGTACACTTTCCCCTCTCTGGCCATTTCAGCTTCTGCTCTGAAATAATAACTTATGACAGCGCAAAGCTGAATTTCAGCAGTGAATTATATCCCTGGCCTCTAAATTTAATTGCATGATACTGCAACTAACCCACTATCCATCTTGGTCCCTTGAATTCTTTTTGCCTCTTTCCCTCTGTTTCTATACCATTCATTCGTGACCTCTAAAAAGTGCAAAAGAGGTGCCCAGGAAGAAGGCGAATTGTGAAACAAATATTTAAACTTCTTACCCGCCATCAGTTCCTGAAGGTCTTTCACTAAAAAGGTGGGGGTAGAGTTCACCAACGTTGGGGTCAGGATGAAGTGCTGCAGGCTCTGGCTGTTCTCTTGCAGTGCTGCTAGTGCTGGTTACCTGAAAGAGGGGTCAGGAGGACCCTTTGCAAGCACCAGTTTGGATATGATCCAGTTGGCCAGGTGCTTTACAGGATGTCCGTTTTTGTCGCGTAGTGCCAAACGAAAGGTGACTGCTGGAAACGGAGCTGGCGTAGATGACGGATTAGTGCTCTGATTCAGCATGGCAAATCTGGTGTTCCTAACACCTCCGTGTTAATCAGCTGAAGATTTCACAGCAAGATGTTGATGCATCAGCAAACTTTTAATGACAAAAGCAAAAAGTAAGGTATTCTTCTGCAATTATTGTAAATACAATATGATAACATTTTTAGGACAGTTGCTCATGTTCGTTTCAAAATCATCTTGGGGCCATTTTATAGGGTGGGAAATAAGCTGTAACATGAAAAAGAGTAAAATATTCATTAAAGCTGTAATGATTTATATCATAGCATTATGAGGTAGCACACTTTACCTCAATACAGTTCCTCAATGAATGTTTTTCTAATTTCCATAAGTAATTGACCTCTCATTAGCAACTCATTAGAAAAATTGAGGTGATGTGACAAACGCAAACCCACTGCGACAGAAACTCTGCATGTGAATAAATTATTGAAAACTCTAAGGGCTTCAAAATGAAGGACCACAAGAACCTTGCTTTCTCTGACTGAAAAAGTATTTTGTTTACATCTGTAAAGTGAAACACTTTTCTCTGAATATATATAGCTGCACACTCAACAGTCCTTAAATCCATACTTTGACTCCTGGCTGATTTTCAAACACAGTGAACATTCACTTCTTCTTGCAAGTAGCTGCATAGAAAAAAGAATTAGCCAAATAATTCAGACACATGTGTAAGACCCTGGTATGACTGTAGACACCAAAGTTGGAAAAACTGAGTACAAATTTTGGAACGTGGACTAAGTACATGGCTTAATTTTTGAAGGAACTAAACATCAACTGACGCTTCTCAGTGACTCCAGCCTAGATGTGGATACTTACCAGAAAAGGCATAGTGCTGAATTCTTGTCCATGAGCAGTTGTTTCAGAAGGGAGGTGTCTGCCTTGTCCTTTTTATAGCCACTGTTAACCAACACATGAATGTTAACAAGCTCAAATAATAGATTTTGTACATATTGAAATGTTAACTTTAATAATCTTATATATCTGTCTTTTTAGGGATCAATAAATCAATTCCGAGCTAGTTCTTCATCACTGCAATATTGTGAAAAGTGAGGCTGATATTTAAAGTAAAGTTTTATAAGTCCTGGATGCTCCTGGACAAACCCAGAAAGAAAACCCATTTCTTTTTTAATATGTCCCTTAAAGTCCTGATGCCTATCTGAAACTTATTTGAAAGTAACTGGATTTATGGGTTCCAAGTTAGCGTTTCATTACAAAGCTACACGAGGATGAGAAAGGAAAAAAAATCCCTGTCTGAAAGTCTTGTACAACAGAGGAGAGATGAACTGATGAACTTCCCTGACCTTTTGCAATACCAGCTAAGAAACTGCAGGATATAAAAGGAGGAAAAAAGCAATGGAGTAATAATGTAAAACAATGGGAAAAGCTATTGGCTTAGGGCTGCCCTGGGAAAAAGGCCAGTGAGAATCTCACTTTTCCTCATTTGGGAAGTGTATCTGTTACCTGGTTATCCTTCTCACAAGTTGATTTTTTAATTTTCTTCCTGAATTCTCCTGCAATGGGCCATTGCATAGCACTGTTAACATAGGTGAATATCTGTTTTGTTTTGCCAGCTAAACTGTAGAAGAAAGGAAGCACAGAAGTGATCACGAGGAATTTCCTGTTATGGAAGAAAAATGTATTTTTAAAAGCGTGCTCAGAAAAATCAGACTGCTTAGCTTTCCGTGACATTTAAAAAGAAAAGATTGAAAAGAGATGGTAGATAAACAGTGAAGTTTCATGGTATATCAATTGCATCATGCCATGGGACTATACCAAGTGATTAGTTTTGTGACATTGCTCCTGTGTCTTTTTTGCTGCATGGTTGCAGAAACCATGGTTGCATGGTTAAGCCCTGATGGTTTAAGTCCAAATTTAGAGTAAAATCTGGTCTCTAATGGCTTTTAGCACCAGAGAGCATGTCTTCCTAGAGCCATGACTGAACTGACTTGCAGGGCTAGTTAGGAAACCAAACAGGGTACAAAACCAGAAAGCTGAGACTGTTACCCAAACGTCTATCTTATGTTCAACATCTCCTCTAGGATTTTCAGGACTGCTATAGAAATGAAGCTTTTTAAAGTCCTGGACAACCATTAGATTGGTGTAAACCGTCGTAATCAAGTTTATTACCAAGTCTCTCTGCATAGTGCTATATGCTCTTCATTAGAGCCCACCATTTCCCACACAGTTACACACTCCTACACTGCACTACCAGGATGACTCACGGGCAGAATTTCTTTAGGATTTAGGAATACATTTGGATTTTAGCCAGTTGTGGAAAATATACATACTTCCTCTTATACCCACGCACGTACTCAATATATTGCTTTACATACGGGATCTGAATCAGTAATACAAAAAGCCTGAAGTTGAAGGAAGAACAAAATGCATTTATAACCATGTTCCTTGATAAGGGCTTTTTAAAAAACCATTTATTCAATCATTTTGTGAGAGTGAAATATCTGATACATTTCAAGATGGAAATAACACACCCAAAAAGAGATAATTCTCCTTGTATAGGTTGGCTTTGAAGAAGTCATAGTGCTAAGCATAAAATTAATAATTTAACTGAAGTAATTCCCCTCCTTCCCTCAAAACGGAAGGAAAAAGCTCACCTGTGGCAAATGTGTATTTTCGCAAGACTTTGGGGGTACACCTGTACTGCCCTTAGGTTACCCTAAGACTAGCTATGTCTTGCTTCTTTATGCCGAAAGCTGCTAATGGGAAAAATCAGAGTGTTATGATTATGGGTCCAAACACAATTTCCAAACCTGTAATATCATATCAGTATCCCATGGGGCTAGCAAAACTAGATATTCAGGAACCCACCAAAATAGCTAGGAAGGGCATCGTTAATGACACTAACAAAAGAAAACAGCTAGTTCTTTGTTGCAGCATGCTTTTAGTTGTTGTATGCAAAATGGTTTAATATCACCTTAATCCCAGCTTGCCATGTGAAAAATGACCCTGTCAATTTGATACAGAAGTAGAATATTGAGAAGTGGACCATTTTGTCTAATAGGAAAGAGCTGACAAAGACAGACTGAATAATGCTTAATTGGATAAAACTGACCTGATTGTGAATTCCAAATGAAATTAAAAATATTGAACTAAGATTTATAGGGTTCGTTTTCTGTCTTTTTTTCTGTCTGTGTATGCTGGGCTTTGCTTGTGTCATCAATATTTCAGTTTAGCAGCAGCATTATTTTCTTTATTGATAAAAGCCAAAGGCTAAATATTGCGAGACATTTGGCAATGCCAATATAAATGGGAACTCTCAGTTGTGTGTGGTCCAGTTATTGATGTTTTTATTAGCAATCCTTATAAGGGCACATTCTGTCTTCCTTCTCACTGCCAGAATGTGGAAATGAGGAAAATGGTAAAATGCCTGTTGCACTTAGCTAACTGTAAGACAGTTTTGACTGAACACATCTCTGTCCTGCGACTAGCCACAAGCATAATGTAAATATGTTTGAGCGCAGTGGCAGGGTGTCTCAGCAATGTGGCTTTTTGCATCTTTGCCCACCGATGCCTCTTCTCCTGTCTTGGTTATGGGGACGGAGCAGACTAAGCTTCATTGAAGCAGCCTCAATGAACAAAATTTGATGTAGGAACTACCATCCCTTATTTCTCCAGCTGCTTAAAATAGCTCTCCAGTTCTCCAAGTATGTGAACCACAACCCCGCCGAGTTCCTGCAATATGTATTATCATATCTATTCAGGGCAAGGCTTGTGCGTGAGGACACTATAGGGAAATTCTTCGAGAAAATTATTTTCTTAGAATTTTCAGTAGCCACTATAAAAAGTCTGAACTTTTATCTGTGTTATTTTTAATCCCGCTCTGCTTTATAAACAAACATGACATTTTATTCTACAAAGTGATTTCTTTCTGAGTTATAGAACCACAGAAAAAGCATATAAAACCCACAAACCTTATTATTTTTGGATTCTTGAAACTCAAAATTGATTTAAACCAAGTTCAGCCAGCAATATTTCCTCCCTGTCTGAGAAACTATATCCTGGGTTTCAGACTAAAGTAAATTTTTATAGGCATGTTGTAATTATAAACCCTTGAGAAACGGATTTTGTAACAGGGACACTGGCACAAAGCTTTGCTGTAGTTACTCTGCTGAGCACTGATAGGAAGAGGCTGAGAATCTGTTCTCCCAAGAAGGAGCTTATTAAAAGACTGCAGTAGTTTTAATGACATTTCTTGTGACATCAAAATTATTTCATTTGGAATCTCAGAGCAGCTCTGCTTCTGCATTTTTGAAGGTCCAAGGAGAAAGTAGTGCTGCAGCCTCACAGCTATGTGCAGTGACTGAGGGAAGCAATCCAGCGAGATAAATCTGCGCTGGTACTTGTATCCTCCCATGATGGGAGATGTAAATTAATCTGTTTAATTAGAGCAGCATATAATAATCATCACCAGGAAGGCAGGAGGAATGTTTGGAAATACCATGCAGGTTTTGCAAATGATCTGGGTTCAGCTTTTTCTCCTAAACTGATGAATAGTAGCTGAAATGTCAGTGATAACTGAACTCAAGGTGAGGAGGTTTGGCTCGCATCAGATGTGTTTGGTGACTTATGTACTTATTCAGTTCTGTGGAGATCCTGGATTGATTTTATTGCAATATTTCAAGCCAAATGACTATTTTCAAGCAATATCCATTTCTGATTGGAGTGATCTTTGTACTATTTATCTCATGTCATTTGTACACATGAATTCAAATTAAATGATGGCAAGGTGCTTGGCCCAGATATATCGCACCATAAGAGATTAAGTCCTGCTCACTTGATCAACCTTAAATTACATTTCTCAGCTATACAGGTATGCAGATACTTTACAAAGATGGATAAATAGCTTTATCCTCACTTTAGAGGTGTTCAAAGACAACAGTTAGCCCCAAAGCACGTACTAGCTCAGAGGCAGAAGTCCAAACTGCAGCCCTCCTCCACCATAATGCATAGCCTCATCCTACATCCACTGAAGCCGACAGCAAAATTTCTACCTGTGTCAAAGCAGAATATCCAGCCCCCAGCAGCAAGTTTGCTTGGCTTTCTTCTGATCGCCCTGGGTTTATTGACAGGAGGAAGGGGCCAAAATCTTACACGGTCTCAAATGAGATGTATAAAACAACAAGTGGTGGCAACAGCATACAGGGAAGGGAGGAGAATTTGTTAAAGCAGACAGACTGTTGCAGGCTATTGAATATGAAATGGCACAGTTTGTATTACAGCCCTTGATTTTTTAGGGATTTTTGGCATTGGTTATTTAATCGGTCAGACAATGAAGTAGGAAATGGAAAACCACAGAAAACTCAACTTCTCCCACAGGGCAAGTGGGTAGCCAAAAATAACTGCACAAATTGAATCGTGGGGCTAGGGAAGTTTTCCAAAGTTTTTCAGAATCTCCAAGGAATTTTTGGCCCATATTCTGAGAGAAAAGTCATGTTGGTCTGCCTTTCTCTGAGCCAGTTCCCTCACACATGCACAGCTAACGCAGGCACCTGGGACTGAGCCCAGCTCCTTCTGAAGTCAATGGCAAAGCTCCTGGCTTCAGTGGAGGCAGGATTCGTCCCTTTGTGAGATGATCATATTTATATTCAATACCCTGCAACTTAACGTGAGGATTAGCAGAATTAAACTCTCCTAATTTGTATATCTCAGACTGCCAAACTGCAATTAATGTTTGTGCGTTTGAATTAACAGGGAAAATTATTAACCACCCTTTCCTCATGCAGTTATCATTTTACACTTCTGGAAAATTTCTCCTAAATATGAAAAGTAGCCCACTCCCCTGTGAACCTATCCCTCTTAATATCCTTTAGTTATTAGAGCAGGAAACAATTTTTCAGCCCATTGCTTCCACATGCAAGTGATGCTTGCCCAGCACCTCTGCCGTGCTGAGCACTCCAGCGATTTGCTTTGCTTTGCATTGGCCTAAGGCTGCACAGGCCACACAGGTCACTTTTCACAGGGAGACAGGACTCAAAGCTTTAAATTCCCCCAAGAATAACACCTGTGTGTGTAGCCCTTGGCAAATATTACAACTGGCTGTTTTTGTGCTGTTTTTAACCATGCAATGTGCAGGCGCAAAATTCCCCCCTTTCCTTCTCCCGTGCAAATCTAAGGAGGACACTCTGGTTTTCCCTGAGCGCTGGGCACAGAGCTACAGTTTGGCACTGCAGAATAAATGCAGCATAAAGCAACCAGAGTTTTCTGCCTTATTTTCTGCTCTTCCTTTCTTGCATGTGCCTGGCCAGACTCTGCCCTTGCATACGCTAAGGCTGGTGAGGGTTCAGTCGGTGCCGAAAGCTTGCAGAGCACCTGTTTTCCATCACTTTTCCTTGCGCTGTAGCACACCCTCTCCACTATATGAAGAGCGATGGTCATTTTTTCTCAAAACTTTAGTTTCCTGGGAAAAGTAGAATCTTAAGCCTTTTTTTTATTGGGTGAGATATGTAAGAACAGATAGCTTTTGATTTATGTATCACCCTTTTATAATAAATACAGTTGTAACAACATAATGAAATTGCTGAACAAAAGTTCTTTTCCAGAAGAATAATCTTTAACTGGTGCGAAATGCCTCACTGGGATTTTGTCAGGTTTTAATTTCAGTTTGAATAAATAGTGTGAGACACCAGGCTTGGGAAGATAAAGGTGAATTTCATCTGCTTCGAGCTTGTCATAATGGAAAGAATAACTACTTTAGCCAAAAACAAGTTTCCAATTAGATTCTCTAAAATAATATTATCCCCCTTTTTTATAGATACTGTAGCTCATTTTGGAACCTAATTTTGATAATATATAAGCATTTCTAAACCAGCTATTCCCACCAAAAAAATGACAAGTACAGACTTTGGCAGCACATGTTGGGAGCCTGTCTGTACTGAAAAGCAGTCTTTGCTTTTCTTGAACTGAATCTTAAACAATAAAAAAATAGAAAAATCAATTCAAAATCTTCTGTATGATGAAGACTTCTTTCCTGAAAGACTTTCTTTTAAATGGCTGGATAATGATTATTAAACAAGACATTCTGAAATTATAAAATACATTTCTTCTGGAAAACAGATAGACTTTTTTTTTCATTTTAAGAAAGATTAGTGTGCTTTATGGGGGGCTTCAAGCCACAGGGAAAGTGAAATAGTGCTGGCTCTTAAATGCAGCTGAAATTGGCAGATTTATGTATCACATTAAATTCAGAAACCAACACTAATGTGGTCCAGAAAAAAATAATCTCAAGACTAGGTTAATGTGTGAAAGGATCCTTTGAAGGGATGCAACAGGACTATATTCTGTTCAGTCCCACCCAGTGATGTCTTCTGTGACAAATGTCATCTAATATGCCTGTATAGTGTAAAAAAAAAAAAAAAAAAAAAAAAAAAANAAAAAAGGACTTTTACTATTTAGGAAGATGCTTTTTTACACAAGAAGAAAAAGCCAAGCTCTGGTATCCTATGCAATACACGGTACTCACCCAAATAACGTTCATGCAATGGTGCAACTTGTTTCAGGTCTGATCTGGCACTCTCTCCAAGCCCCTTTGGAGCCTCCAGCCAGTAAGTTAGCTGGTCGGACATGTCCCTGCAAAGGCCAAGTCGGTGCTGAGCAAAGCCAGCCGAGTCAGTGCTGAGCAAAGCCCCAGGGTTTGTCCTGGATCTTACCTAGTCGCACATTTTCCCCCAAACATCCCACGCCTCAGAGCTGCTGGCCTCTGCACTGCAACTGCATTTTATTGGAGCAAAGCTCAGCACTAAGACAACTTTTTAAAGGCCCTGGAAAGAAGAGCGGTTTCGTCAAAAGTACAGCAGCTGTGAGGGTCACCAAAGGCTTCCAGCTGCTTAAAGCCATGGGGCCTGAGGGCCATGCCATAGCATCAGCTATTTAAATGAGCATAGCATCGTAGCACAGCATTACTTCGTTAGCTGTTCTGACTAATGGAAAATCAGTGTGGTTGTTTCTACCCTCACAGTGGTTAATAATAGCAACAGCACTTATGGTATCACGAGCGTGGCTTAAGCTCTGACCCTACGTCAAGGAAGCTGAGATGTGTGGCCCTGTTGCTTTATCCATCCCTGCCTAAGCAAAGAAAAAAGGGATAATATTACACAGAATTTCAAAGACTCAGTGCAACAAGACAGCATGAAGTAAAACAGATGTGTTAAACCCTCCATATTTAATTTAAAAACTATATTTCATTATGTATAAACCTCTCATCATCCCATGTGCATGTGTGAGCAAAACTATGGGGGAACAGATCTGGGAGATAGTTCCAGTGATGTTTTTCTAAATTTTGGCATTTTACAGTGTACTCTAGCTGTAATTGTGGAGCTACATGTAGGGAATAATGGAAAATTATCTCATGATGAAAGACTGGACGAATAGCCGGTATCTATTTTCTGTGAATGTGGATCATGTTGGCTGGCATACTGGCTTGGGTGTGGGGTCCTTCTAATCCAGTATGTTGTCTCTGCCAGCAGCCAACATGAAATCCTGCAGATGAAGGTGTAAAGGTCATGCAGGAAGCGATTGTAAAATAATTCACGCTTCACACTAGGTTTCAGCCTTCCTTTTTTTTGTAAATTCTTGCTACCCTACTTTTATATGAGTAAGTGATTACAGCAAGTAAACCTCAGGCTTCTGGTGTGACATGGTGTTAACAAAAGACTCTTTCAACTTTTGTGATGATACAAAAAAAGTCTGTCATAAACTGCCACAAAAGAGCTGCTTGTCAACAACCAGGCTGGTGTTTGCCCATAAAGCCATTGAGACAATTTTGAAATAAAACATTTGCAAACATCACATGCTGTTTGCAGATGTAGATCTCTGAAAAAAACCCCTTACCACCACACAAATTACAATAAATAATTAGACCGGCGCAGGTAGTTTTTCATTAAAAGAGAAGAAGAAAACAATAGCAGAGCAGGGCAGAAGTTGGAAGCAGCAGGTGCTCTTTGTATAACATGCAAAGTGTACCAGTTAACCTAGAACAGAAACCACATGTGCACTTGCTTCATCCTCTGTTGTAAAAGGAAAAGATATTATATGTGTGATTTACAGAAGTATGGTTTTACACAAATGAAAATACAGCACTAATTTGGCAAACCTAAGCATGGTAATTTTTGCAGTAAAGAAGAAAAGGTGAAGACCATGCTTACAGGGCATAAGATTTTGTGAAACCTCCTCTGCGATGCCCAGTCATTCATAGTTAAGCCGGACGTTGACATTATTGTAGCTGTTTTGATTTTTACTACTGGAGTAAATGGACATTATAGGGGGATTATATAATGCAGTTAGCAGAAGCTGATGTAAAGTGGTGTTGCAAGGGACATGCAGGAGGACTGTATGGAGGCTTTTGACACCTAATCAGCTCTTTAATCACAGACCTGAACTTCTTCCCTGGAAATACAATGGGACCAAACTCAGCAAGAGCAGCAGCATTCCTCAGATGGGATTAGCTCATAGGTATGGTATGCTGATATCTCACCTTGCCCAGCAGGAAAAGAAGGCTTTTTTTTTTTTTTACAGACTTGTGTATTACTCAGTGGAAGGTAACAGGAATCCTTTACTCGAGAGCTGGAATATGAAGTTTATATTCCATGAAAATGGTTTCATGAAACTGTGCATTAAATGGGTTCTTAGAAATGTGCAGTCCAATAAACAAAACTGGTAATTCTACCCATACAATAAGGAAGCGAGTCAGTGACGGTGTGAAAAAATAAAGGAGTGACAGGGAAGCTTCATCATGGGTATGCTGAGGGTCTTCCCCTCTTTGGGCAGGGAAGGGGACCTGTCATTTTGTCAAGCTTGCAAGTAGAAATCATTGGCTGGAGAAACAGTAAAACTTATGCTTGATGAAATGGAAACTTAAAACCAGCATAAACAGAGCCACTCAAAAATAATGAAATGAAGTTTTAAAAGGCTTTATCGCATTCCAGGTTCAGCACCAGCAGCTGAATTTACATACTGCAGAAAAGCAGCCGCAGAGGTGGAAACTAAGAAAATGCTGTTAGAGACGGGAGTGCAGAGCCAAAGGGGTCCCGGGAGAGTGATAGCAAATTCAGAGTTGCTGAATGTTTCAGGGTAATCCTTGAGGACTTTGAGTTTCTCTCAGTCCCTTCCATGCAGAAAGAAAAGAGTTAATAAATATTGTTACTGCCTAGGGAATTGTTCACAGGGGATCTTTTCGGAAGAGTAATCTTCATATTTAGAAGTATTTTCTCATTACGGGTAATAGGATGATGAACTGAGAAATGATCTCAGCCACTTATGATTCTAAAAGCCCCTAGCCTGAATAATCTATGCTGATTTAGAGATAATAGCATCAAAGACATAACTCATTTAGCACAATGTCCATTTACTTAATCTGAAGACTTTTACTACCCTGCACCTATTTTATAGACGCTTATAAAAAGTTGATAATGGTATAAAAAGAATAACGTAATAAAAAAAAAAATGACAAGTATGCAGTGAGAACTACTCTGTCCAGGACTGTATTACAGACATACCAAATCTGCTCCTAATGCAGTGCAATACAAATGCTAATAGAGAGAAAAAAATAGAGAGCACTCCCATTCTGCACTCATGAAAGTAAAACAAACTGACAGAGAAGATGGTTTTGTGTGCAAGACGCTGCAGTAGCACTTAGAAGATGAGAGTTGCACACTCCCTGTGCCAACAAGAGCACTTGCTGCTTCACTGCTGGGTTTCTCTTTGGTAAGGAAGTGACGCTAAGCCTTGATTTCACTGCTGCACCTGCTTAGATGCTACACTTTTGGAGGCAGAAGTCATCTTTTATCAGATCTCTGTGCAGGGTCCAGAAGAACTGCATCCCTGCTGTGGACTCGATGTTCTCCTACAACACACATGCTGGAGAGGTATTAGAGAGGCACACGACAGTAGCAGAGGCAGCTGTCCCTAATTGCTCAGGATCACAGCCAACAGTTTCCCCATTTTCCTTCCAAGTCCTCATGACTGTAACATCTTATTTTCTGTGAAAGTGTTTTCCCACGCATGGGACAACAAATGTCAGGCTGACCTGAGGAGCACTCTTCCTACATTTCCCTTGGGTTCTCTTCAAAAGGTGATGATGAGCTCTTTCAAATGCCAATTAGATCATCATAAATCATCTTTCACTTTTTTTTTTTCACGTCATAGAGATTGTGCTTCCATGTGTCCCATTGGTTTTAGGCAGTTTTTCTATCTCCTGAGATGATCATTGCAAGGGTTACTCATAAACTGCAACATCCTGGTTCAGGCATATGGACAATGGAGTCAACACTTGCGGCATTGCAGTAACAAAGGACAAGTGTATGACAAGTGTTTGACTTAAGACAGGAGTGCTATTAAGAAAGGAGACTGTGATTTATGTCTCTGCATTTTAGGACAGAGCTGATGATACAGCTGAGCCAATACAGTGCTGGTTGCCTCTCAAGAGGGGCAGTCCTCATCCCTCCTCTCCTCCGCTCCCAAATGCACGCTCCCAGTGGAAATACTAAATTTTGACATCACGCTTGAAAAACGTCGGTCTCCGTTCTAACTGATTCTTTCAATGTGGATTTTGGCATATTTCTTTCCTCTAACCAACTCTTCTGTCTCATGAACACAGCCTTACCCTCGCAGATCAGAGGTGAAGAGCAGGCTGGTGGTGCGATGTGTATACGAGCAGCTGTCCATCTCCCCCTCACTTAATACCCTGCGGTTTTGCATTCTTCCACTTCATTTTTTCCTGTGCTGTTTCCTCCTGTGCTGAAGCCTTCTGCAGTTAGATTCCTGTTTGATTATGTAATAAACCCATGAATTATTAACTGTTATAAAATATTGACAAACTGTTCTCTGAGATAGAACAGCTTTAAAGTATTGATTATGAATCCAGAGAATTATAATTAGTTTCTGCATAAGAGATAATTAAGTTATTATTGTTTCTCTTTCTTCTAATATGGTGATGGATAGAAGGTATTTATACCAAACTCTATGAAATCTTATTAAAATTAAGGCAATAGGTTTATGAGCACTCAAGATAATAGGAAAATAAAACATGATGGGGAAGCGTTCGCATTTTCAAAGAGCTCAGCTGGCAACATCCCCTTGTTGTGGAAAGAAATCATTTCAGGTTTGCTCTGGGGAAACCCCTGGGCACAGAGACATGATCGACTCCAGCAGAGTCAGAATCTCTTTTCAGTTTGGTTTTACCAGAAATCAAACCAACACCACTGTGCCTTGTGTACACGTCCACATTTTTAACCTAGGGGCCAACTTCAGTCAAATTTGGCTGGGGGGAGAGTCTTAGAGATATTTAGTTTCTACAGGTTTTATACAAGCTTGCTGGCAAAACCATTGCAGTGTTAGTTTAGCTCTCATTAGGCACTGGAAAATTCACACCAGGGCTCAATTTCAAGACAGCATGACACTGGTAACTAGTTTTTATGGGTTCTGCTGCTCCAAAGTGATTTATGCGTCCTTAAAGTTAGATGTTTTTGCCATGAGGCTATGCCTTATGAAAACTTAATTTTATTCAGTGGAACTTACCGTACGGGCAGAGCGTTCCCAGGCAGAACTGGGCAGCAGGGACTCATCCTTTCGGTGCTCTACTGTGGAGCCCTTGGCTATACACCCTCCACAGTAAACAGGGCGAAGGCTTTTCTTCTAAGGTATAATTTATCTGAGCAACTTTGGGTAGAGACAAATCACTGTAGGCGTTTAAAGTTAGGCAAGGTGAATCCCATCCTCGGAGTGCGGTGTTGCAGTGGAGCTAATATAAATGTCAGGTATGAGAAGCAGCAGGCTCTGCTGGAGGAGTGTCTGCCTCTCAGTTGATCCAGTTCTGCTCACCCAACTGCTGCTACTCTCTCTGCCTTTTCCTCTGCTGTTTGTAAGGAAAGAACAAGCTCCAGTGATGTGCAGTAGGTCAAATCCAAGAACTGAATGAGAACAAATATAACAGTTCCTGGGACATATTCTCTTTACTGAGGATCTTCTGGTGCCCTTTAAATACCTATTACCTATTCCTGGGAAGTCCCCTCTCAGGCTGGTGCATGGTTGCCCACCAAGAGAAAATAGGGTAGAAAGAGAATTCAGGAAGATGACCCTGTGCACCAGGGCAGGATCAGTGATGCCAAAACCCTTCCTCATTAGATCGTTTGTTCCCGAGACCCTCAGAGGTGGAGGTTGCCCAACTTCTCCTAAATCATGAATTTCATGAGTTATCCTTACAATTACATTTCCTAATGTATAACCTTTTACAGACAGGAACCTGAAGCAAAGAGAAATTAAGGACAAATTAAATTCACAGGGTGAATTAGTGCTACAATTTATCTTGTGAGGAAGCACGGAGGATTGTATAACATACCAGGATATCTGACACTTCACTTTGGACAACACTTGCAAATTCTGGAACTTTGTACAGTTTCAGTTGCTCTTCATCATTGGAGGTTATGAGCTACTTGGCATTTCTACATTCTTCCATAACACAGTTGGACCATTCCCGTCACCTAAGAAGGCTTAAAGGCAGAGCTGAAGTGACGTCCTTCAAGGCACAGCTTTTTCTGCAGAAAAAAGAAAGAAATCTCAGACAGTAACAGGCAGACAGCACTGCCCTGACCCTGGCACGGTGCTGGGTGCAGAGACTGGAACTGGGGCTTGGTTTTGCTGAACGGCCGCTTTCCAGTGCCTCTCACCCCACCAGCCCTTCCAGCTCCCTGCAGCAGCTGCCTGACCTTCTCCCCTGCTGGGTTGGAGCTCTGAACCATGCCCAAATAGCTGCTTTTAACAGCTCCTCCTCTTCAAGCCTTTCCTCGTGGCATCTGGTGGGGGTAAACTGCCTTATTAGACTTCTGTGATCCAGAAGGAGATGTACTGCCAAAGCGATGTGAGTGACAAAGTCCATAGTATATCACATCTAACTGTTCAACCACAGTGTCCACAGACATCCCGTGGTGGAAACTTAATACACAGAAATACTGCGTTAAAGAAACTATGAATAGAAGCGCATAAGGAATACATTTGCAGGTCTCAAGTGCTGCCTTCAACACCTCAGAAAATACAGGAAGTTTGTAAGAACAGACTCTTAAATCCCACCCTCTAGGCCAAATCCACTCTAAATCTCTGAAAGCTACCTGCTAATGGCAAACAAGCCTCGGATCCAGGTCGTGCTAATGCAAGAGGAGTCTGGGGGAATGGCTGAGCCACGCACGCGATGAACATCTCCCGTGTTGTGAAACGAAAACGCAGCTATCTGTCAGTAAAGTGGATGCGACGGTGCTCCGTCAGCCGTTAATAGGCATGTGTGGCTGCTTTCATTATTTAACATTTGGTTGAAAGTACCTCTCTCTTTCACTTTCATGCGGAGATATGAGCATCCTCGCAGAGGGCACTGGTCCTGCGCAATCACCGTCTGCCTACAAAACAGTTTAGATTAAGAAGTCTCCCCACCCCTGTGAACAAAATAGGGCACCTAATTGAAAGCCACACTACGGGTGCTTCTCCATCCCCTCCCTCCCCAGCGCTACATCTTCATCGCATCTTTTGTCGGCTCTACATCAGATGCGCCTTTCTTTCTTGCTCTGAATAAAAACAATCCCCGCTTCCCCGCAGCGAGCATGAAAACCTCTTCACAAAGCGTGAGCACTAAATGAGAGCCGTGCTTGCTCTGTGTACTTTGGAAGGCAGGAATATTTCAAGGGACTAAATTAATCCCTCACATTTTCAAAGTGCATGGCACAGATTTGAACTTCATCTCCCACAGTGGTTAAAGCAAGGGAGAGGAGATGGGGTCCCCTGGGTTTAATTCCCACCGAGCCCTGGTGCGATGTGTGGCACAGCTCGGCTGTGCCATGTTCAGCGCCGTGGGCAGAGGGTGGCAGATGGCCATCCTGCGGGATCCATCCTCCCGCTATTGCTTTGGGGAAAGCTTTTTTTCCAGTCCCCCAACTGGAAACATCTGAGCTGTTGGGAAAAAGGGTTACAGGGGGAAAAAAAAATTTATGCAATATGACATTTTGGGAGTACACACCGCCTCTCACGCCTCCAAAATACGTCGTGTGAGCAAAGAGTGCAGCTGTGCTGGATTGAAAATTACCTCTCAGTGCAGTTGCCTTTGAGCCAGCGGCGTTTATGGGTTCAAAGGACCGAAGAGGCAGGGTCTGCCGTGGCTCTGGGAGAGCGGCGGCCAAGAGATAGAGACATGACTGCAAAAAGCAGCTGCGTCCTGGCTTTGCCAGATGGTAGGTGCCCTTGCAGAGGACAGGAGCGAGCTGGAAAGCCACCGATTCAGCGGAGCAGGGCTTGCCAGGCTGCCTCTTATGCAGGCATCATTTGCAGGTGTGCCAGCCTGGCTCCCACCCTCCCGGCCATGAGCAGAGCCAGCAGCCCTCGCCCACGGTTCGGTGCCATCTGAGTCTGTGTGGCGATGATTGCGGTGCCCAGCTCGAACACGCAGTCCCAAGGAGAACCCGTGTTTAGAGTGTCTCCTTGGCTTTGCTTTCTCCAGCAACTTTTCCTTAAATGATATTCCCTGCCTCTTCTTTCGCAGCAGAGAAATGTCAAACCCCTGGCCGTGTAATTAGACTGAGAAATTCCAGCTCCCCACTCCCAAACAGGTTGAGGGTAATGAATCCATTGAAAATCAATGCCCCCTATCAGCAGCAAAATTGTTGTTGCAGGAAGAAAGTCACTCACAGCTGCTGGGTTTGATGAGTCCCTCTTCCCTGGCCGTTCACCTGCGGGGCTCAGCCTCTCACTAAGGGGGAACGGTTTTATCTGAAATGGAGGCGGAGAGCACAAAGTGACGGTTCAGAGAAGGTTACCTTGAAAAAGAGAGTGAGAACCTTCTCCAAAGACAAAGAGGGAGTTTTTGATCCAATGCAGACTTCTCCCTGGGCTGTCACAACAAGCTGCTTCTAATCGAGGTTGCCCTCGCGGAGTGCAATGTCTCTCGATAACAAAAAGGCAGAGATGCGCTGCTTCAGAACAGCTGTTATTTGAAGGCAACAAGTAACTACGTGTCTTGCTGTATTTTTCCCAGTTTGGATACAAGTACAGTATCTTCTGTGTCTGTAGGCAGATGACACACTTGAACAGAAAACCTTGCATCCCACGGTGCTGCACGATGCGCTTTACATCGTTATTAAGCCCCCTCCCAGCTCTCACACTAATTGCAATTGTCTGTCTGGGTGTTAATGAAGATGGGATCAGCAAACATATACATCCATATATTTTTGGAAGGCTACAATGTGCAAGTGGGGGGGTACATGTACTCACTTTAATTTCAGAATTGAAATTCCAGTGTGCCACTCGCACTTTGGACCAGAAAAAAAATTGTCCCTGTTGTGGAGGGGGTGGACTTTGCTACATTGGTATACACAAGGTTTCGGCTACGCTTCTTTCAGATACATTATGGAAATTAATTTCCTCCTGTCTTCCCCTTCCTTCTGGAAGATACACAGGTGCATTTGTCTTGATGCTGTAAAGCCAAAGCTCAGTTAATCATTGTGCCTAACTTATCATGCATTTTCGATGGGCTGATTTTTATTAGATGATTACTCACCTTGTAGAGCTTCACCATGTCTAAATTCTTAAAAAGTCCCTCCTGTACTCTTCCTTAGAGCAGGATTCAACAGCAACGGTTGCCACCTGTTTTTTACCACGCGGTCTTTTTCCTCTCTTCTTTTCAAATGCTTGACACAACTGGGCAGAGTCGACTTTCCATTTTCCCATGTGTGACATTGCTCAGTGGCAGCTGCTAAAAGAAAAGCCCCATCGTAATCAGTGTGTTTTGCCTGTAGCGTAAGGCATTTCAGAAACATTGAAAAGCTGAAAGGAAATGGAAGATAAGTTGGAAATCATGAGCTGAAAAATGCACTTCCATTTTAGAGATTAAATTAGAAAAATATGTTATCGTGAATTTAAAACAGTATCATCAGCCAGCTTGACAGCTCATCTGGGCTCACGCTGGACTGTTATTGAGGGAACTTGGGCTAGCGTCCAGCCTTAGGATCCTCATATCTCTGATATTCAAAGGCTGGATCAAGCTTTGGGGCGGTGTGCGCGGTGGGGAGCAGAAGAGGTTTCTGCGGGAGCAACCTGCTGACTGCAGCACTTTATAAACTTGGTGACAGGCCAGCATTACCATGTTAAAGTGCTGCTGACCCATCAAGAACGAGGAGAAAAAGGAACATAATGGTAAAAAATTTGCACAGCTGGAAAAACTCAGATCAAATAAAACAGTCCCATGGAGAATATAGCAGGCAGGTAGGTGTAAACAAGCAACCATTTCCTGGTGATCAGGAGCACTTCAGTCCCATCGCACAGGTGAGGCAGCTGCAGTTTCATGGTTTTAGATGACATTCAGACAATCCCCAAGCGACAGCATACAGGAAGAAAACTGGAGGGTATCTTAGATATCTCACCCGATGTATCCTCAGAATTAAACCAGGGATGAAACGCAAGACTCCCTGGGGAACAAGCTCACCCCCACAGCGGGTTTGGACCTTTCTCTGCGATCTGTGGCTCCTAGCTTTGTTCCTTCCGTGACCCCATGGGAGGGGGACTCTCAAAACACCTTTGCAGAAAAGGTAATAAAATGTGGGAAACTTTTTGTGTTCCCTCACACTAGTGATAAAGATGAGGAGTGAATGTGTTTCTTGTCACTGTAGGCTATTCCACTGCCCACACTAGAGCTGGAATTCCTCCCCCCTTTTCACCATTTTCTGCATGTCTCCAGACTATGGAATAGGTGAAGAGACTGCTGTATGATACCAAGCTCAACCCTGCTTTCTGGTGAAAGCAGGAGAAAATGGAAGCAGAATATCTCTTTTATGAGCCAAATTAGGAAGATGTTTTCATTTCATTGTCTCTAAAATGCGGAAAAGGGCCTGGCCTTGACTGATAGGGCATCTCATCTATGCATAGCTGTTTCACTGGAGGTTTCAAGGTGCCCAGTGTTCATGTGGAGAGCTGAAAGTCCCCAGGAAAAGTTCACTTATACATTGATGAAACAGGCAAGCTGCAAGGCTGTGCAAGGGAAGACTGCACCTTCAAAGGCAGTTGAAGCACCAGACTGAGAGGTTAGAAACACAATTAATTTACCATGGCACAACACGTTGCTACTCTGCACCAGCAGAAAGCTGGGCCAGCCATGCTCTTTGGCTACTATATGTGTAAACTAAAGTATGTAAGCTTAAACCTCTTAATTTCTCAGAGTCTTTTCCTCCAAGTAGAGAATTAGTGCACGCAGAATATGAAAATAACTTCTAGAAGTTGAGCCAGACCAAGGAAGTGTTACCCAGGGAAGAGGCTGCTTCACGGCTTTCTTGGAATGAGACAGATGCTGTTCAAGATGGTTTAATGAAGAAAAAAACCAGAGAGGAGATGTCAGCAGGCTGTGCTTATGGAATAGGGTTAGTTGTCTTGAGAAAAATTAAAAATGTGCCAAATTTTCCTGGCTTCTATCATAAATGGTCTCAATATCTAACTAGGAAACCACTGGGAAGATACACAAACCGGAGGAGCAAAGCAGCACAAAATGTACAAACAGGATCACTGAGTAAAGACTATATTGAAGATCTGAACCTCTGACTGCTGGTGGGGACCAGAGCCTGGTCAGAGAACAGCATGGGCTCAGACTTTATTTCTTTCTTCAAACGTAGCTGAAGGAAATCCTCTTCCTCCTTTAGCAGTTGCAGTAGTATGACTTTCGGCACTGGCTGCATGGTACCATGACAGAGATGTTGTCCCCACCCCAGCAGGACGGCAGGGGTGGTGGTACCCGGGACCAGCATTCTTGGGGATGGTGACATGTCATGGGGAGCTCGGCATCTGCACATTGCACAATGCTGAAACAGGTGCCAAGACTGAAGTAGGGTGTCTGCATGCAGGATGCAGGCTCAGATACCAGCTCCTGGATAATAAATTGAGGTTAAGCTCTCACAGAAGCAAGTGAGAATGTGAGATTCATGTGTCATGTGAAGAAAGAGATGCTTCTGCCTGAATGGCAATCTGCAGTGCTATAAGGTCATTGCCATAGCCAGAGATGGAAATGCATTCCTACAGACTTACCCTTCAAGAGTTCATTCTATTTTTATTTTTATTGAGCCCACCACAAACACTGTCAAGGCTCTCTATGATGACAGTTGCAAAAGAAGTTGTGATGCCATATTAGCAGGAATAACTGAATTTTGGCTTTTCACAACCAGTAGGAAAAGTCACTGAAGGTCTTCCCTCATCAAGAAAAGACATGGAAAGTCCAGAGAACATTCAGTCAGTAGCAAGACCCACAGTAAGAAACCCCTAGGAGAAGACTCTGAGCTTGCCAGCCCTTCAGTCGAGAGCCTGTATTGACTGGCTCCATCACTAAACGTGATGACAGACTGCTGGGGATGGTGAATTTACATCTGGAAAATATCACCGATTCTTGCCTGTTTGTACTCTGTCCAGGACACATGCTTTTGGGCACAGCTAGAATCAAGATGATGGGGGAGGTGGAGCTTAGATGAACTTTCTTCCTATGTCAGAATAAAGACACAGTTTGCATTAATACGTGCCGATCTCTCCGTGTCTCCATTATCTGGTTGTATACATCTGTAATTATTTCCTATATAAATGAAAGAAGGGACATTTATTTCAGAATTGCATATTGCTTGCCATCAAGACGAGCTTGGCTGGAACCACCCACAGAGCCCAGAAACGAAGCGTTTTCTCCTGTCAGCTGTCTCCTAAGTAAAACCAAAACGTCGTCTTTGGACATACGGATCCAAGTTGGGGATCTGTCATTCAAAAGAGAGAAGATTAAAGCTATAGGCTTGATTTCACCAATTCTATTCCTCTAGAACAAGGAAGCCAGTCCCTGTGGTCCTCTCTGATGGGCTGCCGAGCGAGGCAGCACGGGGAGAGTGAGCAGAGCTGGCACTAGCTCAGTACGATGTACGCTAAGAGTACAGCATGGTCCTTCTTGCAAGGAGTTCATGCGGACTAATTACAGCTTTCATCTGATTGATTTTTTCTTTGCCCATATCATATTTTTCAAGTAGTGCTTTTAATATTATGAAGCCCCCTGGCTCTTCGACTTTCCCATTTCAGATGCATCCTGGGCTTCATTCAAAATTATGATACAATCCCCAAACCTTGAACGTAAGCCAGGCTCTCTCTTTCCCAAACTGGCAGGCTGCATGGGAAGCAATGAACATATTTTTCACAGTTATGCATCTTGCATCTGACTCAGGTTGTTGTTATTATGCAGTAAGTAAGTGTTTCAGTCTGAACATTAAAGAAAAGAAAAAATGTTCAGGTCCTAAGGGGGGAATAAAATCCACTAATCCAACATAGGCTTTATTTGCTTGTTGACTACAAACCAGTGTTGAGAACTGTGGGACTCCCAGAGTTTCAAACAAGATTAGAGAGTAGGAAATAGGACATTTATTTCAACTCAGATTCTTATTTAAGTCTTCATTCTAGCTACACAGCTAGGTATTTGGATGTCTGGTGAAAACTCTTGGCCATACACAAGCTCTGAAAATGTTGTTAATCTTTAAAATCAATACTGCATTTAGGAAATTGCTCACCTACCTGTATGTTTGTGACTGCTAATTCATCCATATGCCATTTCATGAGTCATTAACTACGTAGGAAAAGGCATTACTTTCTCTTTATCACTCTTGGACAACTTATACCACCCCTATATTCATTAATGTGTAAAATACATTATTACTATTTACTCATATCAACTGAAAGGTTTAAAAAAAGTTTTGTAAGTGATTTCCATAACTGGGACCCAAGTGCTGGCTAAAAAGTACTTGAACACACCTAACATTAAATGGGAGTATGCTGGGCATCGACAAGTTGCAGTGTAGTCCCTCTGACCTCAGAAGACCGGTTGTCCCACCCGTAATCGATGCTCTGAATCTCATACTGTTAAAATACTAAGCTGAATCTTGCTTTGCTCAAGAATCGGAAGGCTTGAAATAGAGACTGTGGAAGTCAAACAGTGGGGCGGTTGCTGTCATTTCCTAAAGCTGCTGTATATGATTTGCCTTTAACTCAGTTAAGTATCTTGGCAAACCTTTAATTTGAAATCTGTAGAGGCTGAGCATCACACCCTGCTAGGCCTATCAACAGATGGAGGAATTACTAGAGGCAAAATGTATATCTTTATGCTTTTTTTCCCCCCATCATTATACTAATTATGCATTGAAATTATTAGTAACCTCGGAGACTGACAGATTTATTTGCAGCGGAGGGTGCCCCTGGAAAAGCGTGGGACTAACAGACACAGGTGGTAGGGGTTTTCCCAGCATGGGCTGAGTTTTGTTGTGGGAAACTTAAAAGCTGATGGTAAACAAGGAAATCAGGTTTGCATCCCAGAGAGCAGAGAGTTTGGAAAATATGAAGGTGCTTGGATTGCAAATAAGCAGTTGTGCACGCAGCGTGAGATGCGACCTGAGTTCTCTCCTGTCTCTTGAGGTCAGACAAGAGCAGTCAGCCCCACATGCTGGGTGCGGAGGATTACACGAGGAAGTCGCAGGGTTGTCATGCGCACTCCATGCCCTTTCTGGAGGAGATGAAGCCTGTTGTTATCCTCGTGGTGCTCTGACACTGAGCCCTCCAAGCCTGGACCACTGTGGCAGCCCTTCTCCTTCACACTATTGTACTTAGTTCTTAAAGGAGATCCTGAATACACGAGGTTCAGTTCGAGGTCTGGCGAAGACAAAGGAAAATACCCCTTAAATTCAGTCTGCTTGCCTCCAGCGTGCATATACTGCCCAAATGAACTGGAAGGAACTTAAATAAAGAAGTTCATGCATTTTCTCATACGTAGCTTGCTAACCTTTTATTCATTAATCTTGGAGCTAACTAAGTGACTATGGGAGTGAGCTGGTATTATTTATTTCCCCCCCAAAATAACGCTGGTTTATGCAGGTGCCCACACATTGCTGGAGTATCCAGCAATAGCACTAGCTGAGGTTCGCTCCTGCACCCTCAGGTAAGCTGTCAGGCTTGCAGACCACTTACATCCCACAGGAAACTTCTCTGGCTTCCCTCCCACATGGCACATTTCATCCATCCTCCCCAAAAGGACAATTCTCTTCACAAGCAAAGCTCTTTAACAGGAGGCACATCCCAGAGAACTGTTTGCTCCAGTTGCCCTCTGTGCTGATACTGTTTTATTTTTAAAAAAACTTTCCAAAAGAGTCTGTGGACTAAAAAAAAAAAAGAAGTGCAGGTGAACCTTAATATGCAACATAGATGTGAAAAGAAATTCAATCATGCAGAAAGCACCAACGACTTATTATAGATGAATGAGATGGGAAGTACGTTTTGTCTAATCCCAAGGCATTTTAAAATAACTATTCAACATCTTCTCACCTGAAATGTATCATCTTGTTGATTTTTGACTTTTGCAGATTGACTCGTCTGCCTATTTGGCTGTCACGCTTTGGAGTCCTCAACTGCCCAGAAAATGGTGCTACTGCCATTCTTGAAGGTGTTTTTAGTGTAACTGGTTTAAGGTGAACTAGAACAATAGCCTGGAATGGGAACAGCCAAATAATAACACCAGCCAGCTGGGAATAATGAGTGCACAGCTACAGCTGAGCTCTTCTGCTATGGGATGGAAAATCTGGGTCTTTTTAAGGATCAGCCAGCTACACAACCAGGAGAAAATATTTTCAATTGGAACAGGATTTTGTCCGTTTTCACCGTGCAACATGGTCAAACACAAAAGAAATGTCAGGTCACTTATTACAACGATTTATCTGCCAGCTAAATTGTTCCTCCTCCGGCCTTCTGGCAACACGCAAGACTTCCTAAGATATCTTTCAGACTGCCCCCAGATTTTCTTTTATCAAGTATGTAATTATTTGCAATGAAGAACAAGCCCCATCAGGGCAAAACGCCAAGGCAGAAAAAGAAAAAAAAAAAAAAACAAAAGAAGTAAAACTCTGCAGATATGGGAGTAAAATGAGAGCATCTCTCACTTTCAGGACCAGAATTGCATTTCAGGGTTGGTTCACTGAATAACAAACTTGGGCTGAAAGGGTTCCTTGTCTGTGCACTTAGCAAGTCTGTTCGAGTGTGCATGGGGGAGGGAAGGCTGGCTGCGTGATTTCCCTATGCGAGTTTATGTTTAATATAATCTTCAGTCATGACAAATTTATGCAGAGTGAGAACACTTCAAACATAGCAAACTCAAACGCTATCCAAATACCTCGCTGTTCAACAAACACCATGGACAGAGTTCAAATATATCTTGGAGAAACGTAGAAGTTTAAGCGTCACAGACACCTGAGTTTGTACGGCGGGTCCCTGGTGCACACCTGCACCGGCGAGGGAAGCTTCTGCAACTGCTTGGAGTGTCCAAGTATCGTGAAAAAGTGGTTGAAGAGCAGGATACAAAAGCTCACGCTCCTTCCAGCACCCCCCCCTTTGCTGAGGCACTTACTGAGGTACCTGCGTGCCCGAGGGAAAGTGCTCTCAGCAAAAGGCCAGATTTCACTTTCGGTCTGAAAGGTGCAAATTGACCCCAAACGCGTGCTGATCCGGAAATATCCAGAGCAGGATTTAACTCTCATAAAGCTAGGTTAGAGCAAGGTCTCTACAAAATTTGGTGTGTCTGCGGTTAGAATTGATATTCCAGCCTTATTGGCCAAATATGCAAGGGGTTCAGATATGTGACTCCAATATGCTGCAAATGCTTGGGCGTAAAGACACAAGAAATGGCAGTTCAGATTTGCAAAAAGGTGCTGACAAACCCCTGACTGGTTTTTAAGATTTTTTTTAATAATTAGTCACAAAAACATCCAAAGATCTTTACAATTTTTCCTCCACTCGGTAAACAACTTCTGAATTTCTGGGGGGGGGCATTACAAACCGCAGGTACGTGGGCTGGAAGGAGGACACTTCTCAGCATAGCTGATGGGAGGGGTTTCAAAGCTGAATGAAGGACTCAACATCCAGCTGCTATGGTTTGGGGTGGTTTTTGTTATTTATTCTACTCTTATTCTAGAAGTCATTACACCAGTGGAAATTCACATCTCCCCACCCAGCACAAGGATGCCTTCCTCACACTGCCGTGCTATTGCACTCATCTATTTCTGTGGCGTGTGCTCGTGATCCGCACACAGGGTGTGGTTGGAGCCCCTTGCTCTGAGCACAGACCTGTGTCAGCCTTCAGCCACCCTCCTGCTCAACAGCTTGACGAGTAGAGGGAAAAGATGGGTTCAGCAGCTTGTTAGGACAGATCAGGGCTTGGGGTGACTGTGCGGGTAGACTGATTTTGGCTGCCCTGGCCATTCCCTCTCATCTGTAAGCTCTCAGCAAATACATTCACAGTAGAGGACAATGCAGAAGTGATTCTAGCACCTGGCGAAATGAAGCAGGTGACTCTGTGAGCTTCAGCGTTGAAATCTCAAGCACAGATTCCCCAATTCTAGCTCACCTGATACTTCCTTCCATCTCTGTTGGAGATGATCCAGTGCTGCCCAGCAGCTCCTGTAGCTCAGCAAAACGAGCAGAACAGCATGCCAGTAATTCTGACATAACAAGAATGGCACATTAATCTCACAGCTGGGTGTAACTAGCAATGGCCAAAACGCTGCGCAGACAGAAATCAAAGGAGCGTTGTGCCGTTTATAGGTCACGCCGTTCAAGGGAACCCAGGGTACCAGTCCCCCAAAGGTGACTGGTGGTTTTGAACACAATGTGGTTCATGTGATGCAGAGATAAAAACCGGAGCATTTCTTTAGTCTAAATTGTAGCTTTGGTTTTTGAAAATTAATCACAGCAGGTTAGAGGGCCCAACACATTTTTAGAAAGGTACAAACGCATGGTAATCTTCCTAAAAAAAAAAGGAAAATAGCGTGTAGTAACAGTAACACTGCCCGCATTACATCTAATGTAGAACAACAAGGGCTCTGCTAAGCAGGCATCACTTCACCTTAAGTATTAAGCTAATTCCCCTGTACCGTCAGGAGACAGCTTTCCTGTCAATCACGTCTGGGTGCATGACAGCTTATGGCTTAACTGCTCCTATCTGGTATCATTTAACCAGATAGTATCTGTTTTGACATTCATGACTGAGATACTTGGCTTGTAATTGGGAATGAGTACAACAGAGCAGAACAGAGTGATTTCCTTTCCCAAGGATGGTTGTTAGGGTGACGTGGCACGCTGGTGCTTAACTCACTGCATGATAGAAACCCTCCTAGTAATGCTGCAGAGTAGGGCAAGCGAAGACCCATGCGTGATTGTAAACTCCTTGGAAAAAAGGGACATGCCCTGGAGGTACACAAGCAAGGTAACGCTGGCCAGGTGCCAGTGGCCTCATCCATACTCGTGCGTTGGGCTCTGCATCAGCAGGATCCAGAAAATTGCACGGCCCTTGCACAAAGCCGGGGAACACGTGGCTGCTGTGGGGCAGGCAGGGTGCTCTGCTGTGGAGATAAAGCCCTAAGCATCAGCACACCGTGGGCCTGAGCTGCATTCTCTGCTTCAACAGTGTGTTATTTGATTTTGGTTTATAGTATTTAGGAAAATTTCTGGATTATGAAAGTATGTCATCTCCTGCCTTGGTTGTTGTTTGACCTCCTCCATTTACTTAATGGAGGGTAACGTGCAGACACCAGGATGAAATCTGCTGCGGTGGTTTCTGCTTTCATCTGAAGGGGAAAAGTGGCTGGTGTCTGAACAAGGTGCGCCAACACTGCCCTGCTTCACACCAACCAGACCTCTGGATTTTTCCGCAATTCAAATAGGCCAACACAAAACCTGATACTGAATATTTGATTATCACTTAGATCAGAACCAAGATGGAGAAAGAAAGGATTTTATACTTGCATGTCAGAACAGCACTATTATTCTTCCTGAATATGTATCATATAAGAAAACTGATAAAGCTATTGACAGCACAAACCAGAAAGAATTATGAGACCAGAGGAGGAGATTGAGTTCCCTGAGCTGTTTGATGTAACCATTACTGTCAGGTGAGCATCCTAATTAATGCAGGTATCTCATTCTAATTGCACGGATCAGGCCTCTTTGTCTTTTCAATAATCTATAGAGCTGTACCTGGCATTAATCTTATTAATGGACCTATTACACTGCTTGCAAATTCATTTCCAGCATGAGATTATCTACTGGATGTGCTTGTGTGCAGAGGGATTTCTTTCCTCTGAACTGTAAGAATGGGAATCCCCCCAAGTTCTCCAGATTTGAAGATTTACATTTTCAAAGCTGACCCTTGATGTTGAGGCTTTGAATGTAGATTTTGGATGTCCAGATACAGGAATTGTAGTCTTTCATTTCTGCTCTTTAGAACAGTGCTGCTGCTTGTATCGCACAGCGTGTTGTATTGGGAGCAATCCTGTTGATTACAATGTGATTATTTCAGATTAAATGAATAGTGCTGCTTGGTGGAAAGGTTTTGTAGCCTGGTGTCTCTGAGAAGGGGAAAAGAGCCTGTGGGACCGTTCATTGAAGCCAAAAAAGAGTTTTGGTTTTTAGTCCAAGAAAAGAGAGTCCAATTGGGAGCAAAAAGTTAGGCTTCCAATGCCAATTTAGTCACCTCCATAAATGGGCTGCTCTGTAGGTCTCCATGAAGTCCCCAGTTGTCAAAATTGTTGCCCTTGATGAAGTTTCCCCTCTTCTCAAAAGGAGAGTCTTGCAGTGTAATTGTAAGTGACTCTACCAAGGTGCCAGGAAGCAGAAGGAGGAACAGCTCTGGAGTCGAATGTCACAGCCAGGAAGAAAAGGACACATGAAAATGAAATGAAGAGTATGAAGGAAAACTCAGTAAATGACTGATGATGCCTCCTTAGCATGTTTGGATGCATGCACCCAGTTAATCATATTTTAAAAAACAAACAAAAAAAATTGAGTTCTATTATGTATTTATTATTGAAAAAGAAAAAAAACAAACCCTGCAGCTGTCATGTACATTCCTGTATTTTTGCAAGTATGTGTTTAGATAGGCCGTATCTTTTTTCAGGTTTTATGAAAAATTTTCCATACGAATGTCATATGGAAGAAATTATTTTTCTGGAGGTGATTACACTTCAGATGCTGGTTTTCTCTGTAGATACATGTGTGTCTTGCACACTTGGTGGCACCCTGTTCCCGCAGGAGTGAAGCAGCCCAGGCAACGGCAAGGTTCTCACATCTGTCTCCCCACTGCCTGGAAATAAAGACTGCAGTAGGCTCTCCGCATGTAACGTGGGGGGTTAAGTTTAAGAAGCCCCTTTTCTTATAGATTCCCTACTCACAAGCCTGGAAGATGAACAACAAAGCAGGCGTTAGGATGTAAACTCACCCAGAGGCATGCTTACAGCTTAGCCTTGCTGACAACAATGGTCTTGGCTGGGATGTGCAAGGGCACACAGCTACAGTGCTGCCACAAGCCGAGTATTCACCCCTAAACAAAATAATAATCCATCCTTCCTTCTCTGGAGATAATCTGCCCAGTGAATGGGAGGCCCCTCTCACCCAGGGAGAGACAAATAAAGTCGTATAACCCAACAGTTGAAAGAAAATCCCCTCTCAAAAAATGCCATTTCCAGAGTGCTAGACCTTAATATAGGCAGTTGTATTTTTTTCTGCCTCACATTGATGGAGCATGAAAGTTAAACACCTAATCATTTAGATCTCTATTAGAAACACAACCAAAAATTGAAGTGACAATAATATAATAGTACTATGTTTCAGCCACCATTGCCACCGATGTCTGAAGCTTGGAGCTGTCAGGAAGTCTAATAAAATGAAATTGAAGTGAGAAAAAGAAACAATTCCTTGTTTAAAGCTTTAATTTCTGCACACCTCCTTGGCTGTAGCTGCTGTATGTCAAAATGAGCGGAGATGGGAAATACACCATCCCAGCTGTGCTGAGACCCTTACGCTTGGGGCAACTCATGCCTCTGCTTGACCAAAAGATGTTGAGCCTGGCTGCAGTACAATCCTCAGAGCAAACCCATATGTCTCCATGCCATGAAGCGGAGGTGGACACAGCCAGAATAAGAGAAGGCACTTAATTTCAGCCTGAAAGTCACTGTGCGTTTAAGACATGTATTGATTTCTGTACTGTGCTAGTACTTTATGAGTGATTTCTTATGTAAGTGTCAGGTAAGAGACATGAATGGAGACCTAATTAAAGTTTATACAAAGAACACGCAGTAAATCTCTTTGGCAATGTCAGCCTGCTTTAGAGCAGCCCAGGAGAGCAAACAAGATGGCATAAATGAAAGATAAAGAAATACTAATAGTCTGCGACGTTCCCAGAACAACAGCTTAGCTTGTGAGACAGTAACGTGAAGCAGCTGGGGATACCGAAGGAGAAAAAATGCTATTCCTGGGACATGTTCCACAGCCCTAAAACACAAAACAATGGGAATTTTGCTCTTAACTTAAATAACAGCCCTGTGTTTCTCCCCTGTGTCATAGCCATTATTCCATCACTGTTTTAAATTAATGCTGTCTCTCCATCTGCAGTCCATCCCAGTAGGTTTTTATACCCGCAAGAACATCACAGAGACAAAGAGAGTGCAGAAAATACTAGGGAAGTGAAAAAATAATTATTATTTTAGTATTAGAGATCCATCAGTATTAGGACAATGAGCTATTGTTTGTTTTATGACAGTCTCCAGCAAAGCTGGTGCTACCGTCCTTCGAGGAGGAGCGGACCCTGTTCACAGTGAGCTGGGTAAGATACCAGGATCCTCACATTCAGCATTTGGATGGGTTGAAAGGCTCCCGGCTACAATGAATTAACGGCTTTATGGCAACATTTTCAAAAGCAAAATGATTTTGGATGTGTCTGTCAGGAAGGATGAAAATAGATGCAAGTTTTCTCTGCCTTCAGTCCCAGCTAGTTGGAAATTCTGCTGTGGAAGTTATACACAGCTGCTTTCTGCTTTTGGGAAATACCACGGCCACGGTAATAAATACTAGTGGAAATAAATACCATGGTGTATCGGCTTGGGCATAGCACTGCACTAACTTATCTCTACAGCTTTTTGGACTGGAGCTGGCCTCTGTTTCTGCACAAAGGAGCTAAGGTCCAGGTCAAGGTATTAAACACCTGACTCCCCCAAATGACTATCCAGAGCTGAATTACAGCGGGTTTTGGGTTGCTGTTTTCCTTAGCTTCCCCTGAAGACGGGACTTGGGAGTTTTTTGAAATGGTACCACTTCTCTCTTATAAAAGACCGGGCCAGAATCTGCACCATATTCCCTCTAAACTCCTGCAGTGGTCCTTGGACAAGGAGAAAGCTGTTCCCAACGTTTTATCTTGGCTGTGTGGCCTGGGACCTATTTAAATTTAACTCATCCGTTCTCTTCATTAAGTCTGCATTGGGGTGAAAGTCTTCTCTTTTAACCTCTGGGTCTCCTTACATTGTGCCTGTGCCCCTCCTGGATAATGTGATGGAGTGGTGCACGCTAAGAAAATCTGCTCATTTGTAAAGCCAGTCGTTAATAAGAAGCAAGATGGCTTTACCACAGGGATGCCAGCATTACTTGGCTGACAATGTCCCTTACGATCCTGGAGAGATTTTAATGGATTGAACAGGTTGATGTTGTCATTTTCAATTTGCCGAACCATCTGACAGTGTTCCCAACAATTAGCACGTACAAAATATGGAAATATGTTACCTTTTACATTAAAAAAAGAATATGGGAAGCTGCCTGGTCTCTGGAGTTGTATAACAACTTGTTATTCTGAAGTGCTTGCTTCAACTTTAAATAGATTTCAGTACAGCAGAGTCACCCTAACCTTGGAATAAATTTAGCTGTCACCTGAGTCAGTAGAGGGGTTTGGGATCATTAAAAGCCGATCAGGAATTAGCACGTGCATCCTGCGGTCGGGGCCGCGGGCTGTGGCGGTTGCGCTCGTGCAGCCCAGTGGTGGGCAGTGCTGGCAGACATGAGGAGATGGGGGGCACGGGGGGACCGCTGCCAAGACCCCCGTGCACAGTGCCCGTCGCTTCACCTCCTCCACCTCTGCGACTCCCACCCCGCTGTTACACAGCCAAGTATGGGAGGGAGCGAAGTGACCCACCCAAGGTCACACAGAGGGACTGACCCAAACTCCGGTCACCTTGTCCCCAGGCTCTTGCAGCATAGCTGAGAGAGAAGAGGAAAACCAGGACAAACTGACACTCATGAATCAGGAGGTGCTGCAAGAGAGGTCACTCGCGCTGGCTTACTGGGATGAAAAGGTTGCTTTTGTTTCTGGAGTGGACATGAGACCATGAAATGCAGCTATCAGCTAAGGAGAGACTGAAAGGAACATCTAATGTCAAAAACCTGAAGGCAGCAGACATATATTTTTTTTTAATGCAATGGCGGCTGCAGTCATTTTAGACCCTCCGCATTTTATATTAAAAAGAAATACACCTTCTGGCTCCTGCCAGTGGGGCTGTTGTTTGCACTGCCTGTGACATGGGCACTTATGAGAGGCAGGGTTCAGCCCCAGGTTTTTTCTTCCCAATCCTCAGTGAGCATCTCGCACAGCCGTGTGTTGTGGGATGCACCTGTGATTTCAGGCACACCCTCTCCTTCCACCCTGCTTTTTTCTTTGCCACACTAGCTGAGGAGGAGAAGGGATTTGGGGAGCAACAGGAGACTCATTCAGAGTGTATGTGGCTTTTGTAGGAACTGCAAACTGAAACCTTCCTTTAAATAAAGCAGCCAGGCCGGGCTCAGTGACGTGTCCCCACCTAAGATGAGGGCAGGAGTAAGACCTTCTCCTGCAAACCCTTTTCAGCAGGGGAGTGACTCCTATTTTTCACCAGATGATGAGTAATGGCTCAGGTTTTGCTACCTGTGGTAAGGCATGTCCTGCAACCCGTGAGGTCGAAGCTGTGCTTGGCAGGCTGCATCCGTCTCGGTGCTGATAGCAATACTCAGAAACCACCAGCCAAATACCTTTTCCCCTGGCTATGCATAGCCAGCCTGGCTTGCAACCAGGAGAGGGGGGCAGAAAGGGCAGAGGGGAGCCCCAAAACTGGTACCTGACCTCCATGGGTGGATTCAGAGGTGCTCCGGTGGCTGCAGCTTTCCATGCTTCAGATTTATGTATTTTTAACCTTGGGGGACTCCTCTAGGACATTGGTGCAACCACCCATTGGTCATAGGAAAAGACAGGCATAGCCAGAAGGGCTGCGTTGCAGCAGCCAAACATTTGAGCCTTCAAGCATCAGCCTCGTGTGCATGTAGGAAATAAAGGTCTCTTCAAGCATCCAAACCCCAAGACAGAAGTGTGGGAAGCTTTTTGTTTCTTTGCAGGTTTTCATGCTGCTTTTCCTAGAGACAGTTTTGAGAAAGACTGTCAGAATATCTTCAACAAAATACTAAAGAAACACACTGGGAACTGTGAAAGCTCAGATTTGAATATAAATATGAACTGACAAGCTGCTTCATGTGGTATCATTAAACTTCACAGTTAGACTTTTTTTAAAAACCAAATTATCATGTAAAAATATGCCTGTAATGTTAAACTTGAGATGAAAACTGCTTATTTTTGTGTTTAGTGTAATAACTAGTAGAAGGAAAAGTTTCTGTGATCTAATGTTTAATAGGGTTTTGATTTATTTTTACATTTATAGCAGCTTAATTATGACTAATGCTCACGGTGCTACAAACACATGGGGGTTATAAAATTGAGGCAAACCAGGATGCTTTTAAGATTATTTTATACTCTGAGGTTTAAAACAAAAGTTGGAGGCACACTCTCGGGTAGCTGTCAGTCGGGAGGCGGCTGGGCTTGCGCTAGGGCATCCGAGCAAGAGGGAACAGCGCGCACCCAGGTCAGCCGCTGCTGATGCACAAATACCCCTACGCTTAAATGAGAAGAGGCACTTTGCGAGTTTTCCCGCTGTCCCGATGTCAGAGGGCCCTCGGTGACCGCTGGATGTCACTGTTAAGTCACAGAAAGGCCCCGGGCAGCCCCAGCAGTGCCCCTGTGCCCGGGCTTTCTGCTCCCCTCGCCCCCGGCTGCCGGGGGCTCGGCCGGCGCCGGCTCGGCAGCAGCAAGGGCTGCTCCTGCCTTGGGGACAAGAAAACGGCTCTTTTTTCGTTGCTGTTTTCTCATTATTTGTAAGAGTTATGCAAAGTTCAAAGTGCTGAAGCAAAGCTATTCAAAGGCGGGGTGAAATTTAGGACAGCGGGAAAACAAAGCGAGATTTGGCTTTATCCTTTCTTTCAAACAAATCTCCGTACCCAAATCACCATAGCAGAGCAACGCCTAGGATGCGGGGTTTGTTTGCATATCCAAGGTGTGGAGATTTGTAGGCGACTTGATTTTGCTGCTATTAATGCCACAGGAGTGAAAAGGAAAAGTGCCGTAATTCGTTGGCACAAACAAACGGGCTTAATACTAAACTGGAGCAATGAATCCTGCTGTGACCTGGGTGTAGTCCTCAGGACTTTTCTTCCCCAGTGCATGGATATGTGGACAAGTTTCCTTCCGTATCTTAAACACACACTCAATATTACGCAGATGTTTAGGTAGTATTCTCCTAAAGGAGGATATAAATGCCTTTCTCCAGGTGCCTCCCATTTCTCTTCATTCACAGCTTTGACAACATGTCTGTTTTCTGTGCAAACTTTAGACAGCGTGCACTTCTCTATATTTTTAATACCAAAGCCATGGAAAATGGGCTCATATTATCAAAGTTTCACTCCAGAGCAGGCCTGCTTGCCTGGCCATTTTTACTAGAAAGTGGCCTGTTTTTTCTTAATATGCCATCACAAAAATTTCCTTTGAAAGAAGGCCTGTTCTTGAATTCACAATGGGCTGTGACAAACTGTGAATTTCAAACAGTTCCACATTTCATTGCAAAAATTTCTCGCTCCTCTTTACATGAGCAAGTCAGCGTAGATGTTTGTTCCAGCCCCATTATACCTCTCCATCGGCGCTGTGGAGCTGGTTCCTGTGCCGTTCCCACCGATGCTGACGCAGGGGAGCTCCCCTGATGGCAGGGGCTTCGCCGCCGTATAGCCGAGTTCAGCCTCCAACCCATCTTGCTTTAAAATTCCCCTGCCTGATGACACCGTGATGTCTGAGGGCTGGTGTGTCATGACCCCATTCTGGCTATCCATCGAGGTCAATCACTGATGCCTTGTAATGTTTTCCTCTTGCTTAATGCCCCACAAGGATATTCAGAGGTAATTTAGAGTGGTAGGGGCTGGGACTGGAGCTGCTGAAAGGACAGGGGTTTCTCTTACCTTTGGATAGCAGCTTTGTGGCAGCTTGCTGTCATTGCATGCTAGTTAGTACAGGGGGGTAATGACTCGCTGTGGACCATAGGTGCCACCTCAGAACAAACATACAATAATTCAATCCTTTTGGGACCAGACTCATAAGTGCTCAATCTTTTATGATGGACAAGGTCACGGTTTCTTTTTCTTTTTTTCCCCCTAACACCAGTTTCCCATGACCTTGGCTGCATCACGAAATCCCAGGAACAGAGATGGTACCAAGCACTCATCCTGCCACAACAGCTTTGCAGAGGCTGCAGAATCTCTTATAAAACAGTCCATTCCTCCCAAAGCACAAGGTGTTGATAAGATAAACCTTTTCCTGGGACTTACTTACCCCTTCCTTTGAACTGTGAGTCCAAATTCGCTTCACTTATTCCCTTTGTTTCATGGATCCCAAATCAAAATTCTCACTTTTGTCTATTTGCCTTGATTGGTGTCAGCTGTAATAAAACATTGCTGTGTTTCAACCTAAGGAGAACTTAGCAAGGTGTTTGAGGCTAACCAAAGTGTTTCATTCTCCCCAACGGCTGTCAGCTAAAGTAATGACAAAATAGATCTCCAGAAAGGAGAAAACACTCTCAAGCCCTGAAATATGTTTTGAGTGTATGTATAAAAACACAAGGTAGGAGGAGGGCTTAGATCGCAGCTCATCTCGCTGTCATCTCACCAATTTCGTTCATCGCCAAGCCTCCTTTCCACTGCCCTGGTTGTGCTCCCCTGGTCATTTCAGCCTTCTCCTTCTCCCTTTGATCTCTGACATTGCCATGAATAGTTCAGTCCATCCTCCACCAAGGAAAAAAAATAAAATCACCTCGTGCTATTCAGGCATTGAAAGCGGCAGAGTTACTAACATACTGAGTAATGGCTCGTTTTAAGTATAGCGTACGAGTATCTGGTCAGTACATTTTTCAGGTTTGCGTGAGAAACTGGGGAGACATCAGCTGGAGCAATTGTTTCTGACTTCATCTGAATTTCACTCCATTAAACCAAACTGAATGTGAGATGAACTGGGGAGTGAGCTGAGTTAATTGCACTGGCTGGGCTACCTTGAAAACCAAGACGAGGTGGGAAGGGAGGGAGGTTTGCCTGGGAGACGTCAGGCAGGGAGCAGGCAAAGCCCCGTGCTCCACGGGGTCAGAGGAGCAGGCAGTCACGCCAGGAGAGCCAAGTGGGAGGAGCGGTTTCCTGGTAAAAGAGCAGGCGTACCGGGTGTTAAAGCTTCCTAACAGATGAAGAGGAGATGGAGAACAGAAACAACACTGTGTTTATAAATGACTGGAAGCTGCACCGTGATGAGAAGGGAGAAGACATAGGTAGTCGTGGTCACTAGGAGGAGATATTCAAGGGGAAGGCCAGGTTCCCCCGTGTCGAGAAAATAACGGAAGAACAGAAAAGCACCATCAGTGGGAACCAGGCACAGAACAAAAGATATTCAGAATAGCACGGTGACGGCGAAACGTAAGCAAATCAAGCTGAGAAAGGGTAAAAACACAAGAGTAGGAGAGACCAGAGCAATCATCCAGTCCAGCATGCCACCACTGCAGGTGATCATGGGCTCGATGTTTGGTTCAGAGGAGTCCACACAACGTATACCCTGTTCCTCCAGATGTGAGTTCCCCCTTGCCATGTAACACCTGCAGCCTTGCAGTGAAAGATGAAAAGACAGAACCATAAAGTACCACAGAAAGGGCAGGAAAGATCACTTGTCTGGATGCTAAGACCATGCAACATCAGAAAGAGATTGCACTGTTTTCTTAAGGAGTAGTAGAAAACAAACCAGAACTAAATCCTGCCACCTTGGTCAGGGGGGGCAACTTTCCTCCTGATCCAAATCTCGCACTCAGCTTGCTCCTGAGCGCCCAAAGACACACCAGCCGGGGACCAGCTCGCCCATTACCTGTACTGAATCCAAACACTAAGAAAAATAAAGATATCCTTCAAGGGAGGATTTCGTAGACCAGTATAATTCAAAGTAAAGGGGCTACAGAGCTGACTCTGGGGTGCCAAGATAAAAGTTGCTGAGACCGTTAGAAGCATTCAGCATGGGAATAACATAGCGAAAGGCAACCTAATAGTAGTAATTCTTATGAAGATCGCAGATTAACAGTGGAGAGGAAATCAGATGCGGGAGTCTGTGTAGATGGAGACTATTCAGAGGTCATGCTGCTGCTGTAAAGGTTTGGGGAGGGACCTGCTGCCAGGTAGGTTCGTGCGTATTACCCCTGGGGAGTGGGGAGAAAAGCTGTGGATCCTTTAAGCACTTGAATGCTTTCAACCATATAATGTTTGGATTAGGATCCACTTGAAGGTGCAGGGTGCACACTTGCTGAGTTCAAAACCGGCAGAGATTTGCTGGTGCTTATTATAAAGCAAGAAGGAAAGAGGGAATGTCCTTATCGCTCAATCAGTTACACACAGGTAGAAGATAAGAGGAGATTCTAACTGGGGAAATGAAAATTATTATTATCTGGACAAAACCATTCCTCCCAAAATGATAGTAATGGGCATAAGATATGTAGGGCTGCCAGCAGGAGGAAAGCAGACCTTGATTTTGCATTAGGAGGTGGCAGGGGGGCAACATATGGAAAACATGACACCCCGGGGTTGGGTGTTAAGGATCCCTCCTGGTACGATGCTGCACCACCTGCAAGGCTCCTGGCACTTGGTCCTGCTTGTTAGCGGCACACGGACTGGAGGGAGCTCCCAGCAGAGCTGCTGCACTGCACTGATTAAGGGGCAGGAGAGATTGATTTATGATGAATGCATAAATAGGTAAGATTAAAGCGTGGCTAAATGGCAAGGAAGGGGGAAGAGTCTAGAAGTATTTGAAGGGTGTTAACAGAGAGAAGAGATAAATTAAGGCGGAACAAGGGGTTTTAGCTATGAGCAACAGGACAAAATTAAAACGGAATATTCAAATTTTATATACGTTGGCTTACCTAAATAAGGGGGCAGCGCAGAAGCTGCTCCTCACTCACTCCCCGGAGAATACCTTGTGCTGCCCAAAGACTGCTTTGAGCACTCTGGATGGGACCCTAGCCGTGTGAAATAAGAGGCATTTCTACAGAATCGACAGTGCCCTTCACACTCACTTCAGCTTATTTCTCATTAGCCACCCCATGTAGACAACAAGTATTTACCAGTGTAACTTTCTTTTTTTAGTAGTGAGATTTAAGCCTGCAATATAATCCCCTCATTGGACATGCAGAAGGAGCTGCAATACTCGGCAGACGTGAAACAAGTTGGACGACAGAGAAAGGGATTTAAGCAAGAGATCCGAAGGAAGGTTGGCTCCTGAGGTGGCAGCCCCAGACTTACCACCCTGGAGCAGACCGCCCCGCAAAGCAGCCTCGTGCCTGCACGCATGTGGCCACTGCCTACACAACTGCCCACCAGGCTGGGAAGCTGCCCCAGGAGAAGTTCGTGGCATTTCCCCCGGCATTCTTCCACCCCAGTGAGGTCTTCCCATGAGAAGACAATACACTTTTACAGGAGTCGCGGAGAACAATCTTGTTATGAATACATGGACTTAACTCGAACTCATCCATCTTAATAGGGTTCATATCATTTTCCTTGATGGTTCTGATTTTCTATCCCATTAATAATAAAAAAGCTTCTCTGCTTATATATAATGCAATTCAACAGTAAGTCTCAAAGGAGGATCAAGATCACTTTGGCTTTCCATCAATTTGCTACTGATGCCTCTCCAGTTAAATAACTCAAGTGCGAGAACGGTGAAAGGGACCAGAGATACATCCCAGAACACACAGCTTTGAACCTGAATTTCTCTGAAGACAACAGGAATCTTCCGACCGATGTCGGTAGACTGCATCACCTCCCGACGGGGATATCAGGGATATTAAAGGCTCTGTTTTCACCTGATGTAAATCAGTTTGCCACACTGACTTCGGTGGAGTGAGGCTGATCTCAACTACCTGAGAATTGGGCCCAGGAGGTAGCACATGAAGGGTCTGTGATCATTTTTCTGATGTACATGTTTCAAACTGGTGTCTGGAGAAGGGCTTGTTAGTCAGTGTTTGCCAAATGGAATACTTCATGACAGCACTAATTAAAATAAATGAAACTTGACTTTTCAAGATGACTTTTTTTTATAGCAAAGTACAGTAGTTTGGAAACATCTTTAATTTAATTGCAAAATACTTTCTCTGGTTATTTACTTAAAATTGTCTCCCATTGCAGAGCTGCACCAGTATTTCCGGATGCACACTCTTGATTTCGACATTTTACATTACATTATCAAGTTAATCTACCCAAATCATTAACCCCCAGCAGGAAAGATTTTTAATTATGTAGATTCACCAAGTGTTTTTCAAGAGCTGTTTTATTTCTATGGGTTCAACCATAACGTACTGTGGGGAGAGGGAGGGCACTGTCCTACACTTGATTTCATGAACCAGCATCTTGTAAGAGGCTTCCAGACATGCAGCAAGTTTCAGCAAATATATCTTATCCACAACAGAAAACAGCTAATGCCCTGGAGAATCCCTGCTCTCCTGGAAAGGAGTACTGATGGGCCCTTCAGGGAGCAGGAGGGTAATTTAGACCAAACTGAGCCTGATTTTACCCTCTAACATAAGCCAGTTTTATTTCAGTGTATCTCAGTTTTGATTTACATCTCAGGATGTGGTATCTGAATCAGGCTAAAGCTAACAAAAAAGTGGTCATGAGCTTATAGTCATGGTTAGTCCTGCTTTTATGTAGGTTAGAAACCACACCAAAATTGAGAACAACATCAAGTCCCATTCCTTAACATCATGGGGAAACCAAAGCTTTGGGAAGAGGATGGAGGGAGGACACTGCATTAGCTTTTAATAATTAGCACTGTTAATAGGTGTTGGTTTGAGCCCTTACCCCGTGTCTTACCTCTCTCGTACGGCCCCCCATGGTGGGCACGGCAGGGTGCGGAGCCTTGCTTGGGGTGTCAGCAGGGACTCAGCTGCCCTCTCCGGGGTTGGAGCGATGCTGGGAAAGGCTTCTCGCTGCGGGACAAAAGCATCAGTATCATAAGTGCTGGAAAAATCAGTGAGTCACCACTGGCAGAACTCCATAAAATTGTGCTGATTTACTCATCCGAATCACTATCAAAAGCTGAGCAGCAGTTGAGAGGAAACAATAGCACAAAAGTGTGATGTTCTCTCTATTAATGTCATTGGTGGGGTCAGGAGCAAGGATTCATACCACCAAATGTACTGCATATACAGGATGATAAATGATGACAATAATCCTACAGGAAGGGAAACATTTGAAGTGCCAGGATTTGTCCTCCCAAAAAGATGATACCAAATTCTTCTGACTTGTGCAGTGAAGCCCCAAACACAAACCAGAAATGAAGCACTTCAGAAAGCTGAGTGCATTTTAATTGAATCTGGGAGACGTGTCCTGTTCCTGGAGGCTCAGAACGATGAAGACATCAAAACACAACTGGGAGGAGCGAAGCATTTTGTGGGCAACTGACTTTACAACTTTGAGAGTGCCAGAGTACTGAAGTGATTCCCTCTGTGGGAGATCATTATGTGGAAGTCCCAAAAATGTCTTGGCAGGCATCTTAGTATTTTATACAGTGCAGTATGTAATGGAAGCTTATGCAAACACTCTTGTAGTTTTCTGGTACCTGCCTCACGGTGTCTCTTCCCCTTCTGTCCTTGCAGAGGGGCGCTCCTTGGGAAGGGAGATGAGGAAGGACTGAACAACTGATAGTTCAGAACTGAATTAACAAGTCTGACTCTTTTTGTGGGTGCGTATGGCTGGTATGGTACAATGCAGATCACAAGTTATGTCTCTGAATGCAGTGAGTCAGTGCAAACCCAACAATTAGGCACTTTCCCTCTGAAAAAGCTTGCATGCTCTATATTCTGTAGTGTTCCAGATCCATAAAAACCCAAGTTTATCAAAAGGTTATAGAGGAACTACAGCTCAGTTGCTACAGTTCATATTTCTACATTGAGGTACTGGGTGCAGTCACCGGTGGGAACCACATGGTGGTTTTACAGGTGTTTGGAAGCCTCTTCCATGGCTACTTTTATCAAAGAAAGTTCATTTCAAGTTTTATTTTCTTTATTCTTGTACCTGAAGCCTATGAAATCTCTAACCTGTCAGCCTGTGTGATGTTTCACCCAGTGTTTCACATTGCTGATCAAAGTTAGTAACAGCATCTCTATCTACTGCTACAGACATCATTATTTATTTGCCCTGTGCTGCGCTCAGAAGTCCCAGGTGCAATCAGAGTTATTGCCGAGTCTGTACCTAATTTAAACGTCAGTCTAATATCAGACAAGCCACTGTACTGCCAGTATAAATATGTGCTCTCTGATCACAGGAATGGACTTGCAACCAGCAGCCCTTCAACACATTTCTTTCTTGGTTCACATCTTTCTTGCATTTCAAATTGGCGGGGTTCTTACCAAAGACAAATTTGACACCACCAAGAAGAAACATGCTGACTCTGTCCTCTTCACTTTCGTTACCTGCCTGTTCCTATCCTCAGAGCAGTGGATGCTGGCTACTGCCAGCAGACATATGACTATTGAACACAGGAATAAAAGAAGGGAGAGAGAAGAACAAAACACAACTACTTCATTGCAAGACCCACTAAGTGCAATGGCCGAGGACATGTCGTCTCTGTTGGGTTGTGGCAGAGACGTGCTGAAGCATCCATAACCTTTCCTCCTGGGAGATCTCCAGAGACAGTATAGTCTAGCCGTGGCAACGTAGAATCATAGAATCATAGAATTGTTTAGGTTCGAAAAGACCTTTAAGATCATTGAGTCCAACCGTAATATGTCATCGTGTGTCTGCATACGGGAAGACAATGTTTAGAGAACACAAAAAAATGCAACGTATGTAGTGGTACAAGGCAACTTTCCCTGATAGTTTGGCCTGATCCTCCTGAGGGCCTTTAGGGAGATCGGTGGATGTTTTCAGGAGCTGCTGGGTGTGTGAGCTTTATAACAGCATCAGCAGGAATGAAGAGGGATCAAGACCTCAGGAAAAAAAGCAATTGCTTGGATGTACTTTGTTTATTGTTTGACGTAAATGAGGTAAAGTGTGTGGATCTAAAGAAAAAAAGAAAAAAGCAAAAAAGCTTGAACCCATTATCCTTTTGAACTGGCATAAATCAGGAATAGCTTGGAAATCAGCAGCCCAAATCTTCAGCTATTACCAGTCTTCCTGGGGTTTAAATGAAGTCGAAAGAGCTCTGCCAGTTTACAAGAGCTGAGGATACGACCTGATGGAATTACACAAGCATGAATATACTGTAAGCCAAAAGAGAATTAGACCCATTATTTTTAAAAAAGCAAAGCTTGATTAAGGATGTTCAGTATAGGTTTAGAAAAAAGAGCACTGTCACGCGTCACTAACTTCGCTGTTCTGTTGAAACATGACTACATATTACGCTGCACTGGGATTTTCTAAAAAACCAATCAAGGAAGTGCGGTTTCAGGGAGTGGGGGTAACGGCACTTTTGTCAGTGCTAATTACAGGCATTAATAGGAGCCCTAGCACAGCTAACTGTCTGGTACTCTGCAGAAGTTGGAAGCACAAGTGCACTTCACTTTATGGGTGCAGACGTACAGAGATAATTTCACTTGCAGAATGGAGAGGCAGGATCTGAGCTCGAGAGGAGACGTGCTGATCACCCCCGACACGATCAGTCAGAGGTTCAAGAGCTGCAATGAATCGAGGGGGGAGTTCAGAAGGCATTTCTTAAGATTTAAGCATAATTAATGAGGATGCCTCCGAGGCATGGTTCTAATATTTGTGAAACACAGAGCAAGAGCTTTATTGTTTTTAAATGTATTGGATAAAACACGAAGACTTAAGTTCTTAGCAGAGCTGCCTCAGCAGATATTTAACAGTAAAACCCGATGTTGGCATTGCAAATTGGGCATGTGTTGGGAAAAAAGTTGGGCCCGACCCCATAAAAAAACACATTAAAAACTATGGAAGAGGGCAGCCTGCTGAGACTTGGGTCCGGACCTGACAGCAGCCACCATCACCACGTACATGCAGGGACTCTTACAGGAGAGTCACGGGGATGGGCTGGATCAGGTACATTCAGTGAAGGTTCACTGTCAGCACTTCTGTCACCATCAGAGAGGAGGTACAAAACGTGTCCTACACTAGCCCTTTACTTCAAAAGTCTTTGAGTTATTTTCTTAGTCATACCTCGCATCAGAGAGCTTCACAGATCAACCTCACGCCATCCAAAGTACCGTTGTGTTATCAGAGATATTTAAGCAGTTGAAGTTGATTCCTTTTTTTTGTTTCTTTGGGTTTTTTTGTCTTTTTGTTTGAGTGAAAGTTCCCACGTAAAATATTGGGCAAATGAGACCAATGTAGAATTTGACCACTGACATCACCAGGACCTCTATTTCAATTCCCTTTTTTTAGCAGTATAAGGCAAACAGATCAGTCTTTTAGATATGGCATTTTACGTTACTTACCACATCTCCTCTTATTCTTGTTTCTATCAGATCATCTTTAATATTGAAAGATTCTCCTACGATGGAGAAGTTTATTAGAGGCCAATGCCTCACTGCACCCTTGCATCCACCTTCCCCTCCGCTGACGCAGCTCCTCTGGGTACTACGTGCTCTGTCTCTCTTCATCATTCCTAGATATAGAAAACATAGTCGGAATATCACAGGTCCCCGTCTCGGGGAAGTCAAGCACTGCAGCTACCAGGCATTTCAGCTAACACCGCAGAGCTCCCGAAAAGTCAAGTGTCTTCAGTAGGGGCAGATATCTTCTGCCATCCCTACTGCAACGCACCCGTATTTTTTCCCTCTGTTCAGATTAACTGTCTCTGTCCCTCTGCACACTTGTTTGCTAGAAAGAAAGCCAGGACTTAAAGGTGTTTATACTTTCCCTATTCTTTCAAAGGGGAAAAAAAAAAAAAAGGCTTAATATAGCCTGAGAAACAAAGACAACAGCATGGGTAAGTAAGAAAGCACAGGTGTAATTTCTGGGCACAGTAGGAAGTCTTTTAAAAGCTCTTAAATGAGTAGTGTGTACATGTTTACCACTACTGCAGCTGACATATAACCACAGGAGCACTGCACTACAGGGATAAAATGAGAACTTGTGGAGGGCTATTGAACACCGGGAATTTTCACAGTGAGGCAGAACAAAATTATTTAGCACTAGGGGGTTCTCTAATTTTGGTACACTGGGAAAATAAAGCAGTGCCTTTGTCCAGGACTAATATTTGCTCACCAATGGCCAAACCCATCTGCTGCCTTTCTCAGATGTGACCTGGGATATGAAGGCTAGCATTTGTCACTTGGGCTGCTCAAGAAAATATGCAGAGATATTCACCCAAGACTTACTAAAGGCCTTTTCTGATTCTATTTTGGTTGCTTTGCCTACCTAACTTCTCTTAATTGTCTCAGGGCTTACACTTTGGCATATATTTAAAAATGTAAACAGATTTTCAAGGCTAGCTTTGAGCCTCAGGGAGTCTCCAGTATTGTAAACAACTGAGCTGGTGAAACACTTGAAACGTTTACTGTGAGAGCAGATGAAAACCCTCCTGAGACGTGAGCAGCTTCGGCCATGATAGCAAGCCCATCACGCCTTGCAGCCGGGTTTCACCGCCCTTGCTTATAAAAGCTGGTCATGCAAAGACTTTGCAGCCAAGCACAGATTTCGTGGAGGACAAAGCCCCAGTCGCTCATCCAAGTGGTCCATCTGGCTAAAAGTTATGGACCCACCATGTGCATTTTGCAGCGGGTTAGGACTTTTGCCCGACACCTTGTAGGGCTTCACCCTGCAACCACTGAGGTTGCTGCCAGCGGTACTGTTGATTTGAAAGGCCGCAGCACGGTGCCTCACAAGATGATCCCATTTTTATGGCTGAAATTACACTATCATCTACAGCCATTAAGTACCTTTTTCTCCTCATTAAATTTTGATCATTTTCTCTAATAAAATATGGCTTTGGAAGAGTGCCGTTCCAGGTTCCAGCTTTTGCCTTGCTCCTGAGGCTAAGGTTTTAAAGGTGCGATCCTGCAAATTACTCCCCGAGTAAGGATTTTTATGCAAATAGTCCTGTTAACTTTACACAAGAAAGAGTTTGCTGGATCACGCCATTATCCCTAGGCTTACAATGGAAACACAACTGACCTTTAGCTGTAATGAGCACCAGTAAAAAAATAAGTGTGACAAAATTGCCTGGATCTTTGCAAGCTGATACAAGCTGTGCGGTGTCCTGGTAGGGGACAGATCTCCGAACAGGCTGAAGGAGTTAAGTCATTTCACGGTGTTAGATAACAGCTAATTGACAGCAGATATAATGCATGTTGATAACCAAATGTAATTCGGCAGCTAAGAATGAAAGAGTCCAAATATCTGCTAAACCAAGCTGTATGGGAGTTATTATAGGAATGTTCCCAAAGCTTTTGCAGCTGCAGCAGGAAAAAAAAAAAAAAAAAAAAAAACTNGTGATGTAATACAAAAGGAAGGAATCAAAACAGATGGTGCAGTTGGTATGTAAGGCACCAGCGTGATTGCACCTAAAGTGTGGCATGTGGAGTGCTGCGATTGCTGCGCAATGTAAATATGCAGCAGGCTGTGAGAAATGCAGCTGAGTACAAGCATTATGACACTGTGCTTATGAGATTATAGGCAGGATGAACTACCTGGGTGAACTTGTGTATGAAAACAGGGCAGAAAGATCTCTGATATTATATCAAATTAAATTCAGCTATCCAGAGGTGAAGGGCAGTAAGCCAAATGTCCTCTGGCAGGTGGGCAGGTTACCAGCACCGAAGGAAAAAGTGCAATCTATAGGTGCGTTGTCAGACCAAAGGGTCTTAGCCCAGACCTTGGCGTCGTTTACCTCAATGCTTTCCCTCCCCTTTTAGTCCAAAGAGGCTGTGAAAAAGGCTCGGTATAGCTCAGCCCATACCACTGACCAAACGGCGTCCCTGACTCCAGCTAGCCATGGCTCCCTCTCCCCTCGGGTAACCAAGCATTAGCGTTATTAACGCAAACACTTGCCATCACTTTGCAGCTAAAAGAAAAACAGGTCAGCAGCATCACTGCCACTCCACACTTCCCTTTGCTTCATTTCCACTCCATTTCTCCTCCCTGCTTGTGCCTGCCCGTGACCCTGCTCCGTCATTCGAGTGCCTCTTCTTCATTTTTCTTGCACCGTTCTTGCTCTGCTTTCCCTTCATCTCCTCGTTGTCCTTTGCCACCCCATTATACAAGTGGCTTTTTTTCTTCATTTCCTTGCTTTTACCTTTTCTCCCTGTCTTCTCTTTCCTTCCACTCTCTTACAGTATTTTTGATGCGTTCCCCTTGCCTCTCTTTTTATTGCCTGGCTGCATTGTCTATTGTATTACTAGCCATTATCTCCAAATATATTTTGATATATTTTCCCCCTTTTTCCAGTCCAGCGTTTTGTTCCCTTTAAGGCACCAGCAAGTACTAAAGGTTAGAAAGAGAAACCAAAAAGCATTCCAGTAGTTTTCCATCAGCCTGTGTATAAAGCACTTCTTTTTCCAGTTGATGAGAAAGCAGTAATCAGTTTCCCCGTGCATCAAGCTCTTTTACACAAAGAGGTTGCTGCAAAAAGAAACCAAATAGATTTCTAACTGGCCTCCCCCTTATCTCTGCCTTGGAGCCTGGTGAAGCCGCAGCCTTTTCGTTCGCTGTGGCTGCTGATGCCATGTGAAGCAGACACAAGGTCGAGGGGGATGAGCAGCATCACGGCTTGTTGGTGTGGGTGCCCGGCTGATCTTGGCAGGGCTCGTGGCTTGGGTACTGTGATTTATTTCCCACCTGGAAAACTTAAACCCTTGGTGTGATAGCAGGGAAAGGAGATCTCTAACTTTGCAACACCTGAAACAGTGGCAAAATGGAAGGTAAAGGAGGAAATGCTTCAGTACTAAAATCAAGCTTTGATCTTCAGACTAAACACCACCCCGACCCTTAGGTACCCACCCTCAGGTACCCACCCTCCTACTTGCAACCATGGGGGTCCAAAAATGGCAATATGTGTGCAGAGAATGGGTCCACTTTAAGGCGGTATGGACTGAAATGGAGTTTTCAGTCTGTTAAATACAATGTGCGCCCCTCCTCAGCGTTGCCTTCACCAGAAGAAATCAGAGCACCATCTGGAGACCACTCGCTGCTCCTAACACGCGTGCTATCAGCTCCCTTACCCTTCTGCATCAGCAACCATGGACCCAGCGGGGCCAAATTACCACCAGCAGAGCCCTCCCCTGCACCACGGAGCCCCTGATTTGCGGGGACCGGTTCTCTCAGAGCCCACCCGATTTGCCCCAGACCAGCATGTCCCACAGGTGAGGGGCTCTGACCAGAGACTGCCCTGGTACAGGCCTTCCTAGCCCCTATAATAAATGAGCTAGAGCCCCAGGGCTGGCCAGTTGCATGTTTCCCCTTCACAACAAGCCATCCCACGCAACGAGGAGGTGCGTGGGCTGCAGCGGCCCCCAGCGAGCCAGGCACTGCATCAGTGCCAGAAACATTTCTGCACGTTTAGGAGATGAAACAAAACGCGATCCCAAAATTATGCCTAATAAGGCGAAGGGAAAATGAGAACGTACAGCCAGAAGGTGAAAGCCCCATTATGAAAAATTTGGTTTCCTGTTTTTCTTTAAAATATAATTTCAGTCAAATGGATCTTATTTGCACAGTTGCATTTGTCATTCTGTCTCTTTTCTGCAACCACACCATACTTTTATCTCTGATGAGGAAATATTGTAACTGCTTTTGTCTCATTCTCTACCTTTGCTACAGTTCTCTGCTTTCTTCCCCATCACCAAAAAAAAAAAAAAAAAGAAAAAAAAAAAGAGTCCCTCATCTAAGGCACAGTACCAGAGGTTTAACGTTGACAGTGTGCTTTGTCACTTTGGCTCTGGAAAAGGCTTACAAAAGCTTTATTAACAGGCTCATTAGCACGGCCTGATTTACTTCTGCAGACTTTACTCTTTTACTAGTTTCCAGGAGCATCAGCATCAGTTGCAGGGCTAATGAATTCACTCAGATTTGCATGCTAATGAAGCTCCCATGACTCTCTGTGCTCTCTACTTCAAATCGATCTTTGCTGTTGCTTGAGGAATATTAATAGAAATAAAAGTAAAGGGGAGCACCAGGCATTTCAGTTGGACTTGCTGTAATCCAAGGCTGCTGTGCAATTCATATTTCATACATTACACTGTTTCAGCTCTTATTTCTTTCATGCCTTATTGACTCTAACTGTACAGGAGACATCACCTTTAGGAAATTCCTAGTATAGTGGTTGGCCAGAGACTCAAGGGACTACTTACCTAAAATTGTACTTGAGCTCTCAATAAATAGGTCAGTCACCTGAAAGTGCTTCCATGCAGAAATGCAGTTCCAGGTATTTTTCCCCAAACATATGAATTTAATTTCCCTTTGACAGAAACAGGAAACCTTTTTACTTAAGTTGCCTATGCTGCTTGTGCAGTGCATCACACAGAAATGGGGTGAGGAAGCTCCCCTTAACTAGACTTTAAACTCAGCCAGGGTGAGGCACCTGATCCAGGGGGGCCCTCTGGCTCTGGGCAGAGCTGCAGCCATGCGGGGAGCAGAGACATAGCCGGGGACGTCATGACAGGCTACCCAGCTTGAAGCAACCAGGGTGCCAGTACCAAGCTTATTCCTCATCTTCTAGAAACCATTGGGAACCATCTTCCCTCAGCTATCAATTCATTGCACTGCAGCTGCCAATATCTAAATTAATGTATTTATATCATCCTGGAGCGTAACGATTGCCATTTCATAGGCTGAAAAGTCAGTTTGTGCCTTAATGCCTTTTTATCAGGGACTGCTTTGTTTTTGGGTTGTTGTAAGAATAGCAAAAGGAATTTGGAAGTGCAAGGAAGGATTCAGAGCCCCAAATCCTCTGCTCTGGTAGCTCCGTAGGCTACCTACCCCATAGGATTAAACTAACAACAGACCCAACCAAAACAAACAGAGAAGCGATGTGCCTCTGTTAACTGGAGATGTTACTCTTTCAGCCCCCCTTTAATTTTAGCAGTGATGCATGCTGGTAGATGACTGAAGCCCTAGAAAGAAATCCCATTGCGCAATCTTGTTTTTACAAGAATATTTTTGGCTTCTGAAAGTGCACTTAACACATCCAAATTAATGGAAAAGAGGATTCTTCACTGAGCAGCCTCCCATGCCTGTTCTTCTTAATTTGATACAATAGCAGAGCATACATTGAGATTAAAATGCTCTTTTAGATGCTCAATTGCAAGAAATCATTCAGCAAAAAACGGGGCACCATTTTCACAATATCTCTTGTGAGTGAGGATAAATCAAACAGCTCCATTTTGCTTGCTGCAAAAATAACACAATCCCTACATACTTTTTGTTTTTTCTTTTTTTTTTTTTTTTCCAAACAGAAGTAAAGAAAATTAAATAAAATGAAAAGCAAGCTGTGGACTAATTATCCTTTTCTAAATGACTTCATATTGTAAAATAGCCTATTGAATGCATAATGAACATCATTACCACCAACTGCTTGCAAGTGGAGGAAAGCAGAGCGGTCATCCCATCATTATCAGCACTTGTTTCATGAGTGATGCAGAGTGCCAAGGTGAAGCGGATGCTTCGTGCCCTGGCCGCTGAAAAAGCAAGCCAAGCTGACAGCCTCAAACTTCTATTTACGTCCAGTAGCACCTCACCCTGCCTCCAACTCCAATTCCTTGCTGTTCTCTAATGAGCTTTGAGGGCCCCAGATGCTGGTTGCAGCATGGACACGTGTTTGGGGGATTGGCAGCTCTTCCACCAGCTTCCCAGCAGCAAGAAGGAAATGAAGGACTGGGCTGTATCTTCTGCTGTGGGAGGTTTGAAGGGGAAATGTGTGTTAGGGCACTCACCAGGGTGGAGGTGAGGATTCCCACCCATGACCCGGTGAGTATTTTTTAGTATTTATAGCTGCCGTTCCCTGCAAAGTGGACCGATTTCTGGGAGAGGCTGGAGGAGCCCAGCCTAAAGCCGCTTTCTCCTCCCAAGCCCCAAACCGGGAAGCTCCCACAGGCTCTGAGTGACCATCCCCACTTTCAGCGAGATCCCCCTTCTGCCCAACACGCACGTGCTGCTGCCCCTGGCCTCGATGCAGACCTGAAGGGTGCTGCAGACAAAATTCCCATTTCCCCTTCCTTCCCATCTTTCCAGCCAAATAGAAATGAATGCCAAGCATGAAGCACATGGATTACACTTTCACAGAGATGAAAATACTCACAGAGATTAAAATACTCCTCCTAAGTTAGGAATGTTCCTAAATTGTATGCGCTGGATAGTTTCCCTGCTTTCAAGTGTTTGCAAGTCCCAGTTGCACTGCCCTCACAGGTGCTGTGCAACAGAGGTGCACGGCCACAAGAGATGGCCGCTTCCGTTGTCTCCCTTCCAGTCTCACCCTCGATTTAGCAAATCTGTTTTATGCTCTAAGGCTAAGAGGTCATTTGTAACAGTTTGGCCTGGATCACCCTGAATGAAAACATCCAATCAAGCCCTAATTGTGACAAATTATATTAGTCTGTATTTGTGCAACTTGCATTGCAGCAACTTAATTCAGGCTGTGCTTAGGTCATGGAAACCAGGCGAGGCTAAAGAGGTCCCCTCCACACGCAGGGAGGTGTGCGTAGGAGACCTGAGCTTTCCTGTTGGCTCCATCCTGCTCCACCTCCCTGGCTTGACCATGAGCATGCTCTCATCCCAAAGCGTTTATGTACTGTCATCTAGACACCGCCTAAGATTTTTGAAAAATTAAGCAGGTTAGTCCTACTCCATGTTCAATGCTGGCTGAAAGTCCTGAGAAGAAAACATCCGGCCCGTGATACAGAAAAACGTTAAAATGAGGCGCGAGGAAGAACGTGACGGGATTGCGTATTATTGCGCCACTATTCCCTGTCCCTATGAGGAAGGTTCATTGCACCTTCAAATGCTTCTCTCTAGCCCAAGATGTGACAGTGAAGCTGAAAAAAAAACAAAAAGGAAAGAAATCCTAAAATTAATTTTCCTAGATGACATATTTTAAAGGGCACTGTCAATTGGCTTTATAATTACATTTCTAAATCACTGGAAGATTATACTGAAGGGTGAACTTTACAAAACCTGAATTTTTTTTTTTTTTTAAATTGAAAACCTTTTGGGGGATTTAAATACAATCCTTTGGTGCTGTAACCCCATGTAACAGCAACATAAAGGAAATGGCTAGAATATGCTACCCTTGTTCCTGCTCATTTGTACCTCTGATGTCCCACTGAGGCCACTAAACCTCATGGGATTCAATGGCTCCTTCTCTAGGGATGAGCAGCAGGGTTAATCACAAGTGCTCAGGTCTCCCCAAAATTATGACGCTGCTCTCATTCCTCAGGATAGTGAGAAAAGGCTTGAAGCGTTAACGTTTGAGGGAAGAGGTTTATTTTGCTATCCAGCTTTTCAGCCTCCCAGATCTCCCCACTTCATGCCTTCAGGCTTTTCTCTGCAATAAGGAAAGCTCGAAGTATCTTAACTGAGAGCTGAGCTTCTCACCTTATCAAATTGCTCCAGGTCTGAGAGAGAAACTGGGTGTCAAGAGACTCAGCAGAGATATCTCCAGGTCTGCCTCTGGGGAAAAAATTGTTCTGGAAACATTGAAATGAGCCAAAGGATGAGATCCTGCATGGGTGGGCACCTTCCTAGTGCCCCCAGACTAAATTCCACCTTCTTTCTCATGCCTTGTGAAAATACAGCAAATCTTGGCGAAATTTGTGCCCTAGCGATTCAGGGGACACTCAGGAAAAGTGTCTGGGTTAAACACAGATGTGATTTAAAAGCGCCCTGGCTAAACCACATTAAATTTTAACATCACTGCTCTACATTGAGATCAGGCTGCTTTCACCTGAGCTCCCTTCTCTGCGACATAAAATCCGGTTTAACTAGTTAACTTTTCCATGGGAGCAAACTCACTGTCTAGTCTTAACAAGGCAGAAAAATAAAAGCACAAAGCAGCTTGACTTTGTAGTGGTCGGGCTTGCCAAATGCACGTAGGAAATGATGGAGCTCCCCATGCTCATCCACTACAGAAATCTATATTTGGTTTTTCAAAGTCTTACAAGCACAATAAGCTAATGCAGTCTCTCAGCGCAGGTAAGATTTATTTCTCTCTTTCTCTAATATATATGGACTCAGATTCTCTGCTTGTATAATCCATTGGCTTACATGGATTTACACCAGATACTGACATTTGATCTATGACTGGTCTTGGTCTTTTGGCTCTAGTTTGAGTGAAAGAATAAAGTTCAGCAGACAATTAATAGAGAAAAACTAGTCTTACGTGTATTGAAGACAGCAAGATTGCAGTCTGATATCAAATAGTCATCTAAATAAATAACCTCGAGAAAACCAGTTACTTACATATGAGGAAGCTATTGGCAGAGGTGTGAGTATGCTCCTGCTGTGTCAGAGCAAAAAGCCAATATTTATGTATAAAATAGATATCCGGTTACTGAAACAGCATAGCAATTCACCGATTGTAATTAAAAAAATAGCAATCAAAACTCGGGATAACCCTTCAAGTAATCAAAAGCTGTAATAGTAGCAAGTGCTAGTAACGAGCCATGTCTTTGCTGGATGGCTACCAAAGGTAACACAAAGCTCTGGCCGCTGAAGACGGGAGGTGACAGTGCGATGACTGACAGGGTAGTTTAGCCTAAAGGAGCATGAGGTAATAACCTGGAGAATTTGGGGAGAAAAAAAGCAACCCTCCACCTACAATAGCGCACCTCACATAAACTATGCAAATATATATGTGTATACAGCACATTTAAATGAACTTGTAAGTTACATCATTGAAAATTTGGGTTTCATGGCTCTGAACAGACAAAGAGCACCCAATGATTTTGCTTCTAATGTGAGCACGTTGGTGATTTTAACAGCATTTGGTCTACTGAAACAAGATACGGCCTGGAATAATAAGCAGCAGTTCAAAGATTTATCTAAATATGTTTGGCAGCTCCCCTGCCCTTTGCCTCGCAATATGTACATACCACAATTGAGACTATCCCCTGTAAATTACCACCCTCCGTGGGGTTCTCATGTTAAATCATTTCAAATAAGCAAGGCCAAATGCTCTCAATTTAGCCAGAGATAATCAACTAATATAAAGCAATTTCCAACAGTTATATTTTTCTGCTTCAGGCTCTTAAAAAAAAAAAAAAACCCACACAGAAAATTGGGGTGGAAAGAAATAAGAAATGTCATCTATTGCTTGCTGGTGCTGGACCAGCTATCATGCGTGTTCCTAAATATTAAAGTTAGCAGTGCTGGATACCAAGCCCAAGCCACCCTCTGTAAGTCAACAGCAGCAAGATGGGGCTCAAAGCCCCCTGTACTTGACATCGCTATGGAGACTATGTGGGTGAGATCTTTCTCATTAGTCAGGCGATCCGTCTCCTTGTATAAAGCTACAGGAATTAGTTTCACTTCCAGGGCTTTTTAATTACGCTCAAATATAAGTGCACCAGTCAGACAAAGAAGTTGCATTACCTCCAAAATTTCAGATATGACACTCTCTCCTTAAGGCATTATGTTTGCTGCTTGCATTGACTTTCAATTTACAGTATCCATTTCTGGTTGTAGCATAACACAACTAATTTCACTGTACATTCAGAAACTCAATGCAATAGAGATGAAATTTCATAATTTACATAATCATGTTCTGAGCTGAAAGTTCTGATTTTAGACATATCCCTGAAATAGAGTGGGGTTTTCTTTTTCCTTGTGTTTTGTAAGATACGACCCATCACTTTTAAAATAATTGTGTAATTCTGCCTTGCTATTGCCAGTATGTCCCATTATCAGTCAAACTAATAGGCCTGGAGAATGAAACCCCCAAAAGAAATCCTCCAAATTAGTGAAATAAATACAGTTAATGATGATAATTAAGTCACTGGGGAAAATTGAGTGATTATCCAATTACTATCTATAATTCTTTGGCTTGCAAATAAGATAAGAGCATGTAGAGCTAATCCATTCTAATAATAATAATAATAATTAAAAAAAAAAGGGGGGAAAAAGCACAAAAAGCCCCCAAACCAAGAATTATTATATTTCTTCATGACTGGAGGTATTTTGCCAGTTTAATTGCCTAATTTGAGGGTTTTCTAGTCTGGAATAATTTTTTATGCAGCTATTGCAACACTGGGCTCTTGAGGAGGTAGAGATATTCTGGGTCAAGACTGAATTCTCTGCTGCAGGTCCTGAGGAAACTCTGCTGTCCCCTGGACCCAGACTAAGATGGGTGCCTGTACTCCTAGCAAAGGTCTTAGAGTAACTACAGGTGAACTACTTAAAAATAAGAAGAGATGGGTTCAATCTAGAGTTCCTGAATTCTGATAATAAATTTAGGGCAAGATTTTAACAGGCATACCAGACAGCATTACACCAGCAGGCTCTGCTGTACAAAGAGACCCCCAAAACCATCCGAGGCCCCCAGTGACACTTTTTTGTGGTTGATTTTGCAGACATTCACCACCATGCGGTCACATTGTCACTGTGCTAAGGACAAGTGGTTGACCTCCCGTGACCAGGTCAGGTGCTAATGGGAGGTTTTGGTCCCAAATATTTCTCAGTCTGAGACAGCCTATGTCACGGTGCTTGGTGTTTTCTAATTTAGGAAGTGGATTAGGGACATGAGGCAAAACCCAGGAAGACACAACAGTGCGTTGGCTAAGTTTGTATGTTCAGGGATAGGCACCATTTTTGGGGAGGTCGCTACATTTTTGTTCTCACTTTTGTTGTAAGTATTTGTAGGGCCCTGTTTGGCACAGGTGATTTAAGGAGATCTAAATATGGCCCCCAGCAAGTCAATTAAGGATGTGTTTAATTTTAACATGTGCATAGTTCCTTTGGATCTCATCCATGGAAATCAATGGCAAGGCTGCTGATGGTTTGATTGGCTTCGGATCAGAGCCAGCAATTTTGATTGTAGAGATCAAATGCTTAAAATTAAGCATATGACTAATGCTTCACTGGATTAGGGAATCAATTAATGGAAGTGGGGTGCTTGTTATAAGATTTCCATTAACTTTCATGCAGATTTTTTTCCTAAACACAAACTGCATATTCATTGCCCTTGAATGCATCTAGGTAACTTGGAAAAAAACCCAAGAGGGTTAATATAACCAGAATCTTCTAATGAAGCTATTGCAAGGAGTATGTGATTGTGTACAGGAAATTAAATCCTTGCATTGAAAGACCTCATGCCAAGACCTCATACCAAAAAGGTAAGTACCAGAAAGCTGTTCCAATCCTATTTATGCCAAAAGCTCTTCAGAGCAATCTGGGTTTGACAGGGCTGGAAGGCGATTGCCTTCACAAGCAAATCAAAAGGATCAGAAATGATGTAGCAAAGTGCAACCCCTTCTCCGCACATCTTTTCTCATCTTTGAGTAGCTGCTGGAGAAGAAAACTTCCTTCAGCAGTTCAACTCCTCCTTAACACAGGCTTCTACAAGAGCATCCCTGTTCCCACCCCCCTTCAGTCGTACCAGCCGGGTAAAACTCCATTTCAGGCTCAAGGCTCCCTATACACTCAGAAAAAAATCCCCCAGATCAGGTGCTGGCAGGGGTAAACACGCTCTGCCAAAGCCCAAAAGCTGCTGTAGGAAAGTATGGCTCCTACAGAAGGCCTCAGCATACCCAGCTAGCTCAGACCTTGACGGGCCACGCTTAATAGCAGTAAGTTTTTATTTCCTTGGCCATAAAGGGAGCCCTGGGCAGCCAGTTCAGCTCTGGAGAAATTCCACTCCTAATGGTCCCCAGACACCAACATGGAGCCATGTACGGGGAGCTGCCTTTGGCCAACAGAACCGGTGCACGTGTCTGTGCGCGTGCAGACGCCTATAACGTCAGAGCAGCATATTAAGCCACAAAACATTTCTGTAAATATTGTTTCACACTTGGGTGAGCAAAGCATGCTTTTATCTGAAAGACAGCGCAGGGTGTAAATTACATTTTAATTGAGAAACTTCAAATGCCAGCTTTTGCGCTTTTTTTGTTTTTATTTTGTTACTAAAAGGCCTGATTGTTAGTGGGATAGCTCTGAGTGAAGCTCCCTGCAATGAGCCCACTCTTTTTTTTGCAGAATTCCCCTCCTTCCTTCTGGCTTTGCTTGCCTGGATGCTCCTCCTCCTTCCTAATAAAGATGTCTCCAGGCCCGTGAGCATTCCTGAGCCTTGCTTGCTCACAGCTTGGCAATCTTCCCCTGCAACCTTTGCCAGCTGAGAGCGGGTGGTCTGGCTCTCCCTTTGCTCTGCTGCCCCTTCCCTCCTCGCCATTAGGCAGGTGCAAGTGAGGCTGACAGTCTGCTGAGACCCAGCCTTGTCGCCTGGGGGTGGAAATCAGAAAAAAAGGCTCTGTTGAGAGCCTCAGCATGCAGTGGGTTCTGCTGTGCAATCTGTGAGCGTGATTTCCCCCTCCCCAGTGCAGCTGGCAGCGTTGCATGCATCGAGGGGCTGACAGGAGCATCTCTCAGGTTCGACACCCGAACCTCTGCCGTCCATTTGGACCATGGTGTGGTGCAGTTGTTCTTTCTCTCCCACCCTAAAATACCATTCCTGGAAAGCTGCAGTTGCAGCTGGGAGCACAAGGAACATCTTAAGACTTTGTGCATCTTCGCAGGTCTTTGCATTATCCTCATGTCTTGCATGTCACCGTTGTACCCCAAAGGACCACCATTCCCCTAAGACTTGGCAGGAGTGTGAGATCCTCTATGATCCCTCTTTTTGCTGCTGATTGAAAAAGCCAATAGTTTGTAGCCCAAGCAGAAAGCATCCTGATTTCTGGAGTCTCGAACATCCCCGCTTGCTGGGAAGCTTCCCCTTAGGAAGGGGAGGAACTTCATTCCGCAGGGCAGTCGATGAGCCGTCAAGCACAGGAGTCGGAGGTGGCCAGACAGGAGGTGAGAGCAGGAAACGGAGAGGAGGACAGAGCCAGCTGTACTAAATCACTGCTTCTCGTGGGCATCTTTTGCTGGCAGGGCTCCGAGAGAGCCCAGGCTGGTGGCACAGCGCTGCACCCCCCTGCTGGGAGATGCAATGGGAGCATGAAGCACTTCCAGCTGGGAACTCAAAACCGCAATTGCAAATTGCACCCTCGGTGCTCAGGGGGGTGAGTCAAGCCCATTAGCCAGCTAATCCTCACAACAGGCTTTTGTGAGGCTACTATTTTGTTCTGGGGAAATGTATGATCTACTGATTACACAGTATCCCAACATGCCAAATGTATGCTTGAAACCAGTAAACAATAAATATTTAATTAGCCGGTCATTTTGACAATAACAACAGGCAACAATTAAACTGGCTTTTCATTTCCCTTTCATTTAGTTGTCAGTCTTGTATAGTTACAGTTAAAAGCCAGCTCCTGCCTTGACCGCAACCTTTATTAAGATTGTGAAGAGAATATTTAGGTTTGATCTAAGCTTTTGATCTATGTCTCTGATTTCTCCTGCCGTTGCGCAGATTGTAGGCATGACTCAAATAACCATTAATAAAATGTGGGTTGAATTTGAAACTTAGAAGCTTATTCTTTTTAGTCTGTTAGCGCCAACCAAGATTTCAGAGAGCCGTCACGCTTAGCAATACAGTTATGATTCAACCTGAAACTGCTGATTTGCTCCATTCCCACCAGGGCTTTGCTCACCTCACCTGTCCTTGCATGATCTACTTTTCCATGCTGAGCCCTTCTTCCATCCTCACCGCTCTGTGTATTCCTCTTTATTCCTCCACTCCTGTTTGTCCGCAGCCCTTCTGCTGAATCCCGAAGATGCTTGCCAATGGGGTGTCAAATTTGTAAATGGAAAAGGCAAGAAGAAAGCCATTTTCAAGCACCAAATTGAATTTCCATGCCACCTATGTTTGCACTTACAGCCTCTATATCCCAATTCATCTCTCCATTCTTTGTCTTTGCGTGGATCACCAAACTTTGCAGGTGGACTGCCTTCTTTGCAAGTTTACTGGGGAAGCCTGGGGCTGGAAAACAAACTATTCTTTCATATCAAACCTACCTCCCCCCATGTTAAACACCTAGCTCCAGAGCAGACACTTAGCAGTGTGGGAGCAGGATTAGGTGGGACCTTCTCCCACCGCAGGTGAAGCCCCTTCTGCCACTGACAATGATGCATCTACTCTTACAAATTCAGCAGGGCTTCTCTTACACGGCTGTCAGCCAGGGCGTGGAGGTATGATAAGGAAAAGAATGGGGATTTCGGCTGGTTGAATTCAGAGCACCAGACTGTGAATGAGGAGACTTGGTTGTAATCACAGTTCTCCTACTGAATGGCTGTCTGACTGCAGACAAATCGTTTCACATCTGTTTCCCTCTCCATCCTTTTCTGTGTTGTCTATAGGATTGCGAGATCTTTACAGCACATTAATGTCTCCCTGGTGTACCCAAATGGCATTGAACGTTGTGCAGCCATGACACTGTTTGAGACGTGTAAGCACTGATGTAATGGATGGCATATACACTAGACACACATTCACTTATAAATATTGCCCCTTTTTACATATTTCCTTTCCACTACCACAATGCCACATCCTGCCCAAAGTCTTCGTATAATGGCAAACTTCTAATCCAACAGTTTTACCAAGTCTTGTTAGATTTCAGTGAATGTCAAAGTTAGTTCCAATTTAATTTTGCCTTTGATGAGAAATGAATATAGACCCCTGAGTCCCCCCACACAATAGACGTAATGCCCTGCAAAATAAATGGATTTAATTGTAAAAGTCAGCTTTGAATCAAGTCTGCTGTGTTTAGACCTACTAATCAGAAAGCATTTACAGAGTCACGAGGAGCTGATAAAACGTGTACACAGTTTTAAATATCCCATTGTAATGCATTGTAAACCTTAATTTAAAACAAGACAGCTTAAAAGCTTTATGGATTTGATTGATGATATACCCTGTATATTGATGGCTGAACCCAGCATACTGTTATTTCTGCTTTGTCTTGCTAACAACAAAGTTCAGAATGATAATATATTTTATAAAAAGCTTTACTATTATGCTGCTGAAAAAGGGACATTAAATAATGATAATAGGCCTGAGCCACAACTTCATGTAGAAAGAGTTCTGGAGACGACAAATTTACATCCCGCAGGCACAGAGGCTGCTGGCAGCACACGGATAATGCTCCAGCTCTCCAAAATTTTAGCGTCAGAGCGTCCCACGAAGCAAAGGGTGAAAAAAGGGCAAATTTTGGAAGCTGAGCAGTTCAAACCGTCCTGCTCCAACAGTGCTAGTGGGGAGCTCGGCGGTCCGTGGCTCTCCAGCCGGGCTGGCAGAGGTCACATCCCAAGAGCCTGAACAGCCTGCAGGGCACCTCTGGAAACCCTGCTAGAAATGCTGAGCCTTCTCCCTGTGAAGAATTCCAGTTCTACAAGGGGAAGAGCAAACCCAGCAGTTTGCTTTAATAACGCAGCATTAGTACTTCATTTTCCTCCGCTGATCCTGGCTTTGTACCGTGGATATGACAGAGCCAACACCCGGCAGAGCAGAGCAGCAGCTTAGCCACAGGAGCTGCACGAGGTGCTGCATTGCCCGTCCGTGTGGAGGGAGCAGGGGCCCGATAAAGCGCCTTCGGAGCCTTTGTTCGTTCTTCTCTCAGACTCGTCCTTGCGACGTCAGACAAGTGTGATTTGGCTGAACTTGGAGTTGACGAGAGCAGTGCCTGCGCGGGGATGGGGAGCCGCGCTTTGCCACCGTGGTGCATTAATTCCTGCGTATTTGAGGGCACCTAAACTGCTTTGAGGTCATCTGAAGAAAGCCTACCTAAAATAGGAAATTATTAGTTTCTAGCCACAAAGTCTGGCCAACTCGCACAAATATATGAAGTATGCACAAAGAGGAGCAGGGAACTCGCAGCTTTGACAGGCAACAGCTTTCCTAGCTCCAGCGGATGGGCTCCTGGGTCTCACTCCAACACTGGTGAAGACCGGGTGGGACAGTCATCTTCACACATCTGAGTGGGATCACATTTGTGTTGCCGCATGATTCAGGGGTGCACAAGTCCTCACGCCTCTGTTGCACTGATATGTCAAACGCAGCTTCATCATACAGATCACCAATGAAAAATTTAAAAGCCGTACTGATGGGCAGCCACTCCTGTGCAAAACAGAGCGGCAGCAAATCACATTCAATTAGAAATAATTATGGCAGGAGAAAAAATCCACCCTGAGAAATAACCAGGTTAAACAAGAAATTGCAATGGAGCATTGGCAGCAAAAAGCATTTTTACTTTTAAAAAACCATATGATTTATTCAAGCAGAGCTGAATAGTGAATTGCAAATTTGGAAATGACACAGGTTTACAGTTTGTATAAATTAATATTATGATTCCACAAGGCAATATAGTTCAAAAGTTGACAATGATTCTTGAAATACTGCTCAAAGACTTAAATTAAACAAAAAACATCTACAGTCAAAAAGACTTGTTCTAAGCTTTACGTGAAATACTGTCCAACAATAAAATATTGTGTGCAGCCTCCTGAACAGCCAACAATTTTAAATTCTATCTTCAGTCTTACATTTACAGTGGATCAAATTTATGCCTATTATGTTATCACCAGAAAATACAATATGTAGCAAAAATTACATTATGTCAACAGCAGCTCAAATTGTTAGGCAGCCTCTAAAGTGGGGCTTTCCAAATCTACCCCTTGAGTTTGTAAGTTAAGAAATTAATTGGCTATCTTTAAAGACCATGTAATTAACATTTACTCATCTTTACATTTAAAATGTAAGCAAGCATTTATGTTCAAATTTACCTTACAAAACCCATAATTATAATACTTGCATGTGTGAAAGGAGTAGCTGGTAGTTTCGCTGTCTGGCACAATTTTAGAAGTCAGATTTTGTGAATCTCATGAACTTCCACATCATAGCGCAGATTCCCTGCTTGAAATGAAGTCGAAAGTGTTCAGCACTGTAAAATGATGCAGTTTTACATATGCTATTAGGGGTGTATTTTGTGGAACTAATAACAGGATTGAGAGTTGAAAGGAGTCTACATTTCCTGTTTCATATACACACAAACACAAAGATATACACATATACATGCATGTAGAAACAGCTGGAAGACTACCAATACCAAAAATGTATTTGTGTGCAATGATGGAGAAGGCTTCCATTGCATGGAAACAGGGCTGACGGAGACCTCGCTGTTCCCTGGAAAACAGAAGATTTGGGGTCCTGACAGAGGGGAGTTAAAAATCTTACCTCTTTCATACAGGAGAGGTGCTGCATTATAGAAAAGCATGTAGAAATGCAGCGAAGGGAAGCAATAACGGATGCTGGGGTGTGTTTGGACCCAAAAAGGGAGGCTCTGAGGACATTTATGGGGCTGACTCTCAGCAAAGAAATGCCAACTTTCTGGCTCCTGATGTGGGTTTGGTGTTGGATAAGTATTGAGTATTTCTAGCGCCTTTAAGGTTGAAAACTACCCTCCTGGGCTTCTTGTAGGGTCTTCAAGATCTAAAGCGTGGACTGAAGCAGCTAAGACCTACTTTAGGCACCAAAGTCATTTTATGCATGGAGAACATATTTCAGAAGTGTGATTATTATCATTACTGTGCTAAAAATGTGCTAGGCAGTTCATGGAACAGAAGACAGGCCTCCTGTCCCAACAAGCTTGCAATCAAAGGTGCCAATCTCGCAATTTTGTGTACGCAGGCAGACCGCAATGGGAATACAGCAGTGCTGTCGGAGGGCACGGTGGGCTGCGAGACCCCAGAAAAATGTAAAATCCAACCGTGGGGAGAAAACCATAGGGATGGGAAAGGCACAGCAGGACCCTCATATGGAAATAAGCTCCCTTCAGATCCTGCTCCAAGTCAGAAAAAATGATCACAATAGTCTCTTCTTGTATTAAAATCTATGAATTTCGGAGAGAGGAAAGATGAGGGAGATAAGAATTTATGATTCAGGCTTTTGATTTTACACATGCATGCAGGCTCCAGGAAAGCTGTATTGCTGCTTTTTTAACTCTTCCTCAAATGGACACTAAATATTTCAGTCCCAGTAGTTCGTCATTATTTTCTGTCTTAAGAGAAATGCTATTACAACCTTTTGCATAAATATTCCTTACTCAGCCGTGCAATTTGGGGAGGATTTTCCTTTTTTTTCTTCCTCCCCTCTGGTTCTTTCATTTATGAATCCTGACAGTTTTGGTTTTTGCTCCATTCACCCAAGTGTCCCTTCAGTTCATGTGCATCTGTTGTCCCAGGACACACCACATTTAGAAAACTGATCATTAGCCAGTGTTTCCCCCCCAGCTTCCTTGTGGAGAATAGAAAGTCATTTTTCAGGTAGCAGCTGACAGATCTGTAGGCACCTCTGGATCGCTCCATTTTGCTAGATTCAATGAACCACTTGACAAAAGTTAATTAGAGTATTGCTGTCTGTGATGGGAAGGCCCACTGAGAGATGGCAGAAGCATCCCATTTCTCACAGCAGTTCAGCCAGAAAGCTACCCACCATAACTTTTGTTATTAATAAACACACCATACAATAATTATACCTTTTACAAGCAGCATGGATTTGAATCCCATGTTGTTAAGGCTCCTGCATTGCTCTGAAAACAAGTTGCACGGTGCCCCAAATGCTCAGCCAGGAGGTGGCGTATACATAAAATTACTACCGGTGTCAATAATAATGCCAGCAGTAAATAGAGGTGTGAGCCCACTGCAAAAACTCCCTCATGCTGGGACAACCTAGTGTGCTCCTACGTGCGCAGCTTCATAACACATCAGTCGCTTAATTTGGTAAGTGAAGAGGACTGTGAGAAGAAGCAGGACTGATTCGCCATCTCACACATTTTGTGGATTTTCTGATATTTACTCCTTTCCTACCCACTGTTCAAATTGGCCTATGAGCCAATTGATCAGAAGAACAGGAAAATAAACTTCAGGCTAAAAATCTTAACAAAACCAGTATATAAACAACTCAGAACTGCCCAAATAAATAAAACCCTAATTCTGGTATATGTTGGGTGGTCATTTTCCCTGGGGAGTTGCTTTCAGGTAATGGGAGACAGCTGCATCTCCCAGGCTGGCCCGGCGTGTAATTAAACAAAGCAAAAGCAATCCTGACACCCAGTTCCTGGTAAACAACTTATATAGATGCATCTTATTAAGTGTGCTGAGTAATCCACTTAGATGAGGAACCCCAGGTTGGATTACAGTGTCTCCTGACGACAGGTTAGTTTTTATGAATATCACTGCTCTGACTTTACTAAAGCCCAGGTTTCTGCCCTGACCTTTAATAGATGGTCACTAGACGACGTGATTTTTTCCACGCTGCAGAAACCCATTTGCAGCTCCCACGTGCTGCCAAAGGCTCGATTAGGATTTGCAGTCTCAGGGCTTTGCCATTCTTGGGGGAAGGATGGGGTAGACCTGCACAGTTGCAATGTCCTTGGTGCAAGTGATCTTCTCCCTTATTCTGCGCTGGCTCCAGCTCTCTGCTTCTTGACCATGCAAGAGGTCTCCACGCTGCCTCCTGTACTTTTAAATGATGCCGAGGAAGCCTGTCGTCTTCTCATCTTGCGCAGGTAAAATCTGGGCCCTTCACTGAGCCCTTTCTTTCAGAGGAACAGTATTTAGCTCCTCAAGCCAACAATCTGCTTAGCTGTAGAGTTCAACAGGAACAGAAATGGGGCCTCAGTCCAGAGGAGAATATTTTGCAGAGGCAGCTAAAATTAGGATCTGGCCCTGGGAGTGCATTTGGAGACATCTGGATATGATGCACAGCGGCAATGCTTCTGTGGATCAGCAGCGTAATTGCAATAAATAATTTAAGAAACAGAAAATGATGCTAAAAGCGAACCCTCCAGCTTTGCGAAACAGCCGATCCCACTCTCGCCTGCAGCAGGGATCCCTGCCAGGGTGGGCAGCAGGTGCTAGGGAGCACAGAGGGTCCCCATGGGACTGACAGTGATCAAATGGGGCTGCAGACAGACAGCCAGTCCCTTGGACAGCCTGGCTCTAGCCCATAAATATGATGTGATTGCACTCTTTGGGTCCCAGATGGCCTCTCCAACTCCCTTAAACCCCACAATTTTCCCTAAACTGAGGAACATCTAGAAATCCAGAGTTGCTCCTGCACCACCTCTACCTCCAGCCCCTTCCTGATAAGACCCCTGATACATGGTCCTTAAAATACCACCAGTCATAACTCCTAGCAGTGCTCCAGACCAGTGAAGATGAGCTGTGAGATCAGAAGGTGTTAAACATAATTTAGCAGGATGGAAGGATGCTGGTCCCCTTCTGTTTGCTTTTCTGGTTCCTCCCAACCAGTTCTGGCTCTGCTCCACTGATGCTTCATGGCAAACACCAACTTACAGGTGCTTATAACCAGCTCTCATCTGCCTTCTCACATTTTACACAATAGGGCCTTTGGTATCATGCAATATTATGTGAAAATACAAAACTATTATGTAAACCAGCAGCGTGGGTGCTACACTGGCTGTCAGCAGGTTTCAAATTTTGCCACTATTGAGTTGTGTGACCTTGGTGAATCAACTCACCTTTCCCTTTACGCTAGATCTGCCTCATTTATAGGAGTCTTCAGGGCATGAACTGCCCATGATCGGTGTCTGCAGTACGGAGCCCCCAATCTCAGGAGGGGCTGTTAGGTCCAACGGTTACACAAGTGACAGCAGTGGTAACTTCACTGGGGACAGGGTCAGAAAGAGTAAGGTGGCTTCACGGCTTGAAATAGCCACCTTCCAGATTCCAGGGTAAAGCCAGATAGGAATTTTCCCTTATGCCCATTACTCTTTTCTCAGGCAATCAAGACCTTGGCCAGGAAAATATGCAATAACTCACAGATACAAGGTATAAGTACAGAGGAAGTGGAGAGGAGAATTTCTCTCTGTACAGGTGACACTCCGCCATACCTCACAAACCCTGACACTTCAGCACTGGCAGCCTCTGATCTAGTAGAGGAACTGGGCTTCACTTCTGGTTATAAAATAAGTCTGAACACAAGACTGTGAGGAAGAGATTCCTTCCTCTGGGAATGCAAGACCTTCAGTCATGTAAGTGGAGCAGCAATGGCTCTTGCTGGCTTAGAATTCAAACAAGCAGAAAGTCCTTTATTTAATTTATTTAATCAACTAAGGAAAAAAAAAAAGATATAAGAAGGTCAAACGGCACTACCTCCAACCATAGCAGGTAGAGGTGACACTACCAGAGTAGTCACCCACCAAACCTCATCTGACCTCCCCCCTACCCAACACAGCCAACTTCCACCCGAGAGAGCTTAGAAAAAAATGAGGTCTTGGAGACCCCCCCGCCCTTCCATCTCCTTACCTGTGGCAGAGCAGAGCACACCTTTGTAGCAAGGTGTGAGTTGAATCCACCACCGCAAACTCTGGCCTTTTTAAATGACTAACTTATTAATATAAAGTAATTTGTCCCACTGATGCATTACAATCTTAGTTTCATAAAAGTCTGTAATTGTGGTTCATTCCTTGGAGGTCTCAAAATTCTGACTCGCATTTCAATTACAGTTTTGCAAAGACTCCTGATACATATAGTGGGCAAAACCAAATCTGTCTTCTTCCTGCCCTACCTCACAACCTAGATGATTAAAAATCCATATACAATATGTGGCAGGTGAAACACATTTGCAGAGAAGTGTAATTATATCCAGAATAATGAACATAGACAAAAGATTCCTTCTTGATCCAGTGCCTACCTTTTGTGAATCTCTGAGTCATGCTGGCCTCGCTTTCTTCACAGTGTATTTTTTTTTTTTAATTATTACTATTGCTGTTAGGCAACATAACTGTGGAAAGAAGGTTCGGTTTTACTTTGCATCCCCTGTTATCACCAGTGGCATCATCAGCTAATCTGCTCTTGGCAATGACCTACTTCAAGAAGAGGAAAGAATGCTAGGTGCTCTCAGATCTCCAGTTGAATTTGTTATGATTCGCTCTTGGAAACATCATATTTGCCTTGTAAAAGAATATAATTCCATCCACAAACCACTGAGAGACACTAGAAATGGGAGCTCATAGAGTTTATAGAATTCCTTCTTCATGCCTTGAAGAGAAAGGCAGTGGAGACAGCTCGAAAGACCAGAAATTGGGATTAAATGTAATTTTTTTTCCCTATCTAGAAAAAATACTACAGCACAAATATGTAAAAATCCAATAAATTTACTGTTATTGGTCCTTACCTTTCTCCTCAAACTCTTTGCTCATTCCAACAACTGTGAACTTCTCCTGAAGCACTACCCATGTTATGACACTTCCTCCACGAAAACATAGAGGGGATGTAGTGGCAATTTCAGCAAAGGAATCACAGAGAAGCAGCAGACAGGAATATTACTGATCAACGGCAAACAAGATTAAAGGTAGTAACATCCTTATGGCATTCTGCCGAGCAATGAGTGAAGAAGATCAAAGGGATTATCAAGCGCAAAGAGAGAGCTTGTGGCTATTAAGCTGACAAAAAAACCCACAACAAAACCTATGGGAAATAGGAACAAAACTCTTAGCAAAAGAGAAGAATCAGATTTTCTTGTTTCACAAAAGTGGAGCTGTTGGAGGGACAGGTATCAGGAACTGTAGTCTTCTAATAGTGCTTCAAGGGCAGGGAGCTGATCCTTAAAGAGCAAAGAGAAAGATGTAAATCACGGAGGAGGCATCACAGAGGAATGGGCAGAAGAACTTCTGCAGACACTGGAACGTAAAGGCCTTCACGAGGCACACAGCTCAGGTCTGGCGAAGGAGGAGGAGAACAACCGAGATGCAGACAGGTTTTAATGCTGAAATCGTATTTTATTCATTTAGACCTGACCTGGCTTAGAATGGGCATAACAGCACCTACCTAAGTTTAAGGTCTTTTTGCTGAAGAGGATTTAGCAGGTTTAAAGTTCAACATATTTTAAGTGTTTTTGTGGATAAATTCAAGCAGGAAGAAAGGGTGAGCTGGATTATGAATCTTCTTATACCCTTTTACAGCATTTATAATTAACTCTAAGTCTATTTTTTTTGCTACTGGAAGCAGTCTTGCTGTAATCTTCTAATTAATAAATGGCTCGATAAATTATGAGATCTTTTGTCCATGGAGAAACTTACACATACTGTCAGAAATACTACACTCTAAAATTGGTAGTAGACAACTAACCATTTTTTTCCTCCTCCTTCACCTTTTTTTTTTTTTTTTAAGTTTATACTTAATTTGAAAATGTTAAATGACTAAATTATTCAAAGAAATTATCCAGTGAGGGCTGGTTATAGTGCCAGCTAAAATATGTGTGAAAACTCTCATTGGCACCAAAGGGCTTTGGTAATCCAAAGTCCTAAGAATGGTTCAGCAGCTGGGATGATGCAGTAGCACAGCAGTGTCCATGGCAGACCCCCTCCCTGGTGGCTGGTGGGCCGGGAGGCTGCGGGAGGGCATTCCCACAGCACACACCTGTGCAGGTGCTGCATGGGCTGCATTGCCACCAGAAATCCAAGAAAAAATCCTTAGATAAAAATCCAAGCCGTGCGGTAGGGTTTTGCTACACCCCGTCGCATGTAGCTGTCCATTTTATGCATCACCTTCAATGCATTGACAAGGACCGTCCCACACCACGTGTCTCTGGCCATCACTTCATTTGCACAACATGTTTCTGGGGGAAGAGCCTGTTCCAATGCATAGGTTGGTGGACGAAAGTGGAGGAGATGTGGGCTTTGCCCCTTGCCTTGTTCTGCAGGCATCCTGCTCCACCTGGGCTCACCTCCACCTTCTTTTTCTCCTTGGCTTTTTCCTCTGTTGCTCAGTTAAACCGAAAGCTCTTTCAGGCGTGGGACATCTCTTACTCTGCGCTTGCAATGCTCAGATTACTGGAACATAAAATAAAAGAGCAATAAAACTTGCCGTGGAGCAGCAGTGACTGACAGGGACCTGGACTTTGTCATTCATTAGCCAGACTTTGCTCTTGTCACCACCTCAAGTCCGTTCCCTTCCTCTGGAGCAACATTAAAAGAAAAATTTGCCATTCTGTGTTTCCTGGTACTCGACACACATAAGTAAACACCTTTCACTGTTCTCTCAGGAGGGAATCGAGGATCCTTATCTTCATTTTCTGAGTGGGGATGTGAAAGCAAAGACAGACAGGGCAAGACTTTTCTGCTAAAAACATGCATCCCAAATTCATCTAGGCAAGGGCTGTGATTTGACAGCCCAGGGATGCATCAGCGCATGTAAAGTAGTCCAGCATTTAGTAGCTGGCATGGAGGCTAACCTGCTCGTGGCACAAGACATGGAGAACCACAGCGTGATGCAAAGCTCAGTGGTTTGACCAGCTGAAAAGGATCATAACTGTAGTAAGACCCTGAGAATGACAGGAAAGAGCAACTTCTTGGAGGAGATGTGCTATAGAAGCTCACATCTGGAGGGCTTTTAGCTTCATCTGGTGATAGCCACTGCCAGAGCAGATTCGATGGACCCATGAGCTGTCCCTACGTGGTGTTTTCTTATGTTTTACCATCCACAAAAAGAGAAATCTTTATTATGAACTATGTAGATTGGGTACTCTCACAGCTGTGTCTGAGAGCTGCAGCCGGCTGTTACTCCTGAGGGAAGGTGGTTACAGTGCCTGTGGAGATGGCAGGGTGCACAAGGCAAAGCAGAAAAAACATTTTTGTTGTTTAAAATAAAAAGTCTCTCTGAAAAATTGTTATATTGAGAAAATGATAGCACTGCATTCGAGACCGCCCCTAAATGTCGAGGGAACATCAATCATTCTCGTTATTTACACTGGTAAAAGACATAGCCTCCTATATACTTGTTGATAAAAAAAAAAACAACGGTGTGTGAAACTATTCTTTTTGAATTCTTAATTAGTCTAGAAATCTTTCAAATACAGCTCATCAGCTGGATATAAACACTACCCTAGCTGCAAGCATAGGTGTGAAAAGGGAAGAATACCCATTATCAAAGTAATCTGCAGCTCTGAAGACTACAGTTTCCCGCACTAGCAAATTTCTAACTGTTCCTAGTGACTGATGCTGGCAATAGTTTAGGAAAGTGAATGAGTTCCTGATGTAAGGTATTTGTTAAAGAGCAGGTAGAAGAACATTAATTTACCTTTTAAAATATATCAGGAGACAAATAAGGCAATGAAATCATTAGTATGCATGCATTGCCTGTGCTGGATCAAGTCAGACAAGCTCAGCTGTGCCTCCGAATGCTTGCACTGCAAAACACTGCTTGATAGTCTTAACATTTTAATAATAATAATAATAGTAACAGTATTTACTGATAGGCAAAAGCAGGATGTGATTTACTGTAAGCAGAGTTCTTGGGTTTTCTATCTAGCTTGCACACAGGTTCACAGTGCCTCTATGAATAAAGCACTTAACTCCTTTTGCCTACTGTAGCCAGAAGTAAAACAGGTAAACCAACAACAACCTGCCTAAAACCAGCCCAGGGAGTCTTAACAAGTCAATATTGCAAATATCCTGCACTAACCAGGAAAGGATATGAATAAATAAAGGGGAAAAACCTCTTTTTTTTGGTATATACAAGAAATAAATAAAGTCTATTCTACCCCAAATAAAAATGAGTACACTTGCTATAATTTATGTTTTACTACAATGCTCCCTTCTAAGCTTCAGCCCCTTCAGCTGAGATTCCTGTTGGGAGACCCTTCCCTTGACCACAGTCACCCATGGGCAGTGATAAATCACTGCTTCAAGTGCTGAATTATGCCCTGTTTTTGGGTCTCCAAACATGGGGTGAGATCTTCCTTCATGTGTTGGCCCCATGCAGCATTAGTGCAAAAGATAAAACAATACTTGAGTGCTCTTTGATCTGGGTATTGTCATGTGGGAAGCTGTGTCCTATGTCAGAAAAGCTGCTGTGGGAAGGGCTGAGTAGTAATTACCTGAAGATACTTTAAAGTGAAGTTTCCTGCTGAGATTAAGCAAGGAAATGCAACAATATCTGCATATATTTATTCTGAAAAGAATAATCAGGAGATGCAAGGAGTTTAAGAAGTGCTATCCCGGTCCACTGAGCCTAAGCACACAGAATATGAGTTTTCAAAGAAGCTACTTCAAAGGTAAAATTCTGGGGAACAGAAGGTGAACCAGACAATATCGGGGAACCAGGCTTCAATAGCTAATTAATTAAGTGGATTTCTTCACAATATTTCCAGCATAGCAGCTCACAACAACACAGGGCAGCCCACAGCAAGACAGAGGATGGAGTCATCTCCGTGGCTGGCTGCTCTCAAGCCTCTCCCCAGTCTGCCAGCCACTCTTACACATCATTAAGAGCCAAGCTCCCCACGGGGAGCGCCACTGGTCTCATCAACATGGATAGCAGCCCTCTTGCTTTGCATCACTGAAGTCTTGAATATTCCCAGATAGGCTCTATCTGAAACACCGCAGCTTTTTAAGGCAGCTCTGGGATTTTCATGACCAAAATAATACATCCAGAGAGGGTCAAATCAAGGAGATTCCTGATGTTCAGGGCAGCCTGGAAGCCAGGTGAAAGCACAGTCCGGTCCATTCAGCGCTGGTTCATCAAGGATTTGTCATAAACGGTTGCAGGGTGCTCAGAGGGAGCCCTATAGTTATGAGTTTTAATTGAAAAGGGATTGCAGGGGATATAAACCAACATAAATGTCAGGGCACTGTTGCTTCCCCTAAATGTCAGAACAAGCAGGCTGAAACCGTGCCTGAAAATGATACCTCTGACAGTGCTGTTCCAGCCATCAGCAGTATGTAGCAATGCTCATCTATTCCAGCCTGGAAACTGGCAGAGAAGGATGGGAAAACAGCCTCACTGAGAACAGTATCAGAGGGCTGGGGACTGGAGAGACCTGTTTGGATACAGCTGCAATAAAAGAGTATTCTGATGCCTTCCAAAGGCACAACCCAAGTTATTACAAGAGCATTAATTTGCCATTAGGGCTTACTGGAATCAGAAGGGAAGATTTTGATTTTTAAAAACAGAGTCAAAGGAAGGCATAAGTGAAAAAAATACATTCAGTCTTTTTAAAGTCTGACCTAAAAAAATGTTGCAGTGTAAAATATGCCCTAAAATATTTATGTCAAGTTTCTATGGTTATATGTGTGTATGTATGTGATATAGAGCAAACTCAACCTTGCTCCTACTGGCCTTACATGCCATGAAACTCAAAGAGCTCTTCCCAGTGGAAGGGTAAAGCCTGACTGTGGTCAGCAGAGATGGCTACGTTAGCCGTGCAGATGAGCCGAATGGGACAGTACCGCTACCAGATCATTGCCCCCTGCCTCAGCAAGATTTTGCTAGTGTGGAGGAGAGAGCTCAGGGCACATCTGCTCTCCAGCACGCTCTGGGGATGTTGGGAAGCTCTACCACAGGCTGCCTGAGCATCTGAGCTGCAGAGGCGTTGCACACCAGCACCTCTTGGGATGGGGTCGTTCAGTTGTTCCCTTCCCCTACAACAGCCCACGTTTCTAGGGGCCCGTGCTAACCTTATGAACCTGGCGACATGGGCTTAACTCCAAAACAGACGCACAGGTTACTGGTTCAGTGTTAACTCATCTCCCCCAGGTCCTGATGAAAGTAGTCCCGTGGACTCCATAAGCAGCCCCTTATTCCTGCGTGGGAAGGGCCCTGTGCACAGCACTTCAAACCGGAACAGTGTCAGTGTGAAAAGGACGGATCTATTGGGCGAAACTTTAACAGAGGCAAGAAAGTTTCTTTGCTTTATACCAGGAGAAAATACACCCCGCCCTGTCCCAGAGAAAGGATTCAAGTCTCCAGAAAAACAACAAATGCTTAGCTCTATGTGGAAACAAAGGGCCAGATTCAGACCTCATCCATGCAAAAATAGCCGGAGTAAAGTTTCAATGTTAATGAGTCGATTCACATTTCAAGCAGCGTAACAGAGCTGAGCCTCTATATGAGTGTGCCTCTTGGTTTCTAAGGAGCCGGCTGTTATTTATGCAGTCTATTTACCCGTTCTCCTGGCTCTTTACGCAGAGGAAACATTTTATAGTGTAAGCTCCCTCTTTTTTTTCCCCCCTTACATATACTCACACGCACGCACTACAAACAGAGAAGGTAGGACAAAGATGTTTAAAAGAACCACACGTAGGTATGTTTTAAAGAAAGAAGATATTTCAGGTTGTCAGTATGAAATTGTCCTAGAATGTAAATGATTGTTGTCTGTGCATTTCTCCTTCCTAAGAGGATTGTGCTAATTAAACAAGAAGAGATTATCAAACTTTGTCTACAGCTGATAAAATCCAACTACAAATTAAAATGCATGTTAAAGCTAATCCATCACAAACTGAAAAATTAAGCTAGTGCATTTGTAATGTTTTTAACATCCTTCGTCCTTTAGACAGTGCCCAAATACTAGAATTTGGTTGAGTTTAATGTTTTGCACTTTCGTAGAGATTTAGAATTGTACATTCCATACAGTTTCTAAAAGCTCATCTTCTTTGCATTTTTAAGATTATGTCAGTAATTTGCATTCCCTTTTACAAATGGAATTGTAAAAGAGAGGGGAAAATGCAAGCAAGCTGGATTAAAATAAACATTTGCCTCTTTCCAGTGCCAATAAGTTTTGAAAAGTTTCCTCTCGTTGTTACATACCTCTCGATGATTCACAGCAGCAGAAATGCCACCAAAGAAAGGCTTTTCCTTTTTTATTATTGGAACAAGCAAGAACAAGAAGTTCTAGCAATTCAGAGGGAGACACATACTCCTTGGGTCCCAGCCCTGTTTGCACGTATGCGCCTGAGTCATTTTAGCTGTGATTAACCAAATCAAAATGAAGAGGGAGTTGGTCCAAAGTGGCACACCCAAATCCAAGCTGAAATAAGAATTTAAAGCTCTGGGGTGCTAAACCAAAGCACCCAGTCTTCAGATAGCCGTCTGACACTTGATGACTAAAGGGCACTTTCCTCCTGGCACAAGTCCGCTGCAGTCCAAAATGGTGCTGGGTTTGAGTGTGACAATAGCTAAAGGGTGAAGAAACAGATCTGAGTAGAAAAAATAACTGAGACAGGATGTAATCTGGGAGAAAAATCACAGCTATAAGCCACAGGACCCGAGGTCTGTTCCTCGGTCTGTTGCCTGCTCGCTGCATAACCCTGGGACAAGTCACGTCACCTTTTTCCTTCTAATTCTTTTCTCATTCTCATCACTTGACATTTCAGACCCCTTTTGAGCAGGGTCTTTGCTTCACTAGAGTTTGGTGATACTGAATACTAATCTTGCTAGTGACCTTTAGGACCTACGATGATTCAAATAATAATAGTACAGTGAAGAAAAAATAAAATATATGTGGCGTCTTTCAACATAACAATCTCATACCTTTTAAAGTAACTGTTTAAATGGCTTACTCATTGCTGAAGTATTTATTATGTTAGTTTTTGTTCTGGCTTTGAAGGATATCATGACTCTGATGCACTCAAAATTACGAAAAGCACAGGCTCCTCCTAAGCAGAGGACACACAAAGCAAACTCCTTGCAAAATCCAAGTTTGAGAGACAAAGGAGGACATGGGTGAAATATTTTTGCCCACAAGTCACCCTCTTCATTTGCCAGACGACATTTGAGCACTGCTTTTATACTTCCCCACCTCTCATCTCCTTGACTGGACACATATGCTGTGACCACATCCTCCCCAGCAGGTGAGAAACCAGCCCGAGAGGTGCCTTCATCCTGCAGCTCGGCTCCTGGAGTCCCCTCACCTCTACCTCCAAGACTTTGGACACTCCTGCAGCTTCCCAAAAGCACCAGCAAATCCATGCATCTAACAAACCTGCCTTTGTCCTGAGAGCTCGGGCTGGGTTTAAGCTACTCTTACACAGAAACCTTTCTAAACCACCACTGTTCATCTGACATCATGGGGAATTATCCAGTTAGCCGTACAAAGGGAGCCAACCTCTTCACGCTGGTTGTGTGCTCACCTGGACCCCATGGTGACCCAGCACGGCCAAGATACGGGTTAGCACTAGCTGCTAGATATCTTCTCTCAAAAACTCATGTCTTCAGGTCGGTCGATTTGTTAAGACCTGCTCCAGCTTCTCGTGTCATGTCCCTCCAGGCAGAAATTAAGACCCTGCTCTATGTGGAAAAGAACAGTTGCAGGTCTCCGGCTTTCCTCCAGTTTAAAGCGGAGTTAATTCCTCATAGTTCTAGGAATCAGAATAACAAATTCCATGTGTCCCTGCAATTGCTTTGACCTTGCACTATGATTTGTGCTGGAGTAAGGTCCATTTAGACTACAAAACACAAGGGTAGTATTTATTTAACTGATTATGCTGCATTCTTGTCTTATGAATCACTCTCCACAGATGGTACTTATGCCATGTCCTACTTTCTCATTTGACAAACGACTGCTCTAAGATTCTCTTATATTGGCTCTTGCACGAATGTAACTGCATTGAATGCAACAGATTTATTTTTTATTTATATTGGTGTCAATGAAGTTGGACACAGGGTCTGTAAAAGTAAAAAAGTGCCCCAAATACCTGTAGCATTCAACATGGCACATTCATTATTTATACAATGATTGTTTCTGTTGCAGAACATTATTGATATTGTTATTTTGTGAGCTTTCCACATGTACAACTGGTACATACAACTGTACATAGTCAATACTGCTTGAGATTAATAAGACTGGTAGAAGGTTTTTCAATCGATATATTCTCTCCAAAGAATATGCAACAGTGTGTATGGGGGAATTGATTCTGTTTCCACAGAGGTGTAAATAAAAAACAATTCTTAGAAGTGAAAGGAATTGTAAAAGCAGGAAACAAGAAGGCCATATGTGATGTAAAGATTAACATACATTTTAAATACAACTTTGTGGCACTTTGGAGACCATTTTGAGATTACAGTAATTTTATATTCGGTAAAAAGCAGCTTTCAAATATAGAGCCACAAATTACTTCTAGCGAGGAAAAAAAGAAAAAAAGATATTTTTTTTTCCCCACAAAAGGGTCTGTCAACTTACTCTTGCAAACGCTTACTCTCTTTAAGAGAGTCTTCTTACATGAATAGTACCACCAGAAGGAGAAATCGGTGAGAATGAGCTGTCTGAAGACTATATGCATGAAAACCAGCCTACAAAGTTCAAGGACTAATTTCTTATTGCAGAAGCCCTTCCATTCTCTAAGGGAGAAAAGGAGGGGCAACCGCCCTATGAGCCAGGGAGAGATGAAAAGGGCTTTGGACCTACCGTAGGTTACCCCTGCAGGTTCTGTATGATGAAAGGAATGTGCAATGGCTGTGAAAATCTGAAATTTACTACCTTCCTTTTTTGTTTTGGTTTTTTTTTTCTTTTCTTTCCCTTGGTGATTTCCTTCACTCATCCTGCTCTGATTACAGTTCATGGCTTCAGGACTGGTTCTTTGACTAAAGCAAGATCTCATAAGAAAGCCCCAAATAGATGAGTTCCTCTGTCCCAGCATGGCCAGGGGGGAGAGGAAAGCCTAGGTGCCACCCAGAAGGCACTTCTTAAAATTAATGCATGCACATCATGACCTCTTCTCTGCATGCACTCACCTCTTCTGCCTAATCCATCCAAGGAGCATGTTTCCATGCCATGGAACAAGTGAGGATTTAAAACCCATATGTGTTACACGAGTTTAAGAATGTCACGGATCCCTGCAGCAGGAGGACATGCTGTTTTGGGCAGCTTTTGCAAGCTAATATGTTTGGGTTTAGACAGCTTTGGAAAAGGAGGCTGTTAAGCAAAACAGAAAGTATTGCACAAAACGGGCTGAGCAATTGAGTTGATTATACTTGTCCTTTGATGGAGAATTAACCATGCTGGGGGAGGTGCCATCTCTGGAGGAGCTGTTAGATACATGTCCTGGTCACTGAAAGGAATTGACAACCTGGTGGCATTTTATACTAGATATTTTTGGTGTCCTGACCAAACTACAATTTGAGTAATTACATCCTGCCCACCTCTGCTGCTGTTATACTTTCAATCAGATGTAATATTCTTCATATCCTCTCCAAAACAACTGTGTGCTGTAAAAATAGCTATTTCATTTTTTCACAGAAGTGACTGTTTTTCAGCTGTGGCTTAGGGCTCCTTGCAGATGTAAAAAATAAATAAATAGGACTTCTGGATAGAAATATTCTGTGCAGGCTGTATTCTCTTTTCACATCAACTCTAATACCTGATCTTCACGCATTAACCCCAGACCTTATTAGTTATTTTCTACCAAGTGCTCAGAAACGCAGAATCACTCAGGACCTTTCCTGCTTGGCACCATGTGAATCCTCAGTGACAATCCCAGCTGGGAAGAGGTTGCAGCCTGAATACCTAAGACAGTCCAGGTAAAACATAAGCCCAACAAAAGCAAAGAGACTTGGCCAAGGTCATCCACGTCTCTGCGGCAGCCTGGGGACCTCGCCTGCTGTTCAGATTCCTGCAACTTCTGAACTAAGTCTCTGTTCAGGGTCCCTGTTCAGTCACCTTTCCCCCTCTATCGGTTTATATTTTTATAAGTTGAATTTGGTTTTGCCTTTTAATGATTTTTAGTTCCCTCTCACCTTCCTCAGACAAAAGCATGAAGTCACCGAAGTCTATTTTTTACCTATTTGATGCATTTTTAAAGTGCACATTACTTGAACTGATGCACAGAGTAGCTGCTTTAATAGCATGGCCATTTAAAGCTGGATTGCTCTGAGTCTTCTCCTGGCGCCTGTCTGGAACAAGCCCCTTTGCTAGGGATTAAGGCTGTAGCTAGTTTAGCAACAAACCAAAAGGCCTTGGAAGCCTCCTCGAGGCAGGATGCCATCTGGAATTTGCATTGCTCCCTGCTGCGAGGGTGCCTGGTGGGATGGACCGGGGATGGAGACCTAGTCCCTGCCCAAAGCGCCTTCAGCACAAGGAGGCAAACATCACAAACCAGAGGCAAAATGCCTCAGGACTCCACAGATGATTTGATATATGGGCTCTGCCTTGTCTCCTTTCCCTTTTCTCTCTCTTTTTTCCCTCAATCTGAAGGGGTGGGTTAAAGCTGATGAGCTTCCCAGCAGCAGCGTGAGCTGAGAAGGGATTGTGAAGATGGGGTGGATGGTGAGCACGCCGGGACAGCACGTTACAGTGGGCAGATGAGACGGAGAGAAAAGAAAAGTCCTTATGAGCAAGATCTTGACGTTTTCACAAAGCACCAGCAGAGTTCAGGGAGAGCTTTGCCTGACTAAAGGCTAAACAAGAAATTCAAGATCTGGCTTATTAAGAGTGCTAAACGGTTAAGGTTAAGCTTATGGCTCCATTAAAGTCTTTTGCTATATGCTTCAGACACCAGCCTTCAGGTTGGGATTGGCTATGGCAATAAAGCATAAGCTTCACTTTTAGGCCTGAAAGTAGGTTTTACAATTTTATTATTATTATTATTTTATTTCAGTGGAAATAGTCACATGGTTGAATTCAAATATATGCTAATATCTTGCTGGATCAGGACCTGTAAAAATAGAAACAAACCTGAAGGACAATCGGGATTAATAATTTAACACTGAACTGGTTCCAGTTAGCAAATGGGAAAGCACAGCTTCTATAACCCACAGCTCCAGATGGGAACAGTAATGGGTTGGAGGGAAGGTATTACAGGCTTGAGGACCTGTCCCAAAAACTGTCCCAAGACCATTTTTTGATACAGATGCATTTCAAAAACCTACAGACGATCCCTAGGCAAGCAGAGAGGCAAAATTGCCACTCTAAAACCTGCTGGCTGCAGCACAGCTGCGGACCAGTCCTAACTCTACTATAACCATGCTGCAATGACTGGTGTTCAAAATAAATTGTCATCTCCTTTCTCCAGCCGCTATTACCATTTCTGTGCATGAAAAGTAAATGGATGTTTCATTTCATCTGCTACTCATGGAAGTGAAGTGCTCTTGTATGTGCCATACTCCCAGTCTGAGGAGTAACGGTAAAATACAACTTGCATTCTTAAGCTTGGTCTATATTTGAATTTTTGTTAGCCCAGCTCTGACACATAGGAGCGTGAAGGAAAAAAAAGAAATTTAAAAAAAAAAAAAATCACACCCTCTAACTGATGTAACAGCAACGTACAAAAATCCTCATAAATCTTTTGCCAAAATCACTTGGAAAACTGGTTTAATTTATCAGTAAAGAATTTTTTTTTTTCTGTACAATCTATTTCATGATAGGGAAGATCGCTAGGTCGGCGCTGGCTCCGTCAATATGGCTGTGAAGACAACCTTAAATTCTGAAGTAGTCAGCAGCTCTTAGAGTTTTTTGGATCCAACATCTGCTAAATGCCGGACTGGTTTTCACCTGCATTCAGCCTGCACAGGCCAATGTCACACAGCAGCGGCTGCCACCAAAGCGAGATGGGGACACAACATTTCAGCAGAGCTAACACCCATGTTTTCTTGCTAGAGAGACAAAGGTGGAAGCAGAGGCATCAACTTCTGTGAGACCAGCTACTAGAGTGGGAAGAAATGAATCCTGTACAGACACACACTCTTCGATGTTTTTTGTTTTTTTCACAAGCTACTTATCAGTTTGCTGACTATTGTGCTGATGGGCGTCACAGAAACCCATGAACCATACTCCTAACTTTGCTACATCCTTCTTGCTATTGCTTTCCCAAAATCCCAACTTGCCTTTCCTAGCTGCATCCCAGGTGCAGAACCCAAAATGATGGCTTATACTATTTATATATGGACCCCTGAATACAACCTGAGCTAAGCACATGTGGAGGTGCTGCGGCCCGTTGGGCTGTCTGTGCCTTGGGAAAAATGCAAGTTGCTCCACCTGGGCTGTGCTGAGAGAACATCATGTCACCCTCCGTGTCACTGTCCCTGGGCAGCCCTGTGCCGGTGCCTGGCACCGCTGCTGGGGACTGCTGGAATGAGCATTGAGTCAGAAAACAATGCAAATGGAAAAATCAGCATGGTCACCGGACAGGATAACATTCCCATATGTTTTCTCCAGAAAGTCCACAGTTTCCTTAAAACCAGACATGATTTGTAAGCAGAATGGAGCTGCTCATTGCTGCCTGACTCCAGCTGCAGAGACTTTGGCTGAGCACGGAGGTTCAGCAAGGACACATTCGTCCGCACTTAGAGCGAAAAGGGCTTTCCAAAGTACACAGTCAGTTCACTAATGCACCACTGTGCTGCTAAAGCTTGCACTTTCTGGGTAAAACTAAAAATATCCTCCTCTTTAATATCAAGCTCAGAGCATGGATATTGCTTTTGGCAATTTGTTCGCTGTGTTACAGCTGGAAGAATACTACCAAGAAAAAGTTTCCCACGGTCTGCTCTTCCGATTCGCTTTACACATAACATGATAGTAACAATATAACACTCTAAAACAAGTGACAGGAAAACATTTAAGTTCTGCAGCTCTTTTCTTAACTGATCCTATTGTGCTTAGATATTACACTTCACGTGGTAGTGCACGTGAGACAGACTTCTCTTAGAGAGGATCGTAACAGCCACAGTCGCTACCAGGAAGGAGAGGGAGAAGGTTGCAATGAAAGGTACTTCTGGCTGTATGTTATACAGAAGCTTATTGTTGAAGCTAGAAGTAGGGTTTACGTTGAGTTCTTGTTTCAGGCTGGACTACATCACGTGGACATCGGTGCCAGAAAGTCTCAGATGCAGAAATACTGATTCTAACTGGGACAACATAGGAAAAGGTGGAAGAATCTGCTCTTATTTTAAAAAGCTGCAGCTCTCCAAGGCTACACAATATGAATCTTGGATGCAATCAGTCATATCCAACACAAGTCATCAATGATAGATGAATTTCTGTAGGTGGAGGTGGATGGGCTACAATTATCCTTCCTTACGTAAGAGAAGCAAACACTTCTAGTTATTCATTTATTGCTGCTATGATGAAATGAAACAGCATGGATCTGGTGTACCCTTGCAGCTTAACCATCCCCAGTGTCCATCCACTTCCACCCATTGCAGACACCCACTTCTTCCCAGAGGTCTTCCCCACAGTGCATCAGTTGGGTTGCACCAGGAGGGGTGACACATGCAGAAGCAAGGCTGGAGAGGGCAAGAACTGGTGCCCACCTCCAGCTCACACAGAAGAAACAGAAAGAAGCCTGTTCCTTGCCATAATTTCATTTAAGTTTAACTAAAGTTCAGTTGTTTAGAGGGGAAATCTCCTGCTCTTCCTTTCTCTGGACCAATTATCTTAATAAATAAATTTTCTGGCACAGGTTCATAAAAATAAATAGATAAAACAATTCGTTTGGTGAGCAGGTAAAATCACAGTCAAAGTAAGGAAACAAAAACAAGAGAGACCCACAAGAGCAACACAAACATTATCAGGGAGAAAATGATCAAACAAGGTTCCCAAGGGATTTTAAATGCCATGCTCAGCTTTGAATGCACACGTTTCACCAATAAAATGCTAACACTCTCCTTTTTCACAGCATGAAGAAGCCAAAGGTCTAGTTAAATCTCTACTAAAATAGGAATGTAAAAGGTAAAGACCTACCCCTATTAAATACTCACATAAATACACACATGCATGCACGCACTGAATGCTCTCCAGCCTTCCTAGAGTTTTCCATTATTTTTAGGATAACAAAACACTAATTGAACACTTGACTTATAACTAGAGTCTGATGAATTTTGGTCCCCTCACCACCAAAAACGTGACTTCAAGTCAGACAAATCTGTCTCTGCAAATAGTTTCTAGCTTTTTATATGTAAAAAAAGATAAGCTTATTTGAACTGCCCTCTTTCACAATGCATTTTATTTAAAGATGCTTTTAAGATCTTGAGAAATTTTTGTTGTGGATAGGGGAAGAATTCTTTTGTGGCTTTTTTTTGAATTGAAATGATTTTTTTTTAAGCTTTCTGTTCACAAAACAAAACAAATATTAAAATTTTTGCTTGGCATATTCAAGAATACACAACTGCCAGAAAATTGAGAAGAAATGGGGTTTTATTTTATTAATGACGTGTCATATTTAAGATCACTTCTGAGCAAGATACTAGGTATTCCTCCCTGCTGAGTTTCCTTTCCATCCTCTCCCTCCAGCATGGAAGTAAAGCAACTAGCTTTTCCCACTGCTCTGATGAATTATTCCTCTGTCCTACCCAATGTGTGATCACATACAGGACGGTACCAGTAAGGACATTAGTTACAGGTGTCAGATTTGTTATTATCAGTGGTGTTTGCTGGTGGACTGCGATGCACAACACACAATTACCTTCAAGAGGAAGAACACAAAGGCAAAACTCAAACTCTATAACACCCAGGTTTCAGTGTAGTCAACAATAAAATTAAATTTTCCACTTTGGCAAACCATCCTAGTCCTGCCTCATTTACTGGAAACGTTCCGGGTGGTGATGTCACAAGCCTCAGAAGTGTCACAGACACCGATGCCATCACCTCACTGAGGGAGGTATTTTGGGATATCCCCATGAAGCAGGAAGGACGAGGGTTGGGAGAAGAGAGTAGAAAGGCAATATGAACTCCAGCTAACTAGGATTTATTTTCTGCACTAACTACTTTCAAACCCGAGGCACAACGCAAGGAATTTGCCCAGGACTGATTTTCCACACCTTGCCCAACACAGGACAGGGCAAAGCCACAACTTTCTCTGGAGCATCTTCTGCTACCCTGGCTTTGGCCAGCCGCTAAAACCAGCACCATCATTCCTTGTTACTTCCTTCTGCTCATTTTAACACCAGGCCATTCATTTCAGCCTGAAAAAAAGCAAGGCAATCGTAACTTGCCTTGGCTCCTGATCCGCCAGGCTGTGGGAATGACCCAAGGAAGCTCATGAAGACTTTCTTGGTGAGAAAGACACCCCCTTCCTCCGCTGCCTGGTTTTTCCTTGCAGAGAGAACTGCAGAGCTGAAGGCAGAGGGAGCCTTTGCTACAAAAATTAATTAAGGTTGAGAGATTCCCTTTTTTTGGTGCTGTCAAAGATTAAATGACCAGTGGTCTGTCCTGGTCTTGCAGACTGGCGTGCATTGCACCAACCAGTGTAGTAACCTCTGGCATCTGTGTGCTTAGCTCGGCACAGCTTGGTCATCTTAAAACATTGTAAAGGCAAGGGATACTTTGCAGTAATGAGCTTTTGTAGCAGCTGGATAGAAAGAGAAATATTATAATCACTGAGAAGCTGTCAGTCCTGATGAAGTTACAAGATATGTGCAAGTTGGAGAGGGTCTATTTAACTTCATGCATGTGGGAAGGGACTTGACCTACAGTCCTGGCATTACCTGTTTATCCAGAACAGGTCCAGTGTGGGCAGTGGGGGTGCCCTGCTTCGCGTATTCAAACATTCAACAAGAATGGCTTTTTTGGTCCAAAAAAATATTTCAACATCAGAGATTTGTATGAGCATTGCTGGAGGTTCAAAGGTGTTAGCCCCAAGCTAAGCACATGGAGAAGGTAGGAAATTTGCTGCCTCCACCGCTGACAGCTGGCAGGCCTGGCCATGCCTGCAGGACGAGAAGGGGTGCCTCCACTGGGGACCGGGACAGGTTATCCCTGCCTAGAGGCTGCTATGGGAGCCATCACTCATCCTCACCTTCATCCACAAGGTACTTTTTTGGAGCATCTGAAGTGGTGTGGAAAGAAGTGCAGAAAAAACGCTAAATGCTGGTTCATGGTGCCATTGACAGCGGGGTAACGCTCCATGCCTCAGCAGCTGCTCAGCTTCAGATCCCAGCACACATTCGTGTGTCTGCTTTTTTGCTTATGTTAAGGGCATAACCAATCCAGCACACACCCATTCCAGATTCCTCCCAATTTCCAATGCATTAAGCACTTGTGTGGTCTTTAAGTATACTTTAAAAGACACACATTGCATGGACATTGATGGCAAACTGCTATGTGTGTTTTAAAACTGGACTAAGTGCTTGGAACAATTTTTTCCCACAGTAAAATACTCGGACAGGTGATAATCCATGAGTGTGCAAACACAGCAGCTGTTTAAAAATAATAAAACCCAAACCCAACCCTATCTAAAAAAGAAAAAAATATTTTAAAAAATCTTTTCAATGATACTTATTATAATTAGAAACATCATTTCATTTTTATCTACCTTTATACTTTTTTGAAGCTGAAAACCAATAAAAACAGCCAAAGCCTAAATAAATAGAACAATCTTTGTTTTCAGATGAGTGAAAAACTGTATGTTCTCCAAAATGAATTTTGATCACTCTTTTTGGCGGAAAATGTATATTGCCTGTGTAGCATGACTCCCCCCCCCTCCATGGCTTTAGTCTCCTTCCCATTTTTAGGTGAACCTGCAAATCAAAATAAGAAAAAAAAAATCAATTATCCAATCTTTTGCGCTTTTCTAACAAGGACCAGTCTTACCTGATGAAATACCTACAAAGCGTAACTGTAAATTTGATCGTGTACCACACACACTTGGTCGATTGAGTAACAGCTACGAGCTCTTAAAAATCAATCTATATGTATCACGTAACCTAACCATTCTGAACAAAAAGCGGGACACATTTTCTAAACGTGTTACGATCAGGGATATGTGTGTGTGTTGTGTGTGTATGCCGGAGAACATTTTGACCACAAACGGAGCTGATTATCGACATAATTATGCTGCAATCACACTAGAGGAGAGTATCCAGTAAATCAAATCCAACTGTCCGCCCACTTGCAGTGAAGAGACTAAAACCTGTCAAATCAGGGAAGGAGGAACAGGTGGCCTCATTTGCAAAAAAAGGCTGCTCCTCGCACCACCGAGTGCCATACATCAATACTCACACGCACATGCATTTATTAAACACAGAATATCACTGCTTTGTGTGCAGCACATTAAATATGCTTCTGGTGCACGCACCGATATAAAATCTGACACACAGGTCTCTTAATACACCCAGCAAATAACCTGGGACTTGCTAAGCGCTGCCATAAGTTTTCACCTTTTTAATTTCTTTAATCGCTGCTGACAGCAGTGGGCAGCCTTCTGTGGCAGCTCTGCCCAGTCCACGTCTCTTCAACTGCAGCAGGTCCATCAGCAGCTTGGAGGAGGCTCCCGCTATGCTGACATGGGACATCCTCTCTTCCCACCACGGGAAACAACTCCTGGTTTTGGACACTGCCATGTAGCTGAGGCTCACACATGCCGGATGTCAAGAAATCCCTGGTGTCCCACCTGAGTGGTAATTGCTGCTTCTCTGGATTTTTGGAAATTTTGAATACTGACAGCAGAAGTTTCCTTCATCCTCTCTGATCTTCTGACATGGTGGACATCAGCGGCCAGGGCGTGAGCGCGAAGAAATACCAGACTTCTTTGAGCAGGGTGTTAAGGAGAAAAGTTAGAGGTTGTATTTTTGTATGGTGCTGTGGCTCGCTTTATGGACAGATCTGGAAGGGCATTGTGTGGTCTAACCAAGGTTCGCTATTTACTCATCGCTATAGTACAGCTGACGTCCGAGGAAAGACCGAAAGACCAGCCAGTGTCACAAACCAGATGGCCCTAAGAAAACCCAAACCTCATGAAAGTTACCCTCAATTCAGTCCTTACATTGGAGGGAAAAGGTATATAGGGCACATGTCCATCAACCTATTTTGGCAGACAGTGGCAACAGGTACAGGAAAATACTGCCATGAATTGGGATGCAAGCAGCTGCATTCACCCGCTCACACAAGACTGATCTCTAAGCTGTGGATATTGTAATGACCAGACTATGAATCTTCACACTCAAGGTTAATTCCCGTTTTCAGTAATGGATGGGAAAAGCTGAAAATCCATCAAAACTACAAATAGGAGGAAAATGCCTCTGAAAGCAAATGCCTCGAGAAAGCACTAGGGATTAAATGAAATGCAGGTACGACAAATGCTGTGGGCTCTCAAGATTCAAGTACGGTCTCTTTCCAGAGTTACCCAAAGCAAAAGATGAAAATAGCTGAGACGTGTTAGAAGTGAGGTTATGGCAGCTGCCCTCTAACGGGAGCTTCTAAAAAGCTCCAGTCTCAGGGGTGTCTCTATCGCATAATATCTAAAGGGAGAAAATTTACAGGATTTAACAGTACAGAACATACAAGACCGTCTGGGATAGACAGGAATCGCAGTTATGAGCCCAAGTACTAAATAATAAGACAGAATGGTGACCTGTGAAGTCATTAACTCCTTATTTTCCTAGTTGCAGATGATCTTGTCTTACAATTCCTTTCACAAGCATAAACCAGCCATGTTCAAGTCGGTACTGATGTTGTAGCCCTAGAGATCTCTAGAAACATGACAAATTCGGTATGCATGTATATCCCGTATGCCTGGGACTAAAAAAAAACTTTTTCTCTGAAGGTGGAAAATTCCAGGAGAAAAAGCTCTATAAAGAGGTTTAAAGACCCATCTGAAGGGGAAAGAAGGTGTTTGCCTTCACAATGATTTGTTTTTAATTGTTTTGTGTGATTTCAGTGGACACAAACTGATTTAGGACAGAGACAATTTGCAAAGTACTCTTGGTTAGTAGCAGCATATGCTTTACAATTTAATCTGTAAACTGCTCCTCGTAATATCCTGTAATGGTTTTCCACTCTCAGTAGCGTAGCAGGCAGTTGCCCACGTAAATCCCACATGAGATAGGTGACCCCTCTATGACCCAGCATATACAGTAGATGAGAGAGATCCTGCTTCGCTCATAAACCCAATCATTCTCCCCTAATAGTCCACAATTTGCAGCTATCATAAAAACACCCTAACCATATTTAGCAGGCAGGGGTGCAGTTCTGAGCTTGAAGGTTAAAGACCTGTACACATCCATCCCATGGCTGGACTGCTAACAGAAGTCAGTAATTCACAGCAAACTACCACCAAATGGCACTGAAAAATAAGAAGCCCTAGTACAAGAGCAAAGGACCTCCTGGAAGCTGCAGAGTTATGTGCCACTGGCCTGTACAGCACTGGGGGATGTTGGTAAACTTTGCAGCCAATACACCCAGGAGTACGAGTGGGAGCATTTTCTTTCCACAATAGCCACTGAAGTCTTTAATGCAGAATATGTTTTCAGCCAACTCAATGTCTCGCCATCTTCCTCTCCAAGGCAAGCCATACTGATGACATCTTCCTTATCATCAATAAAAATGATGTACAGCAGACTGTGGAGTTATTCAGCAAACAATTTCCAAAGATCACCTTTACTACAGCATATAAAACAGATCTAGGACTCCCTTTCCAGGATGTCAGAATTTTATGAAGCATCAACTCTACACTTGCAGCTACCTGGTATGAAAAGAACGGCTCTTCGGGTAGATACACAGTGTTTTGCTTGCCTCAGCACATTCCCATGACCGCGCAAAAAGGTTGCCTGTGATGAGGCTTGTTACTAAAAGCACCACAGAGGTGATGCAAGAGATGGAAAACCACTTGCACAATACACCTAAAAAGAGCTGAGCAGATGTTCCTGTCTACCTGCTCATCTTGCCTGAGCCTAAAGAACACCCTTTATGTGAATGGCCCCACCAAGCACCATGAACACAGATAAGCTCTGCTATGGATGCGCTTTTTCCTAATTAATGTTGTTAAAACTGAAAAGATGGCCCTAGGAATTGATTATGTAAATCCCCCAGACAGGTAGAAGTTTTTTCCAACAAAACTGAGCATCACAGAATTATTATTTCTGCCATCAGTCAAAACACTTAAGAAGGTGGCTTGTCGTGATCCCAGCAGCAGCAAGGGCAAGCTTGGAGCTAAGCACGTGCTTAGAGCTAAGTGCAGACTGTTAAAGGCATTTCTGAATCAAGGACTGAATCTCTTCTTGGGGATGCAGTGTTTAGTTCTAATTGTAGAGATTAGTCATGAAGAGTCAAAAGGCAGACCAGAAACACGTTTGTTACTCTGCTGGTCTGAAGAAGGAATATTTTTCCCACCTCGGTATTTCATACCCCTCTTCGCTTTTTCCTATCAGCACCTCCTCTCCCGTAGCTATGTTTTCAAATCCAGGGACATCACCATTATTCAGGAATAGGCCCTCTAGCAAAGATGAAATGAAAGTAAAATAACCAACACAGCACTGACCAAGCACGTTAAATCCTACTTTACCTGGAACAAACAACCGCCTTCAGGTCATTTCTGTATCCTGCAATTTGCATCTTATTTGGAAACAGTAAATATAAGAATGCTAGTGCAAAAGAGTCAACATTGGATTAAAAAATAGGGTACCATAACAGTTATCTTCTGCATTTCAGAGTGCAGGTAGTAGAAGATACTGCATGGAAGAAAAGGTAAATGGATTTGCATTTAAGTTTCATCACTTTTAAGGTCCCCAGTATCCAAGCCTCCCTTTAAAAGCGCCCTAGTGGACAATAAACTCTTTTAGAAAATATACAGCAAAGTGGCAGTGCCTGATAAACAGACATAAAATTAGACTGCTGTAATGTTTCAGCTGTTCACTTCCTTTGACAGAGGCAGCTGGCAGCAAGACATTTGAAAAGACAGAAGAACAAGTAACTTCTAATGGAGAAATATGTATTTTTTTCCATACCATATATATTTCAAACATACATAAATGCACACACTCACACACATGTACTAATAGGATAAATTTACAGGGCAAACAGAAGTGAACAGTCACCAATATAGATACTGAGCTACCATTAAGCATTTAAAATAATTACAGCTTTTAAACCATGGAAACAAGATTTTTAAAAGGATATTTTTGCTATCTTTTCCTCTAGAGTGAAAATTTCTCAGCCATTTCCGCCTGAGTGAAATCAGAATTTCACCAGTGCCATTATTTTATAAAAGCAACTGCTTTCTGCTGATGATTTGCAACAAAAGTGTCCCCAAATTAACAGCCCAGAAATGGCCCAAGACAGTGATTTCTGCTAATACCTCAGCACAAAATTAGACTTTTTATTTTTTATTAGTAAATGGGTGCTTTTCCCCATACTGCTTTCACGTGAAGCCCTGGCAAGGCATTCTCCTTTGCAGACTGACACTATTGACTCGCAGAAGGGGGAGATGGCAGCTGCCCCCTCTCTCTGCATACTCCATTTCTTACGCAGAAATGTGCTTCCAGGTCTAAGTCCCCATAAAAATTCACTCACCTTAAGGGGAAACAATTGGACGTATGGCTCTTCACAACGATTTTCTCAGTAAGATACCCGCACAGGAATCAAAGGATATTCATTCTCCAGGAAAGCCAATTTCCCATTGTAAGCATCTCATCCAGCAGCCTAAACTGACCTGTCTTTATGCAATAGTGCTTAACCAGTGACTTGCTAAAGAATAGAAAACACCTACCAAAAAATAAATTGAAAAAGAAATCATCGACTTATTTGCGTAACCCCTCCCCTAGTATTCAACATGAGAAGCCAAGAACCCATTACACTTTATGCAATAGGTCTTTGGCCTTGCTTTCCTCCTCCCTGCAGCCCTGGCATATCGCTCAAGAGCCCTGGGAGGTCCACCCCAGCTTGCGTCACCAACGAGACCGGACACGGCAGGATAGAAGAGTTTTTGGATGGTCCCCAGGAGCCCATCTCCTCCGGGCCTTCCTGCAGAAGCAGGGGAAGGTTTTTGTGTTTGCAGTTTGTTACTCAGCTCTGATGTGCTCTACTTTCCTTCTGGACTTTATGTATTTACGTTCATAAGCGTTTGCAGCACCTCTCTGCTTTGCGGCAACCTGCCTTGTGTGCCAGGCAGAAGTGTCAATACACTGTCAGGTACCATGTGTGTCAGTCCTTATCCTGTATCTGGGTGCAAGCCCATCCCAGATGAACCAAAATAGATAATCATTTCTAGAAGAAAAAACCCATCATCTATATCTGGCTTGAAGGCACAGACAAGTGGGTTTGTGGTTCTTTTGGCACCTGGATATATACAATAGGAAAAAATCTTACTTTCTCATGGATATGGTTTCTTCTCCCCTCTGAAACACTGAATAGATTTTTATCAGATATATGCCATAACGGTACAAGTCCTTGAGGTCTTTCCTCATTTACAGCATGTATTCAGCTCTCATTTTTGTATTTGTGCAATGAAAGTAAAAATAAACAGAAAATATAGTTTTGCACCTTTAATATGAGCAGGTATATATTCAGAAGAATGGGAAGGCACTAATCAACATACTCTGCTGTCCCACTGCAGCTCTGCAGGGCAGGAGGAGTTTATTCCGGTGCTTTGATTAGCAAGCCCTGCCCTGACACCTCCCATTTCATGGAGCTGCCATGAGGCTGGAAAGGACCTCAGAGGCCTTGAGCAATGGTGGTTATTCATCCTGATTAGCAGAGGTATAATACAATATTGAAATTCCATATTGAATTTCCTCATTCTGAGATATTATGTGCCTCGGTAGGACAAGCCTGAGGCATGAACTGAAGACACACAAGCACACAAAATATCTGCAACTGTTATCAGCAAGAATCACAAGTATGAAAAAGCATATGATTAAAAAAAGTTATAAAAACAACAAATTAAAGCAACAAACACTCTGCATAGCCACTTAACCTTTTTTCCATTGATTTCTATTTGAAAAAATATTCCCCTTATAGTGTCCAATAACTTATGGCTTTGTATTAACATGAACTATGGTTCGGAAGAATGAAACACCGAGGGGACCACATTGCCCTGGAGGAGATCAACGCCTCTATTGGTCCTGATGATGACGTGAGAGACCAGGCAGCAATATGGGGGGGTGGGAGAGGACTTCCCACGCGTGACCCACAGTGCCATGAAGAAGAGACTTTAGGACATTTCGGGTAGACCTGGGAGTTAGCCAAGACACAAGATGCTCTTTCACACGTTTCGAAAAGGCGCAGGGCAGCATTGCTGCTTCCTACAAGGAATCTGCAATACTCTGTACGTTCCTTGGATGCTGCTGTAATTATTACTGCTCTCTTAATCATGTTATGCAAATAGGCTGAGAGGGAAGGAGGGAGAGGAGGCAGACAGAAAAACTGAGGACTAAAGGGTAATACTTTTGGATGGTTACAGCTTCACTCCCTGATTGAAATTCCTAGAATGCTCAATTGTTTCTTATCAAAAAGCTTAAAAAGAAAGATTTTTCTTTTAATAAAAATAAATGAAGAAAAATGGATCTCTCATTTCTAAGGGATACAATGGAGATCACCTTGTAGTCTGGCAGCAGAATTGATATGATTTGCATTACCAAGGATGACTAAATGGAGTGTTAAATTATCTCAAAAAAAAAAAGAAAAAGATGTAAGTTGATATTCATGACATCAACAAGGTTAGAAAGGAAAAAAAAAAAAGATAGTGAGTCTTTACATGTATTCTTGTCCTATACAAGCACTAATCTTACATTCCATGGGCACTACACTACTCCAAAAGGCATCTTCTGCTTTTGCAGGACCCCTCTAAGAAATGATTTGCAGTTATATACAGTGCTGAAATGTGATGCCGCAGCAATCAGCATCAGCTATAAAAACATTAATTATTTCTGATAAATTCATTCTCCAGGTGCATGCTGAACACACAAAAAAGTATAACAAGCTGTAAATTTGATTTTGGAATAAATGCACTGCATTTTAAAGGTTGCTGGTGGGAAAGGGGTAGGGGAGGAGATGGGGGTATTGCCTCTCATACATCAGCACTGGAATCACTCAAAAATAATTTCTGAGAAATATCTAAACTGTTTTATTATTTTAAAATGTTTCACTGACTGTTCATCTAGATTCCACCATCATTCATGTGTTTATCTGTACATATATGTACATACATGGAATATTGCAGGAATATATAGTGGAGTTCTGCTTTGGCCACGCAGCACATAAGGCATCTTCTGTACAAGATAGATGCAATTCCGTGAGTATAAATCCATACGTATTTGGCCCCCACACGGTTATTATTAGCTTGGGTCAGCCCTCCTTAGTATCTCTATCTCTATCTAACTTAGAGTTAGTATCTCCTGACTTGTCATCAGCTCAGAGCACGGAGAATGGAGCCTCTGTGCACCAAGGGACCTTGCCACTGCTCACAAATTTACTTGGGATCAGACTTTAAAAACTTGAGGCGAGTTTAATTAAAAAGAAAAGATTATTACCTCTAACTAGTGTTGCCCAACCTCTTCTTTAAGCTTTTGGGACTTTATTTTGAGCCTTGTGATCGTTGAAGCTTTTCTTTATGAAGTCTCTGCTCTTGAAGTTGTGGGATTATAGCTTAATCTTGCCAGTTTATGATTTTATGACTGCATTGAAATGCATGATTTTTAATAGTTCAGGGAAAACTGTTTAGAGTTATATAATTTTAAAAGTTATAATTTTAAAATCTACTGTATATTAGGTTTAACTAGTTTCCAAATACTTAAGACTTATAAAAAAGCGTAACTTCTGCACGTACAAGTCAGGGCTAAACATTCCTCAAAGACTGCAAAGAATGGAAATCTATTGTGCTATTTAGACACCAATTCTTACCAAAAGAATCATGTATTGCTATAGTACTGTGCCGAAAGGCTTGTAAAATCATAGTGCATTTGTCATTTATCTTCTAGATCAATGCACAGTGGTGACACAGCATTGGCACTGTAGCTCTAGTCCTCTGGGGCCCAGACACAGTAGGGATTTCAGCCATAGCGCATAAATCCCTCCCTTCCCAAACAGCACAAACCAGTCCCTGTGTCAAGTATCTTCATGACCTGTGGTCTGCCCCTGCTCTCTCTTTCGTGGTTTGTGAACGATTTTTACCTAGTTGCAATTTTCACATTTTCCTATCAGTCTTCCATTTTGTCAGCTTTCTAGCAATTGCATACATCTGACAATATGTGAGACACTCCAATACTGAAAAAAATTAGGACACCACATCAGAATCAGGAAAGGATATCAGGATTTGGTTAATATCACAGAAAGATGATAGGTGGTGTTGAACGTAACCCTGAAGTGTCAGAACCCATTAGGTAAATAGCATTGTCTACTACTTCTTATTCTTCTTTAAAAGAGACAAGTTGCTAGTAATTTTTTTTTTTTAGAGTGGAAGCAAAATCTTTGAGTGCTTGAGGATGGCAATACTGAATCTTAGTCAGATGCCCTCTTCCTCATACCCAAACTTGCTGCATCTCCACTGAAATACGTCAAGCCCATTAAATCTGTTGCTCACCTCAGTCAAGACATTTATTTATAAGAGCTGATTGAAAAATGTTTTTTTAATTCAGCATATCAGTGGAAAGATTTGTTTCACCTCTTTATCCTCCAATATTTTTGTATAGCTGTTTATTATTATATTTTATGTAGATGCTACCTTTAGATTCGCAGATACACATTTATGAATAAAATATTTTGCAGACAGGATCATAGATTAAGGCTAACAAACACAGTAGCGATTTTTTCATTTGTAGTAACACAGTGACCTTTTTTGCATTGCAAATTTCACTATATTTGGGTTGGGGTGAGGATATGAAATATGAAACATCAAATAAGGATATATAATAAACCAAAAGTAGATATCAGAGGAACAAGACATCTGAAATTCCCCTTGACTTGGATTTAACACTTTTCAATGTCTCAGTACCATACCACCCTAGTTTGGTTCTTAATGAAACCCAGGAATTTACCCTCTGATGTCCTCAGGTAACCTCTGCGTGATGGGTTTGATGGAAGCAATATCTGACATAGTTTTACACCATGCATCTCATGTCAGGAAGAGCATCATTTTTCTGTTGCTTGCTGCAGAGCCCTTTCATACTGGTGGGCATTAATGACAATCAGCCCTGAAAAGTTTTCAGCAGCGTGGTGCAGTTCGCCATGAAATGTAAAATGCCATGTCTAAATGTATCCGTTAGTGGACCCCAGATAAAAGCTAAATTAAACACCTGCATTCAGATGCTCCTAAACAGTGTTTCCAGCTGTACTGACAAATCATACCTAGTTATTTTCCATGAGGGATATTATCTCTTTAGAGGAAATCTATCAGAGAGAGATCAGCCCCAAATTCTCCACCCGCGCACAGTAACACGGAGCTACCAACTGAGCCCTCTTCGCAGACTTGGGGGTGTCTTTGCACATTCCTGTCCCCAAATGTCGCCACTTCATAAAAGAAACTCAGCCTCTAATGTCTTCTTAAAGCCCTGTCATGGCAGAATAACAGCAGGGATTTAGAGAAGTGTAAACACTCAGAAAGATGCAAAAAAAATTGAAATCATTGCTTTGCATCTGGGATGAGAAATGGTTGTTGTCAGCCAACCAAAATACATTCTAACTCCTGTTTACAAATATACGTACAACTAATTTCTATGGAATAATTGAGACCAGAAAAGAAAGAGTCCACTTAGACATTGCCATATTATAATCTTATGTGCTGTGTTCACTCTATTTTAAAATCTAGCACTTCTTTTTGAAGAATAGCCCTCAGCTGACCATCTTGGGAAAGGACTTTGAATTTCAACCTTTATTTTGCTTAGTTGTTTTTCACTCCAGATGTTCTCCCCCGTAGACCTTCCTGATCCATGTTTAGCACCGCAGTTTTTGGTGCTACCCACGGATAACCAATGCTTAAGCAATTATCAAGCCAAACATCCGTGCAGCCAAAGTGTAGTCAATTATTTTAATATTGTCTTTTAAATGAATCACTCTAATCATTCTGGCTGCCTACCTCTGAGGCCAAATTAACTTGTCAGCATCTTCTGTGTTTTATGGGTCAATTTTAGAAAGGTCTCAGCAATGGCCCAAATCTACTCCCATTGAAATCAATGGCAAAACTCCCGGGATCCTCACTGGAAGCAGGTTTTGGCAAGTACAGAACATTTATAAAAATTCCAGCCTTCAGGACAAAATGTCCTCAATATTTTAATGGTGCCCTCCTCTGTGGCATTAAAGTGACATCTACCTGTGACACACATAGCGCACTAAACCGGGGTGCCTGTTCTGTGCTCCTGCTCTGCATGGCAACATTATACTCATTTTGCTTTCCACAATTGCCTGAAATCATTACTGCTTCCTAAATCCCTTTTCCTCCCCTAGCTGATTACCTACCTCCTAGATTATTTCTTTTGCAGTTGTTTTAACTGCATATTATGATAACCTGAATTCTACTGTGTTGGCCAGGCTTCTCTCCCCCCCCCCCCCCCCCCCCNTGATGCAACCCTTCACAACTTAGAAAAACCTTGCATTAACCTGCTGTTTACCCCATCTTTCAGTTCATTAAATAAAATGAGGCTTAACACAAATCCCCAAAGTACTCCTAATGACTATTTCTCTCCAAATTGATACACCACTCTTTGTCCTTCAGCCAGTATGGACTCCATGGGATCATGCTTACAGCCAGTTTCCTTTGCACTTCTTTTCCAAGTAGGATTTTGTGAGGCTCTGGAGTCGGCCTGTTATAAAATGTAGATGGATTATAAGTACTGCCTTTCCTCTAATGACCAGGTTTGTAATTTTAATAAAGAGGCAATCAAGCTAACAATGGTTTGGCAAACCTCCTCTCTGAGGGATCCAAATTTCAACCTTGGGTACACAAGGCTGGAACAACAGATCTACACGCAGAAAGCAAAGTGTTCATTTCAGCCACCTATTACCTATTACATATTTCATAGCAGCCGTTAGGATCCCCAAACTGGAATATTGTGCTATGTGCTAGGATCAAAAACGGTAATGGTAATTTTAAGAAATTACTTAAAAGTCCAAATTAAATACAGGGATATGCAAACTAAAGGCAAGATCAGGGTTTATCTGTAAAGGAAAAAGAACTTGGAATACTTATCACAATATTACTTAATATGGAAACTCTTCTTAAGAATCGGTGCTTGTTTACATGGGACAGTAAATTCAGATTATGGATGGATGTGAAGTCAAAGCAGAAAAGCTGTTCCTGAGCAAATCCTCAGCTGTGGATGTTCCAAGTTTTGATTTTTTTTTTTGTTTTCTGAATTAGCTTTGAACTTTCTTAGTTCACTGTGGAAACAGATCAATTGAAATGAAAAGGTGCTCAGCCCAGAACTATCCAGATAGAAAGTTACTGCAGAATATTAGAAAGTCAGCTGGTACCTCTGGACACGGTATCACGAGGTATTTTACAGTCAACCTACCAGATAGCCAAGGTAAAAGGTGGCAAAAATTAGAAATTCAGGCTCTGAATCTAAGACTTGTAAAAGCTATCCTAAATATAAGAGTTTAGGTCTTCTAACCTTTATATGGGTTTCAAGGTACTTACAGATTTTATCATCTCAATATTTCTTACGTTACTTCCTCAGGGACTGAAGGGTCAGGATTACTGGTTACTGTTATCTTCTTGTTCAAAACATTATTACCTCATTTGTTCTCATATTTCCCCATTCTTCATGAACTAGAATAATAGCCAAGGGTGGGGAAGTCAGACCTGAGGGAGCTGTTGGAGTGGCTGCCACCTCAAGCTGCACATGCACTCTGTGTGTATGGAATCAGCAGTGTCCAGCAGCATCCTCACTACCTCCCACGGTTTCTGATGGGGCCATCCGAGGTGGCAAATGCTGCCCAAGGCAGCCCCGTGCCCTGTGCCATGGTCATCTCTGTTAGAGGGCAAAGGCAGCAGCTGACTCTTCCCTGGCCTTGGCTCTGGAGCGAGGAGCTGCACCTCGTGGTCCTCCACCAGCTCTTTGCTGTGGAAGCTCTGGAAGATCTGGTTCTCACCCAGTTAGCACCTTCAGGATGTCGTCTTGGTTTTCCTGATAAGAAACTACCATTCATAACCTGTCAGCAACTGCACTCATCTCCTGGCAGATATCTGAGCTGGGAAATCCCCCTCCTACCCTCCAGAGCACAGTGTCCCCTGGTTTCCAGTTTCTCCATAGTAACTCCATGAATATCTCACCCTCGCACGGGGAAACCTATGGGACTGTGCTGCAAAATGCAGCGGACAACATTTAAATAAATGTGTCAAGCAAGCCAGAAGCAGTTTGCCTTCGCCAAAGAGCTGGAACAGCCAGGAAGCAAAGAGTAGAAATATCACATGGATTAAAAATAAATAGATAAAATTTCCCATCATTTTTAATTTTCATTATACTTAATCCAGATACAGTAATCATCCATTTAATTTCTTTTTCTTTGCCAAAAAGACCACCCCCTACCACCACACACAGAGAGAAAAGGCAGGCGATTTATTCTTTAACATATTTTTCCTGAACTGACCATGACCTCACTAGGTGTATATTTCTCTCCACTTGACATTATCACAGAGTGAAAGAGTAGTTTTACCTTGCACATAAGACTTAAAAAGAGTAAGTCATTGATCTTGGATTTCATTTCTGCCACAAAGGAATGCGCAGGCATTTTTTCTTCCACAAATGTGGATTTGGGTAAAAGCCAGCTTTACTTCCCTGGCAATATACACCACCAGTTTGTGTGTGACTGGCAACCGATGCTCTTGCCTATGAAACAGGAGAGCAGTGGCATTTGTCATGGCATGCCTTTGACATTTTCCACAGCAAGGGGCAGATAATATCAAACTCTTGCTCATCCATAGCTTCCTGGGGAGAAACAGACTTCAAAAAATAAACCCAAGGAAAAATAGACTGTTACACACTTGTCCTAAATGCTGCAAGAAAAGAAAAAAAGTGATTATAAATGTGTCAAACTGCAGGAACAGAGTTTATCTTTGATTTGCCCTTGTCGGTTCTTGTCTGTGCAATTACACACCACCCTCTGCTAGGGCAAGGCTCGGCTCCAGGGTCCTGGGGGAGCAACAGGGGATTTGAGTTTAGTCCTCCAACAGATATCTCCAACAAATCTCTGCAGTGAGAAAGAGATGCAATATTTGACAGCTTTAATGTGTTACCTATTGGCAATGAAAAGAAGCATCAGCAAAACCAAGGCTGAGCATTCCATGGGCTCCATTTATTACTAACTCCCCATGCACCAAATCCCCTGGGCAACTGGAAGAGCCAGAGGCTTCACCATAACTTTTTTAAGTGTCCCCAAATCCATGGGGCAGCCCAACGCCTGCAAGCTGTGCTAGAGAGAGCCCCTGCCAGGGGAAGTATCTTGAAATAGTACTGGAGCTTAATTCCTAAAAATGTATTGATTCCCCACAAGACTGACCTTTCAGCCTGTGTAACATCCCGTACTCAGGACGTTCAGGTGGGCAAGCAGCATTATGTGTTAAACATTTGCAATGTTGGCCCGTTTAACTAAGCAGGGGCTGGACTGCAAATTCATCCTAGAGCTGCAGCTCCTGCTGCTGAGGGAAGCGAGCCAAAGGCTGGGGATGCCAGCCGCAGCACTTGGCGTGCCTTGGCTAGGGTCCACCGACACAGCAGGATCTGTCCGGTTCTCTCTTGATCATTCAAATAGTATTTCTTTCCTTTCCAAAAGCATGACACTTTAAAGCAATTATATAGTACCAACAAGCAATAGAGTAGTCTTTTATAGCTAAGACACCATTATTTTTATTAAATCTCCTACAGTTCATTTTCTAATAAAGTACATTTTACTCTGGGTTTTTTCAGTGAATTTGTATGCTTACTCGACAATTCACAACAGTTGCAACCTGAAGCCATAATTCAGCCATATAAACTCATATTAAAGTGATAAACCCAGAGTCTCTTAATCTTTGCCCTAACCCTCTGTGAGTTCAGGATGTATTTTTTTATTCTCTCATTACGATCACCTCCTCCTTTCGTTTAGTGCATTTAGTCTCCAGGCTGCAGACCCATAAAGGTTTATACCCATACTAACCTTCACATGCTGGAAGCGGTTTCACTGAAGTCTATAGTGCGCAGAACTAAATATGTGTGTAGCCTTAGTTTGTAAACTCTTTGCAACAGAAATTAATTTTCTGTGTATTTGGACACCGTTGTATATGTGGCTGTTGATGTCTATGGGCATGTAAAATCTTTAAACTGTAAAAATATCATTATCAAATAGTAATAATCCCACATAATCTGCATGTGTGGTGCATGTTCAAATATAGAATATGCATGCATAATTTAGTTGCAGTCTCTAAAGTAGAGAATCCAAGATTTAAACAGGAATCTAACAGAAAAGATAGCTGTCAAGAAAAAGGAGAAGCAGAAAATGACCCAGAGCTGAACCTCAATGACCTCCCATCTATCAATATAAATATTAGAAGACCCAATGGCAGAATTTCTGCATAACAAGCATACAATAACAGGAAAATAATAAAGTCCTAACCTATGGTAAATCAAGTTAAACCTTTACCACTTGAATGTTTTTGAATGAATGTGTGTTTTGCAGGTAGTTACTTTACTTAGCATTACAAATTTAAGCTGGAGTATGTTGCATATAAGCACATCCATATTTCATGAACCTCTATGTAGCTTCATGGTATTATCATATAAGTGGTATAGGTTCCTTTCCTGGCTGTTCATTTTAATGATCCATAATACTATGCAGACTACAGGAATTCACAAGATCGTCAGGACTTGCACCTTAGAAATCTCCTCACTGAATTTTTTTCCCTCATGGGATGTTCTGTGTGGTTTTGCCTTGATTTTTCACACGGGGCCATATCCCCCAGCTAAACTCTAACTCTGATACGGACCAACTCCGTAGCACCTTTGTACCGCTGAAGGATCATGAATTGTAGGTAGGTGGGATGTCATGGGGCAGACCGCTGGGTTTCAGCTAGTGGCCTTCACATAGTCAGTATTGTGTGATTCACCCCTATCTGGTTTTCAGATGTCTGAGTTTTCTGAGAGAGAATAAAAGGAACGTTGATTGAATGTAAATGATGTTTTCATATGGTAATATATCACTTGGCTTGGACTGAGCGTACAGTGGCACGAGGTGCATTTGAGACATAAAAGAAAACAAAAATCCTTGCACTGAAGAATTTATAGCCTAAAAGAATGAACCCTGGATTTTCTCCAAGGAAAAAAACTCCTCTTGGGAATATATCCCAAAATATATTTGTGAGAAAGATTGTCAGGATATTATGTCTCATAACACTAACATCTAGGAAACTCTTGAGCTCCCACCACATCATCTGGGTGCAGGGCGATGCCGCTCCTGGTGCTTACCTTGTGACAGCCCCGCAGCAGAGGCCGTGCAGGTCGGATCACGTAGGGGTAAAATGTACAGCTTGCTTTAAAACACTGTTGAAACTTAGAAAGTGTTGGTGGAAGCCAGTGCTGAAGTTTTTGGGCTTTCTTCTGTATATCTTCCCACTGGGGGATGGGTCAGAGACGGGGACCCTGAAACATGCCACACATTGGGTCACAGTCGTTACTCAGTACAGATGCTTAAAATGCTCCTAAAAGGGAAAAAAAAAAAACCCCAAACCAACCAAAACAACCCACTCTCCTTTGTTTCCAGGACAATGCAGCATTTGGCCTTTGTACTGCAGCCTCTTGGGTGCAAACCTGTCTGCATTCATGTTCCTGAAGTAATTTGCTTCATGCTGGGCATTTGTTTTGCTCAAATGTGAAAAGCAGTTTTGCTTGGAGCTTTTACCATACTACTATTTTATGTGTGGCATTGCTGGGTCAAACTGCCTACAGCAGGGTGGCTGCTGCAGGGTTCACATGTCTTCTGGGCATTGCTGTGTCTTCATGTCCCACTTCCACATACAGGATCCAGCAGAGTTCATCTCTGTGTTCAAATGGCAGGATCAGGGAAGAATTTGGCCACAATATCTATAGCACTGTATATTACCTGCGTGGAAAATGAACCCAGCTCAGTGGAGCATGCATTATTAGCTAATGGGGTATTACATCCCATCTATTTGCTTTTACCATCTTTTAAAACAACATGATTATGCCAAATGCATAGTTAGGGTGGGATTTGGAGGAATATTCAGCCTAATGTCTCCCTGCGAGCAAAATTCCTACCTCCAAGATTGCAGTGGAAACAGCAATACACAAAAATAAGGATTGCTGAAGAGGACAAGCTGTTGAAAGGATGCCCTCTTTATTACCAGTATGTCGAGCATGTGCTGTCAGTGTTTTATATGTGACTATATTGGTTTAAACAAACAAGAGTCTGGTGTAGAGCAAAAAAGCTGACAGAAAGAATGATTTAAGATGAACCATCCTTCAGCAACCACTTAAGGGCTGTTCAGAGAGAAGGCCTGCATAATTGGATCGGAGACTCCACCTCGAGCCCCCGCCGAGCAGCAGAACTAGCTCTGGCCAAGCTCACAGCCAGGGAACTCAAATACAAAAAAATATCAGCAAGGCTTAAGAGGAGACAGGTGGCCCTGGTATTAGATGAGTTGGATCTGAATGCAAGTGACTTATCTGAGACAGAGAGAAGGTTTTAGGTGAGACAGATGCGTATAGACTGTGGGTTGTTTTAAAAGCACTTTTTAAGCTTTATTCCTGCTGCAAAATATAGAGGGTGCCTCTCTGTTAGTGTTTTATTGCAGATCAGCAGTGCAGTGTTGGACTACACCTCTTGATCATCCCCACTGATTTAGTTCACATCACAGAGCGGTCCCCAAGGCTGTAAATGTTAGGATGAAATGATCCTGGAAGATGTGCTCCAGAGGCACGCAGTGTACTCTCAGCACTAACAGACATGCAGTCAACAGGGCCAGATTAGAGCTATACGGGAGCAAAATCCCTTGAAATTAGTACTGTGTGGATGGTGAGTCCTCAGCAGCAACTGCTTTGTTCTGTAACTCTAGTTGGGCTGCACTCTTTCCATACTGACGTTACATACCAAGCCATACTGATCTTACAAGAGTCCATCTGGTAGTCACAAAGGTACCCAAAATAAACTTCCAAAGGGAAGCAGCTCACTTGCCCGGTGCCAGTTAGACACGACATAAAACTGGTGCATTCAGAGTAATATAGCCCCCTCTCTAGTCTTAACCAGAGGCGAACGAGCAGAGAGAGGATACAAGTGTCACCACTTTAATGCTCTCAGGTATAGCTTACCCAACAACAGGATTACCCCTGCTTACCTTCTTTTGGAAGAAACTCATTCTCACAAAAACCAGCTCTATTCAACGCAAGAGCAACAGCGATGGAAACCATGGTGTGGGCTCAACTGTAGCTTTCCAGAAGGGCTACCGAGAGGCTACAGAGCCCTTTGAAGCCCAGGATCTTTTCAGCAGCCTAAAGTTATATGTCTCCACTATGACAGTTGCTTGGATTTCACAGTAAGAGTACCGTTCTGATATAAACAGGCATATTGTTGGGTCAACAGTGGAATTATTTGGTGGAAAGCCAACTCCAGTAAATTAATGCTGCCAGCTCTGCCTGCCCTGTAGCACAGAAGCCAAAAAAGGTTATCTAGTGCAAGGAAGGAACTCTAAAGGTGAAAATAATAAAACATAACTCTATCTTTTGTGAGCATAAGAATTACACAAAGGAAGTACTCATAAATAACTAAAAATTGTTCTCCTGCACTTTCTGGTAAGTCTGCATCGATTTCTCATTCATTAGATTTAATTAATAATAATGCTACATTAAGTGATCCTACTATCCAGCATGCAGGCTCAGGGGTGTACCTCTAAAACAGAAGTAAAAATTCTGTTAAATACATTGCAGGACATTTGTTCTTGAATAAAGCTACCTTAATTAAGCAGCTGTCCTTTAATAATAAACCAGAGCCAAACATGTAGCATTGTAGATGTAAAAACCATTAAGTAGATCCAAAACTCCACTCTGGGTCCAAGGAGACTCTCAGCAACACCAATAATGTCCCGATTTAAACAAACAAATAAAAAAAAAAAAAAAAAAAAAAAAAAAAAAAAAGGAGAGAACTTTCCAACAGCCAAGCCAGTAATTTGTCATCTCTATTCATTTTCATCTTCCCTTTATTATCCTAAGAGATGAGTCATATGGCACATGGCATTAAAAAAGGAATCGCTGAGCTGCTGAAGCACCATGAGCTGCCTCCATCCCTCCTTGGCCCAAGGGCAGGAACCCAGTGCCCGCCTCCAGGGACACCTTTCACAGCCTGTTACGGCCACCTGAGCCCAAAGTGGCAATGAACATGCAGCCCAATCTGCTATAAAACTTCCCCAAAGCCACCAGACATCATAAAGAGGAACAAGTATAAAATGATAAAACCTCTCACGACACACACACATGCTACCAAGTTTAACCACAGCACAAGAAGGTAATATTTGAAGTTTACAGAAAGCGAATTCAAGTAAGCTCTAAGTCAATCAGAAGTGACTGAAAACTGCTTTGGTCCAAATACGTGTTCAAAAAGGTCACAGCTGGCGTAATTATCCTTGCTAGACTTAGCATGCGTTCAGCTGTACGCTTAAGACTGCCAAGAGCTGAAGTATACTCAGAATGCCTAAGTAACAGCCACCTTATTAAAAAAAAAAAGGAGGGTCATGAAAAAAAAAAATCATAATTTAATGATACTTCAAGTTAGCGTACAGGAAATAATTTCTTTGGGAAAGTAGTTCAAAGATTTTTTCAAAACCAAGCTCTCTCTTTCCCCCCCAGAAGTTCCTGTCTGCAAAGACAACCCTGGTCAAAAGTTTAAACAAGAATTCACATTGAAAGGGATCACGTGTGAACGACAATACGATGGAAAGGGAATAAGAAAACAAAGCCTCCAAAATGTTAATTATATCTCAAAGGGAGAGTAAAAGCAATAAATGCTATTTCTAAAAAACCATAGTATCCAGCAGCAAAGGTATCTGATACAAAATAAGTGAGCAAAAATACTGTGTTATAAGAACGGTCATTTCAGAGTAGTTTTGCTACTGTTATGGGAACAGGCTCCTTTTGTTTATTGTCATCACCATGGCAGTCTTTACATATCTCTTTGCAAATAATACACATTACGATAGTCTCCCGCAGTTACACCCTGTGCTAAGGACAGGCAGTCCCAGCAAACCGCAGTGACATGACAGTGCACGACTCTAAAGGCAAAATCATAAAGATTTTAATGGCGACCTCCAGTGCTCCTAAAACAGGAGGTAATGAACTCAGAATCTATAGGGGTAGAGATTACTGTGGACAGAGTGAAAGGCAAGGGGAGAGGTTAGTCTGAAATGTCAGAAATATTAGCTGCAGAGAAATATAGTAAGTGAATCAATGAGAACAGAGCTACTGGGTAAAAGGATTAAATGGCTAATAAAAGGGATACGCTACTGACCTCCAACGTAGGAATGAGTTAATAATGAGATAAGTAAAGCTTATGAAGATAATAAGGGTGTAATTATAGTCGAGTTCAAACTACTAAGTGTATATTAGGAAACCCCTGAGATATATATAGATATAAAATTCTGGATAGCCAGTAGTAAATGACTACCTTTTAGTCCAAAGTGTAAGAGGCTCAAACGATACAAAAAATATGGCTGGATTTGAGTTTAACCTATAACTCAACAGTGGAACCACATAAAACGTTTTACACTTTGTTTTTAAGAAACATACAAGAAGGCACAGAGATTATGTAGCGATTTATCCACTGCAATTTCTGTTGCCACCTGGCTGCACCGAGATGGGGACCATAAACCTACAGACACGTAATGGGAGACAGCCTCCGCCTGAGGAACACGTACCCCAGACCCCCAAACATGCTGAGGAAAGGAAGGGGAATGGGACAGGGCGAGTTTCTTGCCCAGTTCTTGTCCCAGGACCTGTGAGCTAACTCTCACAATTGATATTTACTGTAGGGCAAGAGCATATATGGGGCTGAATGCTACAAAATCACCCCTTAGCTTCCTGCAAGCAACGCCTCTGCATCCCCACAACCTTGTGTTTTGTTTCCCCGTATTTTAATTTAATTTTTTAAAATATGAAGCAAGGGATACCATCCACTGCTGAAGGTGCCAAATCAGACAGATTAGCCAACAGTGCGTGCCAAATCCCGTGTTTATTGGAAAAGCACAAGTAAGCTTCAAGGGTCACATTTTTAGAGGTACTTCATCGCAGGCTCCCACATCAATCCTGCAATCAACTGAAGCTGCAAATAGTAGGATTTGATTTCTTATCGTCTAATTTGTGGGTGCAAACAACAGCCTTACACCAAGAAGCTCTGAGCACTTAGAGTTCCCATCGACTTCATTTATACTTGCTATTTGTGCTTACAAATCAGGGAGATGCTTGATCTTTAAGTTCTATAATTTCCTCCTGCAATTGGTTGTACTCACAAAATTGCACCTGCAGTTGATTGCTGGAGCAGATTTAAGGGCTGGTTCTAAAGATGCAGTCTATGATTTCAGAAAAGCTAACTTTCAAGAGATGTTGGAACAAAGAGAAAAAACAGCCCACATAAAAATGGGAGTCATGTTTTAGCAAAAACGACAGGTACATGATTGAATAAAATGAAAGTGACAGACAACACAAGGTCTTAATAGATACAGTATATACTTCTCCTGGAAAATACAAACAAACATAGCCCAGAGAAACACTTTTCTGAATAGCTGTCAATCAGAAAGTGGCAATAAAAAAAAAAAAGTAAAAGAAATAAATGCAGGTCTCAAATATTAACATCTAAACTCTATTTGTCCTAGCCAGAGCATAAACAACTCTGTATAATATCTCACATGTGCCACTGTGTGTGCAAGTGAGGAACTTGTGGGGACAAATGACTACTTAATTGCATGAGCTGTAACTGTGTCATTTACTTGCAGTCTCCAACATTCCACAATCAAATTAGGTATGTCACCGAGTGCATGATTCTGCATTTATACTGCTAAAAATATCCTTCCTTCCATTGTTTGGTGTGGTTATGACACTGGGACATGCATAACTAAAAGATTAAGCAAGATTTTTTCCAAAGGACTTATTAGGTCACAAAAAAAAAAAAAGAGTTGGTGGTAAAATGACTTAACAAATGTAATGTCATTTATTAATAGAGTACAACTGCGTGCTGTGAAAGGGACAGGTGGGAGCTTACTGGGAACACAGGGCAGTGAATTATTTAAGTGAAGTGTATTTTAGGACCATGAAAACTGCACCTGGAAAAAAAGCTATTAGGCCACTTTGTCCATACTCTGCCTCTAACCCAACAAAAACCCTTCGTGCTGAGCCAGATCATTCATTTTTAATGCTTTCTTCACTGTTCTTAAATGTTCCAAGTGATGGAGCTTTTCCCACTTTGGGAGACAATTCTACTCTCCAGAAAAAAAAAAAAAAGTAAATTGCCCACAGAAGGAACTTAAATGAACCACATCTCTTCTCCTGCCAGCATCCCATGGCTGATCTTCTATTTCTTTTGAAACGTCACGCTGCAGAGATGCCTTCAAAGGGGCACGGTGAGGAACTACAACAAACTGTAAAAAAACCTTATACCTAAGAATAATCCTTCAGCTTATCTTCCATGTAAATTATTTTTCCAGGTAGTGGCAAGACAAGAAATGAAAGCTTGAAAGGAAAAAAAACCTTCAGGGAAGATGAACTCCAGCTTAGTACAAAACATGAAGATAGAAGTGACACACAGGAGACCAGTATTAATTCTCTCAAAACTCGATATCAGATGTGTCCTGTTTCCAACTCAAAAGCATCTTTGTGTGCTAGATCTGCAGACTCCACCTTGAACCTGAAGCTCACATTGCTTTCTTCTCCCATTTGCTCTCTTTTCACACTTACAAATAGTAAAGGAATTTTAAGTCAAATTGGGCTCCCAAATCACTGATTCACCATTTTTAGCAGACTCCTACAAATGTAACTCATTTGAGCTCACGTGTGCAAGAAAGAGAGAGCATGCATGCTAAAGCTAAGGTCCAAGACTTACCCCGTACTCATGCCTGGTTCCCATCACTGATTAGACAACAAGAAGGAAAAATATATTTTGTTGCTGACATGGATGGACAGAGCCCAGAGCGCAAAGAGAGGTTGACCTTTTCCCAAGAAGAGTTTGACTTTTCAGAGGAAGATGGTGCCTTAAATAAGAATATCAGTGAGAAAAAAATTTTCACCTTGCAATGGCCTTTTAGGTCAGTAAACAAGAATGGGCTGAACTTCTAAAGGCTATGCCATATGGGAAGTCAGAGAAGTTGATCCAGTGGTCTATTTGGTTGTAGAAATCTCATGAATTGCTTTGGCCCAGATTCTGTCCTTGTGCACAAGGCACTGTCTTGTTTCCCCACTGAGGCATTCATGGGGAACTTGTTGCCTCCCTGTTCAGATGTGTGTGGGACAAATTTTGCAAGCAGGGTCCCAACTAGGTTTGATTAGGAAGCTGAGTATTCTTTTTTTGGGGGAAAAAAAAAAAATCCATGAAAATAAACTAAACAAACATCAAAATTATTCCAGAACATTTTTTAGTTTGTGATTTCAAGAAATGAATAATTAAAAGTAGCTGGAAGAACTCAGACAAAACCTGTTTTTATTTTATTTTTTAAATCAGCTCCGATGCTGAGGTAGCTCATCAAATAACACCAGGGAGACGAGCACAGACAAGGCTCTTCTGGGCCTTCATGCCATTTACACAACTTAGCCTGCTTATTTCAAGAGGGGAGCAAGCCAACGAGCAAAGCTCTTGGCCCTGTAAGCGCCTAGCCCTGAGGTTGAGAGGAGGTTGGGTTCTTAATCACCTGGTTACAAAGCTGGGTTCAAGGTCTGAACTTCAATAGTCAGGCTTAGAAGCTCTTCATTTTACTGTCTCAATTTTAAAACCCCAAACAACAAGACAGGGATGTGGATTATTCACGAGACTTAAAAATGCATCTCTTCATGGGCACAGGAGAAACAAGCTTCTTAGTCTTTACTCCATATTTTGCCTTGCACTTTTGAACACTGCACAGTAAACCCCCAGGGCTGAATTTTCTTTGCTCTGCATGATGGATCATCAGACATACAATTCCCATTATTGTTAATGGCAGTTGTGTGTCAAATTGCTACACGTGGCATTTCGATGCTAGTCCTCTGAGCTACCTACTTTCCTCTTGTACTACAAGCACATAGAAAAATACACCAGGATATTGTTACTTCTGAAGGTTGTTAGCTGTAAAAATTTGTGAAATAAAAAATTTGCTGAAAGCTGTCATTACCTTAATACCAAAAAACTACACGCAATTTTCAATTTTTATTGCAGAGCCACCAGTACTTTACACTGTGAAGAAGTCCAGAAAATGCCAGGAAACCAAATTTAAAGTTGATCCATAGGCCACCATCAATGATAATTCTGGGGAGCTCTGCTAGAGGTTAACACCAGTATACCAGACATAAAATGCTATTGAGAAAGATTTTGGATTTTTTTTTTTTTTTTTTTTTAATTCTAGTAATATCTTCCAAAGAAACAGCCTGGCCTTGAAACTGCTGAGTAAATGAAACAGCAAGAGTCACAGAAAGGGCAATCACTGTTAGAGGCATACATGTTACTGTCGCCTTTGACATGGTGGAATCAAAGCTGCTTGTTTGTGTATCATGAACAGCACACGAGGACAGCTCCTCTCCTCCAGCATCACACGGCAGCGGTGCATCCTGCAGCGGGACGTCACAGGACCAGTCCCACTGCCACAGTGAGCGTGCCCCAGGTGCAAGGCATAGGCAGCAGATGAGGTTTGTTATCAGTTTTTTGATTACATGCTTTTGTCTGTTTTGAGAGGAGTACAAGAATATTGCTGTTAAACCCTCGAGGTCTCTTTTCCTCCCTTCTTCCTCTACGCTGTGCGGTGTTTTCACACTCTTCCCATGCAATTTCAGTCAACTTACTGATGCACAAAGGAAAATTTAAACAAACATACATCTGCTTATAGCTACACTTTGCGTTTTGTTTAAAGCATAAGTAGGCATCTGTAAGGGGAATAGACAGGTTACTGCTCTAAGCTATGAAATATTCATAAAAACACCAGTGCGATGCCTCACCTTTGCTCCATCAAATAGACAATACTTGGACTGCCTCCCCAGAGCCAAGTTCTAGTGTCAGAGAGGATAGTAAGTAGCTTATTGTGTCGTTAATATATGATTATGTCATCTCTCTTAGCTCTCTCCCATTAAAGAGACTGAAGCCTACATGTCTGAAAATCCCTAACTTGAAACGAAGCTGGGGGATTTCTTTCCCCGTTTGCAAAGTAGCTCAATTGTAAGATGAGCTGAATGGAGATTCACAGGGAAAAGGTTCTGCAGCTCTTTTGCAGGAATCCTATTTAAAAGGCTTCAGAACAGGAATTCTTCAGCATGCAATTTATCTTCACACAGAAGGAGGGAAGAGACACCACTGCCACCGGTGGTCTCCTCTTGGTCTGCAGACAGACAGTCATTTAGGCAATATATGGTTCTAAACTCATCGTTTCCTTCACTGGAGCTTCGCTGACAATTGTACCTGAATAAGCCTGCAAACCTACCCTGCTGCAGCCCCCAAACCACAAACCTTATGGCCTCTTCCCTCTTAAAATGGAGAGGGAACCGATCATTTTCTTCCACAAGATGCTAATAAAACCTTTGCAGAATCTATGTCTGTGGGTCCCAAGTCAACTCCTGTTACTACCAAGCCAAATTCTTGTTTGCAAGGATTACATCAGATGCAAATCCCCTCCCACTGAGTTGCACAGCTAGAAATTACAGGTGGTAAGAATCCAGGCCAAACTCCAGTCAGCACTTGAGATCCGTACCTTGTCAGACACGCAGGTCTTGAAAGATCTCCCTGCAGCAATAAATAGTGAGACACAGAGCCTCCAGAGGCTGTAGATCACGCCAGCTTCTCAAGAGGGTGGTTGAACCCATTGTTCACAGTCCAAAAGTCCTTGGGAGTTTATGGTCCTATGTTAGAATCTAAATCTTTTCATTTGAAGAGATACTTCATGACGGATAGTGTAAATTAGTTTAAAGTAACTTTTTGTCAGCCAGAATTCATGATATAGATAAATTTAAGCAATGCCTTTTTAAGTGCCTCTATGAATTACATTTTCATAGTTCCACCCTGGAACCTGGGGGAAATAAAGGTCTACTACTGATTATTTTCCTACTTTTCATTGTCCCAAGTGGACTATTTTTATTATTATTATTAAGATCCAGGGTAGAAGACATCTGATTTATCTAGCTGACATGTTAATGACCGCTAACCTGAGACCATTTTTCTTTCTTATTTTACAAAATAGATGTTCTGAAACCTGTCAACTCTTGTTTTAGGAACAGACCAAAAAATCATTCTAAAAAGTGTTTTCAGACTTAAGGAACTGTGGATTTGCGGAAGAAAAGAGCAGAGGGACTTCTGTTTCAAAATTTTGGCCTAAAAATGGCTCTCACATAAAACCATCAAGTCTCTGGCTCTTGGGTGCTTCACACAGATTTTCTTGGGTCATATTTTTCGTAAGAATATCCAACATCAAACATTAGCAAAGCAGTACTCAAATTATCGGCCACTGTTAATCTCCTCTCTTTCAGATGAGTCACTTTTGACTTTTATTAGGAGGTGGGAAAATTTCTTTCATCCAATTCCCAGCATCTTCATTCATGCATGACAACTTGTCTCCATTCTCCGCCTCTGCAGTATGTGTGAAACAAGATGTCTCACAGTCTAATTCTAGAATTTAAGTACTGAGCTGAAAAAATTGCTGAAGTTTCTCATATATTTTTGTAGCACAGGCTAGAAGTATTAATAGTCATAAAACACAGGGCCCTTTGCCCACAGCTGCTCTGCAGGTGGAGGTACAGTGAACTTTACAAGAAATTGGCTTCCAACTATTCTATTTGAAGTGCTAAAGAAGAATAAGGTGTCTAATCCTTCAAGGGCATGCATAACTTAAGCCTTGTGCCTGCCAGCAGACTTCAACAGGACAAGTTAGGATGATAGATTTAATTGCATGCATGGGATGTTGCAGAACCAAGGCCTAGACTCCAGTGGTTGATAGATGATCTAAATTGCAAGAGTTCATGGAACTGGCTAAATAGCACTTCCCAAATGCAGCCTGACTTCTGCCTTGTAAGATGACAATGGCAATATCAGTTAGCATGCATGTCTCTGCAAAAGAGAATTGGAAAGGAAAAGGAACACGGGGCTGAGCAGAAAAGAAAGCTCGCTGTACTGCAAAGAGACTGAGGATACGTTTCCCTACCGGGACTGGCTGCCTTGACATTTCTGACTGCCCAGGTCAAACTGAGATGTCTGCCTGGGTGAGTCCCTGCAGTTTCCAGGAAGGAAGGGCAGTGCTTAAGGACAGACCAGAGGTGCTCTGGAAGTTTAAGGATGTAGATCAGTTCCATTAAGTGCTCACTAAAGCTAGCTGAGGATTTTTGATGGAGCATCTTTCTGTTCAGAAACATTTGCATGCCAGAAAAGAAAACACCTTTTACAGCAAATTCATCAAAATATTTGTTGGGGAAGGTTTCTAACCTCCAAGACGAAGTATCTTGAGAGAAGGAGGTAAACAGCTAATTGGACCTCTCACCTGAGAAGCGGGAAATACACACTCCTATGATCTTGGAAAGAGAGAGCTGTTCTTCCACATCCCAGAGGCATTTCCCTGCCACTGCCCTGGAGCAGAGCTTCTCCAGGCTCTCTGTTGGGGCTGCTCCATGTGGAGAGGCAGCTGGAGGAGCACATGGTAGCTCAGCCCAAGCCTGGCTTCAGCTCTGATCTTCCACATCCTGGATGAGTGCCTACCATTACAGAAATGCTCCTTCTACAGTCACATTCTTTCAGCTCTTACTTTGGGGAAAAACTCAGGAATATGCTACAGTAGTTCCACTAATGAATTAATCTATAAACCCTTGATGGACCAGAGAAATCATTTCTCACCACTGCCGCTGCACATACAGCTATTACCTGAACACCTGCACTTGAACTTATGTTCAACAACTCCTGCAGAGGCCATTTTTCCTCTGCAGAGGTCTGCCCTCTGTATTCAAATTATGATCTTCTCAAAGAAGTTTCCTCTTACTGCCTGTACAGGGTGTCACCTGGTGCTGAATGCACTACAGCCTCACCAGTCGCTGCTGGATCTCCTGTGCAGTCCAACCTACATGTGTGCTCAAGCCATTTGTTTGGCAAGAAATGATTTCAAAACCTTCTCTTGTTGCAGAGAAGGTAAACCAGAACGCAGTAAAAAATATCCTATCCTCATTTTTGTTTTCAAATAATTTTGTCTGGAGGAAAAGGGACATGCTAAAAGGCTGGCTTAGTTGTGCAGCTGAAAAATAAGCCAAAATTCCTTTTTGTGTGTTTAATTGATTTCAGTGAAGCCACACATCAGAAGGGAATCTGGCTTCACTTTCTCACACACATGTGGCCTTAGAAAATTTGCTTAAGTTCTGGAAAACCTCTGCAGTTTTGGTACACCCCTAATTGTTCTCCTGAGGGAAGTTTCTGTTAAATGACATATCTTTATTCACCTCAGTTAGACTTTCTAAGAATAGGATTAATTAGTTTTAGACATCCCACTATCAAAAAGGTTAAGTTCTTCTTCATTAGGAACGACCTCATCTTGTCTCCAATCTCACACTGCTATCATCTGTAACGACACACCAGAGAGGCATCAGTCGTACCATGACTGAAAAGGCTGTTGGATGACTTGTTTATAACCAAAGCTTTAATTCATTAAATAACGGAGAAAACAACTTTTTAATGCGAGTTGTGTTACTGCTTTGCAGACTGAGTGCTTGTTTCATTGCTGCTGTCACATTTGGGGCTAATTTAATGAATAATTAAATAATTTAGCTTTTAACTAAATTAATCATTTAGTTAATTAATTAATAATAATCCATTGCACTTCTATGGTGCCTTCCAGGCTAAGATATCAAAGTGTTTCGTGCACATTATGGGGAAGTTCACCCTTCTTCCTCCCGCATATAGCCTGAGTAAATGGGTTTTATATGATAAACTATATTAGCCAGCTTCAAAGAGAGAAGCAATCCAGTTCTGATTACGTGGGTGGGGGCAAGGAACAGCTCAAACAACCAGCTTGCCATTTTCAGCAGATGCAGACTTTCGTCTCCAAAATCCTTTTCCCTTGCTAAAACAGCACACATGATGTGAGGCAGGATGGTGTGACACCGGGACATGTTGTAATGCAGGTTTGGTTCCTTGCTCTGCTAAAAAACTTTTTGGGTGATCCACAGTCCTCAAATGCCTTAGCTGTCCACCAACACAAGGTGGGTGCAAACAGCTCCTCATTTCAAGAAAAGTGCACTTAAGCCTGTGAGGTTTTTGCACACCATGGTAGAACAACCAAGCTGGAGATTTGCAAATGCCAGCTCAAATTCCTTAAGCATCATCACCGTGAACCCAGGGTTCTGCATCTCATCTCCTTGGACCAGGGAAAAATGAGGCAAAGGTCTGCTAAACTCAGACAGCAGGTTGGTGGCAGAAGTTGGCACAAACCCAGCACTTCTAGTCCTTTGTGTGCCCAGCCGATCCATGCTCAACTCACATCTGAGCCAGGTATCGACACTTCCCTACTTCAAGCCAAGCTCTACCTGGGGACCGTTAAATTTTCAAGCCACTAGTAATAATTTCCTCATCAATACTCCATTGTTCCTCTTATTTTTCTCTCCTTGGTACCTGAATAGCCTGTGAAGGTGGTTTCCATATATTCAATATCATCTTTCCATTTATAATAATTTTACTGTCTCAATCTGGTTCAACGAGGTGCGATTTTTAAGAGACCATGGAAATTAATTTTTTCATACATGTTGAAAGAGGCTGATTACGTAGAACATTGTGGCCTGTTGTGCACGAGCACAATCATGAATCACTTTGCTCTTATTTTTATTTATTTTTTAGGCTTAAGCAATGCTGAAATTCTTAATGATGCTCCATAGCGACTATCTATCTGAAGGAAAAAAGAAGAAAAATCAGTATTCAGGAGAAGTAAACTGACGAGAAGCCAAATGGATTTAACTGTGTAATTCTGAAGGAGCCAGAAACAGAACAGCTTAAGAGACCTAGTATGTTCTTAAGTGAAGACGTGGTGGTGCAGCGTTTAACAAGGGAAGAGTGGAGGCTGAGCTGATACAAACAGGCGGAGGTAACGTGATGCCCCAGAAGGCCTCCTGAGAGATGCACAGAATAAGAAGCCTGTTCCCACCTTCCCGAGCAATGTGATGGTCAAGTACACAGCTCAAGATCTCTAAGGGAATGGTGCTGCAGAGCAAACGCAGTGAAGCACTTTTGACACCTCCTTGGGAAGGCGGCGAAGGGGAAGACCACCTCTGAGAAGTGGGCAGTGGCAGTGTTTTTCGACAGCTGTAGCGCTTATGAAGATAAGAGCAGCACAAACACTTCTGACACTGCGAAAGCTAACTTTGAGAGCGTTCAAAATGCCCCAAGGATTTCAGTGATTGAAATTTTCATATGCATACTAAAAATATTCATCTGGGGATGCTTGAGGGTGGATGGAAGTGCTGTACAAAGAACTAGAGAAACAAGAAAAATACCCCCAAGCGTCCTGAGCGTCAGCCTGATTAAGAAGGAAACAGCTCAGAGGTAGATTATGCTGATCCAGTGTGAACCATTACGTACTGCTTCAGGACTGGTAAAACTGCAAGTCTGAAACACACACTGGAAACAGAAGCCTTTTGCCTCACATCTGCACAATCCTCACGTTCAACTCTAGACCCACATGGGGAGCCACCTCCAGACTAGCATCTGCTTAATGCAAGGTTGCTGTCACCCTGAAATTTAAGCATTTGCTTAAGTGCTTTGCTGGACAGGAATGTCATTATCGTCAGGCTTAAATCTGAGCATATATGTCGAAGTGCTTTTGCTGAACAGAAGCAGGGCTTACAGAAAACTTCAACCTTAGCAAGCACCCAGTCTACCTACACAGGAGACACAACATATCAGCCCAGGTGTTTCCTTAAGCTATGACTGACAGTCATAAGAGCTCTATATAAATAGCTAGATTTTACAAAAGGACGATACAGGAGCACTCACCGCGTGCTCGGTCCACATAATCAGTGGGCAAATCCGTTGCTGGTATAAGCTTCCCTAGGCCAAGGAGGCCAGTGGTCCTATGACAGCTTGTAGCAGATGAAGATCCATTTCCTAGACATTCACTTAGGATTCTCACCATACTGTTGTATTTTTGCTGGCTGTTGCAAATACAGATAATGTTTACTAATTTGACAGCTAATAATTTGACAGCTGGTAATAATTGTAAGGGAATCAGAAACACAGTGAAAAGAAAAGGAAGTTAAAAGAACCTTTTTGAAGACATGCTACTGTACCGTCTTGCCCAAAAGAGGAGTTTGTCCTTAATTAGGCCGGGGAAAGAAAAGGCTTCTATGGCATATTAGCATGCTTTTATCACTGCACTCAGAGTAACAAATAATTAACAAAGCAAACCTCATGGAAGTCGAGCTGGTCCTGTGAAACATCCCTTGTTAGTCGTCTCCAACAACTGCCACGAGGGCCTGTCAAATTTTTGCTAATGTGCATATTAATGGATTTTTAGTAGCACCTTTGCTACTTCAAAGATCATATATGTTGTCTATTTAACCTTGAAAAGCCCGCTGGCTAAAAGTATTTAGGAATATGAGGTGCTTTTCTGCCTAATTTGTTCTGTAAGTAGCAAATGGAAGATGTGTCATTTGGAAACGCAATTTAGCATGACAGCCAGTGTGACAGTCCAGCACAGGACTTTTCTAACAATTGTTTACTTATCAGCCATCTCATTTATTGATCATCCAATCCAGAAATTAAAAAGAAAGTAAATGCAATTCTTTATTTTGAAATACTTCAAGGTTTTATATTACCGCAATAACTTTCAAAACTCCAAGTCTAAAAGGTAAGTAAATGCACAAGCCCTTTTAGCTGCTCAAATAATTTTACACCAACATTATTTGGAAAAAAAAAATCCTTAGTGATGGAAGCCAAATCAAAATATAAAGGGAGGCTTGTATTTGCACTACTTACACTTTAATATACATCACTTACTACATTATTAATCAACTAATGTTTGTTAAGCTCTTTGAAGGTTAAAAACACTCAGAGTGTTAAACATTATTCTTCTCACCATCACGTATTCTAATTTTCAATGTTTTAGCACACAAAATACGTTTCACTCAGATCTAGAGGATGCTTAAAATTAGCTTGTTTATACATTTTGAGGATGCAGTTAATTTACGTAGGTTAATGATTCCTGTGGCATATTGAGGATGCTGCATGGCGAATAAGTAAGAGTTTGCAAGCTGACTCACATCAAGTAAATTGATACTTCAGGATTCTGTCAGTTCTCAGCAACAGAAAAAAAAATCTCAGATGAAATCCTGCTCCTGGGGAGAAACTACAGCAAAACTCCCTTGGTTGCATGAACACCAGAATTCCACCCCTTTTCAGGTTGGACATCTGTGCATTTCTCAAAGGAACCAGCATTGCCAAAGCAAAGCTTTCCAACACGGAAGCCCTCTCCCAGCAACGGGGAATAATGAGACCTCCCGACCTCCACATCTCCTGTCCTACTCCAACAGGATTAATCGCACCAGATATGCATGTCCCAAAGGCAGCCCAGAGAATGCTTCCACCCACCCCAGCCTCAGAGGATTACTTGAATGATACTTCATATCAATTACTTGATATGAAGGGGGGAGATGCACAGGACCCTATTTGCTAATTTCTGTGGAGGAGGGGAAAAAACAAATCATGATTAAAGAAAGAGATTACCCTCCTCCCCAAAGGTTAAGAACAAGTGGGAAACTCCTTGAAAAAGTGGTAAAAAGATACTTGTAAGGACAATTAATTGCTTCAATTCCCTTTGATGGAGAAGAATCAATGCTTAAGTAGATTTACCAGGATCACCACAGACATTTCCATTTGTTCATGCACAAAGGTGGAATAGCATGCTCAAGTTTAGAACATGTAAATAAACATCCTTAAATTAGAGCTCGGTAAAAATGTGACCTTTTTGGGTCAGGAACGACAAGCAGCCGCTCAGCTGCTGAAAGCAGGGTAGCAGCTGCCCTTTGCCCAGGCTAGCTCATAGCCTGCTGTACTAGGAGCTTTCTTTGGAGACATGGACTGGAACTTCTCCAAGGCTGAGGAAGATATAAAAGGGGCTTTTTCATTTCCTTCCCTGTATTCAATATTTAGGTTACTACTAGCTGGGGTAAATCCATTACGTTGGTTAAATTTGTAAGTTTGTTAGTAAATTTGCAGCTACGCTTGTGCTAAATAAATACTTCTGCATTGAGAAAGCTTTGGTTTTACTACAGCAGCCCCCCCCCTCCAGTTCAGGTGCCAATAGATATTAGTGAGGAAAGGTTGGTGGGGAGATCTCTCTTTAATTAGACTATTATTCTGATAACTCAGATTCGCTGTAAAGTGGTTGATCTTTCACAGGTACCATGTTTCTCCTCGAGAACGTCCCAGATAAAATATTACCTTCTCTAGTCCTACATTTCCACACTTCCATAATATTTCCTTAAGCTTCAGCCATGCATAGCATGCTGACAAACTTAATTAAAAGTACAATTCATTTCCTGTATGCACTCTACACAGCTTAAAATTAAATCTCATTTCTCCTTCACTTTTTGTAGCAACGGAAACCTCCGATTTTCTCACTTTTTTCCTACCTTAGGTAACTGAAAGATAAACTTTTGTTAACATAAGTGCATGCGCATCTGTGTTTCCATATCTTTAAAAGGCATGTTCCTGGCAGCAGGGAAAACATTACCAGGTTGTATGAAGGATGTATATAGCATTTAGAAAAGTTTTAACCAGCTTAAAAAAAAAAAAAAAAGAATAGAGAAATAATCCTTTTAAAGCCATGTTTGGAAAAGACTGTGAATACAATTAACCTCTGAAATTCTATGCTTGTTGGCTTGCCTAGTTCAGCACTTCCCAGGGACCATTTATCTCAACAGGAGAACATAAATACTGTGTAGCACTAACTTTATCAGTGCAACTTTAACTGAACAGTGTCCCTAGAGTCACTTAAGGGTTAATCCTTTGCATCTCATGAAAGGTAATGGTTTTGATTAAAGAGACCACATTAGTGGCTTGCAAGCCTAAAGCAGATGCACACATCCTAGCTCTATATTTAATTTAAAACCAGCACCCTCAAAGAGGAACATAAGCCATTTATACCACCAGCAACTAATCCTAAAACTGTAACGCAACTGACCTCAGTGAAATGGAAATTACGACCATGGCTTAGCTGTAATAATTATTTGCATAAGGTTTTAGTGGCAAGTACATTTAGAGAATAGTGCATGGATTCTTAATGAAAGTGAGCCCAACTTTTGGAGAACAACTCAGTGCACTTTTTCCAGGTGTGTTTTGAGATGATGGACCCTCCCCAACAACCAGAAGTTTGCCTGCATGCCTGGGCCAAGCAGGCAGGCAGACAACCCAGCTTTCCACAGTAGCAAAGCAGGTAGTGGAGCCACAACCATTTTACTATCAACTTTGTCTACTGCCTTGCACTGGCCTTGGGTCTGAGGCCATTTCAAACTGTAACTAAATTAGTCTTTACTCACTGGCTGGTTGGTGGGAATGGGATTTGTCACCTTCAGCTTCTCTGCCCAGTGACTGTCCACATCACAGGAAAGAAATTCAGGTTATTCCCATGTGATAGCTGACTCCTGGCTTGTGCAAAACTATTCAATAGCTCAATTAGGGGACAGATGTGCACAACACACAGAGACCTCCTGCACAACTGGTGGTCACTTATAGCTACAGGAGATCAACCAGAGGGAAGAGATAAATGTGTCGGGATCGCCTTGCTTGCATTGTTCGATCTAAACCCAGCCATGTTCCAGCAAGTTTGCAAAGCTTTTCACACCAGCGTAGTCCTGGGGGAATTTCTGCCTATAAAAAGCTCACTTACACATGATATCAACTCGTGTTGTGGTGGCCTTAAAAACAAGAATAGATTCTCTTCGTGTAGACAGAGAGGGTTTTCATCCACAGCTCATCTGGCCCTTTCATTGAAGTTCTTCCAAAGTTCAGACAAGTTATTGAAGGTCATCCATTGATAATAGCTTGGGGAGGAAGAAAGCTCCTCCAAAACCCAACCCCAGACTATGTCCAGAACAAACGCTAACCACAAGAGAAGAAAATAAAGCAGATGTGAAATATGTGGTCGGCAAGCAAAAAGGCCACCCTCGTTTTAGATTTTAATTATGAAAATTTTTCTCTTCTGACAAGTGAAATGAATTTAGTCACTCATGCATGGTGTGAAAGTTGAATTGTCTGAAAATTAAATCAAAATAAAAAATGAAAACTACAAACGAGGCTTTCACTGCTACCAACAAGGGAGCCATCCTTTAGAGGTGACATTTCACAGCAGTCCCTGAGAAATGCGATTGTTCATAGCATTAAGTAAATTATGGTCCCTGAACAGTGTGGAAATAATTGAAAATGTTTGCTGTTTTTAAGTAAATGCTATAAATCCCTGAAGGCTGTTTGAGTCTTGAAGTAGAAGAGAATAAAATGTTTCAAGCAGGAAAGCATATGGGTAAAGTGCCTGATGGTTTGGCTGACAATCGTAAAACTTCACCCTAAATATCAGCTGGTAGTAGTTTTCCCTTTTCTGCTAACGGGCTCACTTTTAGAAAGTCTTCCTTTTCTCCCTCCTCTCCAGCCAACACTCATACTTAACTAGATGTGCCTTTCGCAGAAACAAAAACGTCAGTGCATAAGCCCAAATGTAACGCAAATAAAGGCCACGCACCATGTAATGCCACTCGTGTCAAAGAGGCAGAAAATATGATTCCCTGATTGCTGCCCGGTGGCCTCCAGTGCTTCTCTCTGTCACTCCAGGAGCAAGGGCTGCATTAGGTTTCCTGATGCTTTGTTTGTAAAGAGCTTACACCTTTGGCAACAGGATTCTGCTGCAATCCTGAGGCAGCTTTTTCTGTTCGTACATAACATTTCATTGCTAATCAGTATCTTCTGATATTCCCCTTGAAATGCTTTTTCACCCTCATTACATCTGCCATTTCTTCTTCTAACTCCCTGATTATTGTGAATAAAAAAAAAGCTTTTACATTTTTGTTGAAAATATGTAAGATTGTTGCTTAGAGTACACTTGTCATTTTGTCTTATCACAACAGTGTAAGACTCCAGCCCCAACAAAGATATATTTAATACATCCAGACCGTGACACATTCTTTCAGTAAGAAGTCTCTAACACATCCACCCAGCACTTTTCCTGACACAGCCCCACGTTAACCAAGCTGGCTAGTACACATCTACCATGCTCTACAAGCGTGTATTTAATGAACCATTCTTAGAAACCCAGGCTATTCCCTGGTGCCAAATGCAGGTGTGCTCCAGCAAACGTGCTTGTTCCCTCTGTACGTGCAATGCACTTTTGGACTTTTTCCAAGAAGCAGTGGCAACAGAAGAAGAAGAATTAGCTCACTTGTCTCAATGCCAGCCATGACCCCACCTGCACGGAGCAGCTGCAAGACGCGGCATTAGCTCCTGACAAGTGGATTACTCACAGCAAGAAGACAATTCTATTACTCAGAGGAAGGAACAAAATATGTCACCAAAAGGTTTAAGGACCATGGAGCAAACATATAAACATTGTTTAGGCACCTATTTATGCATGTATGAGCCTAGTGGGATTCACAAAAGCACCTGCATAAGTTAGTCACCTAATTTGTACCCGTTGTAAAGGTACTCAGAGCCTAATTGCTTAAGTGTTTATAAAACTCCCGGTAGACATCAAAAGACCTTTGTAAATCTGCTCCCCTGTGCAACTAGATTTTTATGGACACAGCCTATAAACACCAATGTACAAATGCCTATTCATGCAGTCACACAATTTAAATTTAAAGACTATTTGCACTGTTAGAGGTTTATGTGGTCCTTGACACACGTGCGTTCGAACGAGTCCAGTCCAGTTACAAATTTGTTACTAATCTGCATGTAAAACTTGGCTATGTTGTATCATTGCATGCACAGTTATGGTTTAAACAGAACTTTGCCAGGATAGAAATATTACTCCATCTTTCAACTACAAACACGGAGGCTTTCACTAAGACAGCATGACTGCTCCCCGTGTACTTATATTTGAGTTTTGATTTAAAAAGCATGCTTTCCTCTTCACTGGTTGCAGCTTTTTATCCCTTACGTGAACTAAATTCCTTTACAAACAACATACATCTTGTACGCAACTCACTGAAAAAAAAAGAATCTCTCCTTTTTCGTTGCAAAGATTTGTGTGGATAGCCTGACTCCATTAATTTCAACTGGATTGACTCTGCACCATCTGTTTTCTGTGCAGCTGCTTTATTGTGGGGAGAGAGGAAGACAAAAAAGCACCCTTCTAAGCTCTACCGATGACATCCAGAAGTAAGACTATAATTGGTGGAAAACCTTCTGAAGTCTGCTGTAATCATAACAGTCAAAGGGATTAGAGTGCGATCTCAAAGAAAAGATGCAGATGAGGTTTGGGGGCTTTTTTTCCCCTCAAAAGGGCTTGAAACCTGCCTACCAGACCCTTTCCAGACCCTCATCTCTTAGAAATAAAATAAAATAAGCCCACCAGCATGAGAAGCAATTAAACTCAAATTTATACAAACCTGTGTTTCTCACTGGTTTGCAGCATATAGTAGACAGGTAATGATCCATCAAACAGTGATTACGGTGCATGTAACAGGAAGGCGATATACTAACATATGCCCACTACATACAGTCATTAAAAGGGCAGTACATTAATTGTAGAAGAACACAGTCCTGGTCTTGAGTAATCTTGATCTCTGCTCACATGCCAATGATCTTAATGATATGCCTGCACAGAAGCCAAACAGACTTAGTTCAGTGCAACCATGTACAGAAGGGAATACAAACTCCCGATCTCAAGATGGTGAATCATTTCCAAACAGGAGCCAGGAAAACAATCACCCAAAGCAGGCAAGTGGTTGCACAACTGCAGTGCAAAAGATGTGTTCAACTCATTACACATAATATGTCACCACCAAGCAACATACGCTTTGTTTTGGTTTTTAGTTGTGCCACTGTGTTAAATCTGTGCCACACTACTTCTGTTAAGCCTACTTAGCACTGATAATAATAGTGCCTATTTCAGGACTATCCTCAATATGACTCTTTTCATGATCTAAACCCCACTGCATCGTCACCGTAATACTGCCAGTAGCTTCAGTCACATTTGTAAATGTGTTCTTGGTCCCAGAAACAATTTATTTGTGCTTGAACTTTTTGTGATAAGAGCACTGCCTTTGCAGGATTAACCGATGTTACCCATGTATTTATGAGTTGAGTAACTTGTTTTTCCCAGCTTTAATAAATAATGAAGCCTGGATGGTTTTGCAATTGGGTTCTCGCCCTCCTGGAGCCGTGATGTGAGCCGGAACAGAGCACTGATGCCAGTCGGAGGCAGAAGCTCATTCCTCCGCCAAAGTAATTCTCAGCAGAATGCAACAACCACATAATACAGACGGCTGCTATAAATACAGTGGGAGCCTGGTAAGAAGCGGTATGAGAAACGCGGGCTGTGGTTCAGCATCTCCCACCATACTGAGTGCCTCTTTGGAGACTGCCATCAAGCACCCTCTGTTCCCGCCTACGTCAAACTCTGCCTAAAAGGCAAGCTGGGGCCCTTAAGTGAAACGAAGCTTGATGTATAGATAATACCTTAATAATCCAGACAGCAACAATTAACTAAGGACGCACCCCTCCCCTACAAGACTTTCAGATGTGCTGCATGCAGTAAAGTTGAGGATGGATTTTGCTGTTGTTAGGGAGCAATGATTACAATCTTTATCAAATACATGTTCTGAGGGAAGCAATCCTTTTCTTCTGAGCAGGACAGTCATTGTGAGTTACATCAACAGATCGATAGAGAGGTGGGAAACATCCTCCGAGAACCTACGTGTTCACAAAGACGCTTCCCAAAGGTTTTTCAGTTTCACACTTACATTTTCTGTGCTTATTGTCTACACAACTTTGTGGTCAATAAGCTTACGCTGGCGATGGCCTAACAACCATCCTGCTCCCCCAAGACAGTCATCTGTATGGCACTGTTGGAGCTCTTTAAACAATTTTGTTTGAATTTCAGTTGCAGAGACTGTTGATAGAAAACTGAAACTCTTTTCTGAAACTTTGTCCCTGAGGTGCACAAAGTCCTACATGACCCTATCATGCTCATTCAGCATAAAGCCTCCCTCCTCTCTGCAGACTTCAGCAGCAAACGATTAGCAGAACAGAATACACCTCTGCCGACACAGCCCTGCTTCCTCCTATTTCAGGCTTTCAGTTTTCAGTGCATTTATCTCAACTTTCATCAGGAACGGTGAAGTCCTTTCGGCTGAACCGAGGCACACAGAGAATTAAAGCAGGTTGTAGCAGAGCGAAGAATTCAATCCGAGTCTCCCGAGACTCTCACTCACACCATGCCCAGCAAATACCCACCGCAGCTAAGCGGCACGACACCTGAACACAACCCACCTGGGCATGAATGCAATCTGGACAGACTTAAGCTGCTGCCTTGGGAGAAGGGAATTTTTATTTCCCCATGTTCATTTACGCAGCCATTTTATATTTAATCCTAATCTACCTGTTTTGAAAGCCGCACGTTTGGGGGAATGGTCTTCAGCTCCAAGTACTTGAAAATGCTTATACTGTAGATACTTACATGTCGTACGTGGCAGAGTAATACTATATTTACCTCAAACATTAAAAGCCCGAAGTGTTTCAGATACTTCAATATATGCCTTAAAGCAAACACTGTAAACACCTTGTAAAAGCAAAATTCCCAAGTGTTGGCAAATAAACAAGCTGCAGGGAGAAAATAAAGAAAACACAAAAAAGAATCATTGCAAGATAACAGCAAATGAATAAAACACAGTTGAAATTGCACAGTAGAAATTCAGGGGCCTCTTTTAATGGGTTATGTCTTCCTAGCCTGCTTACCACAGCAGACCATGTACCATTCCTAATTACACCAGTATAAATCCAGAGAAACTCTCAAAAGCCTGAGCTCACAAAACCAGATCTGAGAGCCGGCGTAACTGCTCTTCCCATCTACCTCCTCCTTTTTCTGGTTACATATAGCATGAATATTGAAAGTTCAGGCTCAAGCTTTCAAAACCTTTGGGACTGCATTACTCCAGAAGGAATAGAAAATTAAAGCAGCAGCATGAGGAACACAAGGGCTATGTATTTATTGCAGAAAATGGACCAAAGCACAGTCACCACTATCAAGAAAAGAGAAAAGCCAGACCCTTGTGCCACCCCCCATCCCAGCACCCCTGCGCGGCCGTCATCGTTACCTCTGAACTGCTTTGTCAACATCAGACTGGGCATTGCAAATTTTGCTCTGATATAAAGATGTGACTATGCAGAGAGACGAAGGCTGCATGCCCTGCCTTGGGCAGAGGAAGGAAAACCACTTCCCTGAGAGCAACAATATGTGCTGGGGTAGGGGAAGTTGAAGGTATGGGAGGTGGTCAGAGCAAACGAGGAGCTGAGGCACAGCTGGGGACAAAGCTGGGGGCACCGCTGAGAGCAGCCACACAGGCTGCAGCAATCACACGCCTGCCAAGCCTTTTCCAAAGTGTAAGATCTGATCCAGCCCCAATGACACCAAAACTGGCTGCAGTGAGAGAAACCTGGAGGATAGGTCCCACTTTTGGAGGACGCAGTGGGCAGAGAGGAGATGGGTTTACAAGCGTCTCTCATTTCCATGCTGGATCCTTCTGAAATTTTTGCTCCAACAGTTGAGGATCTTTTGGTGTCTGCAGCATGCTTACGAGCAGGCAGGTACCCTCAAACTTGTGACCAGCTTAGGAAGCCCCTCACAGCTTATAAATGTGAATTACTGGCATTGAATACTAACCGAAATATGTGTACGTGTGTATATATATGTATTTATATATGTAAACATACACATACATGCATCATATGCCTATATAGGCTAATAATTCCTTATATTTGCTGTAAAGCCTTGATCCAACAGAGCAGCCAAGCAGAGGGGAAAATTCACATAGCCCTGTGCTGTGTGTATACACATCCTGACAGCTTGCAAACCATCATTTTAAGTTAGAGAAAAATACTTGTTGCAACATGGATAGGAACTCCACCACAGAAGTGTTTTCCCAGGGTTACAAGGCTCTTCTGTGTTACACGATATGGCAGCATTTATGTCTAATTTCCTAACTCCTGGGAGCTCCTGCAGGAGAGAGGTTTCCATTTGGAATTGTCAGTGTCTGGTTTATGCCAAACTGACTTGGTCCAAAACGTTTGCTTAATACGTACAGCTTTGGAGGTCCTACTGTGCATATTAAAAAGCTAGCTTTATTATTACAGTGGCAATAAAAGCAATGAAGAGACCTTACAAGCAAGAAGAAATACATAAAGACTGGGTGCATCTGGACTTTGAATAATGTATGAAATCCAAATTTTAAGGCTGGCTTGTAAGATGAATGCAGTCCCCAAAAGCAACTGGAATTGTCTGATCACTCTGGCTCATTGACCTTCAAGGGTTTTAGTGCAAATACTCTGGTCCAAGAAACTGCTTTTCTCCATCAAACCTCCTCTGAAAGAGTCAATATTTAGATGAATTTCAAGCTACGGTGAGAATATCACAGGCTACTCGCAGCTCTAAATCCTTCTACACAGCTTTCAGGGAGTGAAACATAAGCAAAAGTGAGAAGGCACTTTTTGGTCAGGCAGCTAAGGATCAAACCACGATGCTCTGCCCCTCTGCCAGGCTGCCAGACTCCTGTTCCTGCCTCAGAGGTAGCTCCTTATTTCAGCTGATTTTACATGAAATGTAGAAATATTCTCAGATGGGGACATCTTACCCTCTTATCTACCTTGAATCCTGAATGCTGGTAGAGGAGGAAGACGGATCCCTGATTTCCAGCAGGGAGCTCCAGCTTGAGGCTATTGCACAGAAAGGGGCAATGCTGCCTTTCGTCCCCTGGTTATTTTTCTTGGGGCAGCAGTGGTCCCTTCTTTTACCATTTGGCTGTGGGTAGCTCTGGCAATCCTGGAGCAGACCAAGGCAGAGCTGCAGCTTGGAGTCGGGGCTCCATGAATAACTGTGGCTTTCCCTTCCTTACCAGCTATGCTGTTGTGACCGCTATGTTGGGGTTTAAAACCAAATGATAAATGGATGCATCTCTACATCAGTGGTGAAAGGCTAGAAGAAAACGTGGGCATAGCAAGAGGCAAACAGCTAAAATTCAATGCTTGGGGTCTTCCCTGCAGCTGCCCTTATACCTTACATGAAGCGTACGGTCTGTGATGTGAGCTTACCCTTTTCACAGGGCATTGGCAAACCTTTCAAATCCTGAGCCTTTCCATACTGCTGAAGCCTCTGTGTCAGCTTTTTGGATCCGTGACTCTACAATTCGCTTACCACCACCGTGCCTGGAGGGTACAGCGGCAGCATTTTTCTGGCACAGGTACTAAGAGGCTGCCTAACTTGCATTTGCTGATACAACTCCTATGCTGCGAATTGCATGTTTACTAGGATTAGTCATCCATTCATATTCATTCCTTGGGCTTTCATAAGTGATATTCTAAATGTTTAGATCCCCGTCTAAAAAAGAAAAATAGTAATTAATGGAAAAAATCCGTAGAACTCTTATTTGCAATGGCAAAAAATGAAGATTATAAATTTACTTTAGAATCAACTATTTAACATGGAGAAACTTCACAACTGGTAAATGCCAAAAGGAATCTTCATCTTCTAACCTGTGCTGCTCCCTGAATACAAAGAACTAAGCGATCGCCTCAGTAATGGACAATCAAGCCATGGTCAGGCACTAAAAACAGAACAGCAATGGACTTTAAACAGTTGGTCATAAATATAAAAATCAGAGCCCCATGGATCACCAGGGATGTAAATGGAGTTGATGTACTGGAGGCTTTTAACTCCTAGAAGTTTTTGCTTCTAATAAGAGAGTAAAGGGAGTGTAGTAAAGCAGTGCATGTGATGGACAATACTGCTTCACTCACTTTTTCCAGATCACCTGGATGAAAACAGTCATCAATTATCTTGCCCTCCCTGTTACCAGCCTGTTACCAGCTGCAAGTTGCACTTCTCAGGCAGCACCTGGTGCCTTTCTGGCAGATATGCGGATTAATCCGTGTGCTCCATGGACATGATATCGAGCTCCTCCCAGACATCAGGAGAAGCGTCTGTGAAAAGGTTTGTTTGCAATTCCAGCACCTGAGCAAAGGGCTGTCATCATGCTCCAGCTGGTGAGGAGGTGACTGTTGAGAGACGAAGGGTAGGAGGAGGGCAGCCCACGGCCAACATGCTGCTATAGGGCTGGTGGGATAAAGAAAGGAGAGACATCAGTGGGGCGTGCAGTGGACTCTAATTTCTGGAGGCTTCCTGGATGCTATATGTGCTTACACGGTGCCCTCACCGTATTTCTAATCATCCACGTGGTGCTCTGAGTGGGCACAGGACAGCCTGAGAGGCACTGAGGACTGCACCAAGGTGCTGCTCGTTGTGATGTCAACATCTGGGCTCTCGGGGAGAAAGGGGTGGAGAGGTACAGAAGTGGTGAGATTGCTTTATAAATTATTGCCTGTGTTCAGCTGACACAATTCAAGCTTCAAAAGAGGCATAAGCACTACTCATGGGTTTAAACTGTAAATCCTTAAAAAAAAAAATCCTTGAAAACCAAAGAAAGATAACGCCAAAACCAAAACTTCCCCCACTTCATTTATATTTTACAATAGTTCAGCTTGTTGGTAGGATTTAATTTGTGATCCCTGCTCAGAAGATGCTCAGAACTGCCACAAAACTGCCAAAAGACACCAACTTTTGTTTTATTTTGTCCTTGCTGCTCTATACCTTTAGAATGGGCCAACAATAAACTATATTTAATGTAAAGTATTAGAAGTAAAGTTCTGCCCAGGCTGAAACCCAGTACATGGACTTTCAGGTCTTCATGATCACGTTATAAATCAACTGTGAATTAAAACTGTGTCAAAACATAGGATAAAATGGCTCTTCTGGTTGCTGCTATTATTATAGATTGTATAATATACTGTGACTGGTTTCAGAATTGAATTTCCTGCATTGCTAACAAGTGTGTTTCCCATTTGAGAATGATGCCCATTAACAGAGATACTTTTATATAACAGCTCACACAAGCAGCTGCCCAGTGCTGAGTTTTCTGTCATTTGCAGTTTAATAGATTTACAGATTTTAGGTTCATTAGATCATCGTAGCTGATTTCCTCTGTACTACACATCTTAGAGCCACTTTACAGAATAGCTTCTTTGCAGTTGTGAATGCTCTCTAAATTTTATGTCTATTACGTTTACCAAAAAAAAGAAAAAAGAAATAAAAAGTATAATTGGCTAGGGGTTCAAAAGAAAATGTCAGGGGAACATTACAGTTTATCTGTTGCCAAGTGTTAAATCCCCAGTACTGTGGGAACACTAGATGCGTGGTAAGTTGCCATGTGTCTGCACGTACACATTTAAGAGATGTGTTTGCTACTAGCCACTGGTTGCTTATGCTATTGCTGAAAATATCTGGGGCCAAATGTCCATTAAAAAACTTCAAAAATCCAAGTGAAAACTTTGAGGAAAACTGCATTTTGATATGGAAGTAATGTTTACTTTAATAATTACTGCTATCTCCTCTATACATCAAAGGTTACATTTTGCAAGATGGATGCTTAACTTCTACCTGAAAAATATGCATATGCAGATAAGTACAAATAGATTTAATTACCCAGCTGCAAATATTCTCTATTCACAAGCCAAAATGCTGAGCAAAATGCAGGTGGCCAGATTTGGCTCAGGAACTGCATATGAAAACAGCAGTCCAGTGTGTCGCTATCTACCTGGGTTCTGTACTTCTCCCTTTGCTGTTTCTTGACATGCTGTGATGTGCTTCAGAAGGCAGGACATCCAGGACATCAAAATTAAACCCTAGGGAAGGAAAACAGCTTTTTGATGTGTTTGCTTTCTGTGAGGCTGAGTGCATAACCTCTACTCACATCGGTGAGTACTCAGCCAGTGAGTACTTCCACCGGTATCAATAGAGAAATCATCAAAGCCGCCCATAGCATGGGCATGATAAACTGAATTCAAGCTGTAATTTGTTAGTATTTTGGAGAATTTTACGCAGATTTCTTGCATGTGAATAGTTACTACTTGCATATGGATATCAAAGACCATGCACAGACATTTGCTTATGCAGATGGAGAGGCAAATTAAGCTCCTATCTTTGACAACTGGCCCTTTAGTATAATAAAATTCTTCCAGATCACAGGTGCACACAGCTTACTGAAGTTAGCTAGGGACGACTGAGATGTCCGAGTCTTGGGTTTGCAATAAGCTAATTTTCTACTACTTGATGTGTTAGGCTCAGAAATTCATCAAATTTGGCTCATTATCTTTTTATGGCATAAGAAAATGCAGTTCAATAATTGTCGTGGTCTGGAGGCAGTGAGGAGCAGCATCCCATATCACCATATCCTTTCTCACATTCCTGTTTTCTGCTGCACTGGTCAGATATAATAAAATAGGACAAGTGAAGATTTTGTTTGGAAATTAATCAGACGTTTTCTTTTTTCGTCAGAAAATGTCCATTTGCCAAAATGAACCAGTCTTCATATAAATGCATGGGGGTTTTGTTTCTTTCTGCCAGATTTTGGCTGACTGCTGAGGTGCTGATGTGCCCAGTTTTGCAACGTGGGAGCAGCTCCCTCTCTGCAGAAATCCCTGTCCAGACATCCCAGCTCACCCAGCAGCCTCATCTCCATAAGGATATCTGTAACACAGATATCCTTCCCTCCACCTCCAGCTTTTCTTTTGTTCCTTTAGCTGCAAAATAGGAGCCTCAGAAATCAGTGTGCAGCTGAAATTCAGTTCTTTTAGATGTGTCTCCTCTTCTGATCTGGGGACTCTTGGATCCCCTACTTCCCTCTTGCTCCTAGTCTCAAATCTCCAAACTTTCTTTAAAGCATTTATTTCTTATGGTGGGAAAGAAAAGAAAGTCAAGCAAAGCAACACGCTCTTGAATAGGTCATTCTGTTAGCAGAAACTGATGGCAAGAATAAAAATAAATCACATAGCTCTGACAGTTACTCATTTTAAAAGGACTGATGGGAGACAAGCATAAAAAACAAAAGCCCAAAAGCAGATTTGAACACGAGGGCGAGCAGCATAGATCTAAAAACCTAATAAAGCCTCAACCAAACTATTTTAGGGAGGAGAGAGTTCCAGCAGAAGGGAGCATATGCTTGACTCAGCCTGATTAGAAGAAATAAATAGAGGCACAGCCATCCTGTGAAAGGAAAACTTCCTGAGTCAGCATACGCAGACCAACCCAGGGGCGAGACTATGGAAGGGAAGTACAGGACTCTCAGAAACCTTGTATATGCCGTGTGCTTAATTTGGGCTTTCTCGTTTCAAAAAAAGAAACTGCAAAAATAGACAGAATCCAGGGAAAGGCCAAAAAAAGGAAGAAGATGAAAATAGGTGGACCTTCAGTAAAAGGAGGCATTCAAGATTTATGCATTTTTATAACGGGAAAAGAACAACAAGAGGTGGTTATCTCACCAAATAAAAGACACCACAGTACAGGCCAGTCAGATGATCCTATTCACCATTTCCCATAACAAGAACAAGATGATACTGAACATAAGGAAAAATAATAGGATCCTTTGTATAACGTGTAACTAATCCATGTAACATATTCTAACTGGATTTAAGAGGAAATGCATGTTGGTATGAACCAGCACCATTACCAGCAGTTACATGCACACATCGATTTCAGTCTTACAAAATGAGCATTCTTGTAAGTTTTCAGGCTTTTTTTTTTCTTGTTTGCAAACAAGACCTGGATGACCGTTAAGATGTTAATGAATTGCAAAGTAAAGCAATGAATTAGTTCAGAGGGAAGGTTACTAAAATACAACCCCTTCTAGTGCATGCTCAATACACTATCAAAACCAGAGTTTAAAATAGGCACGTCTCCAAGAACTGAAACGACATTCATTGAGGCTGGAAGAAAGATTTCCATTGACTTAATGGATATTGGATCTGGCCTTCAGGAGGAAACATAATGATCACATTTAATGCCAAGCGCCAACCATCAAGCAAGTACCAAGTGCAGGAGAGCACTCCATTCAGGTAAGCCTGCCAAGTTCAATGTGCCTCAGTGCGCCCACTTCTCTGTGATCCCGAAGTGCTTACCAGAGCTGTACTTTTTCACTGCATTTAAGTCCATCAGAAGCCGTCAAGCCCTAGGACAAGCTGATATTATTTCACTGTAAAAAGAAATAAAAGACGAATGAGTGGTTTTGCAGGGGGCTTTTTTTGTGCACATGAACAATGGCTTGAGGACATCCAGTAATGGCTCTATACAGAGTAAAACTACTTTTTTGCCCCTGTGAATGTTTTGGGCTTCCCAGCTGTATACTCAGAGCATCCCTAAATTCTGACTTAAATCCATGTAAAACAGAATCGATTGATGTGAGCATCAGTTTACACTGATGTAAAATTGATATAAGCAGAAGGGCAGATTATTCCTAATAAATTGGATGGGAGAATCAGAGAATGATGAGTTCAACACCAGTTCTGTCTCAGGTCTTATAGAGTTGGCCTGCACGGTTTAGATGTGCCTCCAGAAATTATAAATCATATAGATGAACAATTATAAATCATACATCTCTCTCTTTTTCTAGAGTATCATGTTGGGATTTTTTTCTGGATTTTTGCTGTGCTTTCGTTAAAAAATAATTTTTTGTAGCATATAACTTTTTACATGTATATATATATATATATGTATATATGATATTTAAACAAAAAATGAAGTCATTCAAAAAAAAAATCACCCCAGAAGAAATCTATAGAGAATATACCCAAGTATACAATTGAATAAATACAGTATCTAAAAACTCTAGGAGACACATCTGCAGCTAAGGCACCACCTAAACATGTAATTCTCTATTCTTTTTAAAGTCAGCTTCAGCTAGCCCTTAAAGTTTCTATAAAGCACAATTCACAATTCAGAGTTTTGCTGAGATGTTAAATTATACTTTCAAAATATTTAAGATTCATTTCCCACTAAGTGCCAAACTACATTTCAGGAAAAAAGATGTAAATTCATAGTGAGAATTTAAGTAATGTATTCTGTGAGAGAACAGCAGAGTGCCACATTTCTTTTATAGTGACACATTAACCTCCTCATATCAGTACGTTGAAAGGAAAAAAATCCCTTCACTCAAGAAGACCAAAAAGCTTTATTTTTCCCCATTACTGTTTGTTTGCATTTTTAAGATTCCTTTAAAGAAAAAAGCTTAATGCATCCATGGGAGGGGGACTAGATAATTCCTATCCCAGACTTCTGAGGGAACTGGCAAAACAAACTGCAGGTCCAGCAATAAACTGCTCAAACTGGTACGAGACCCGTGTGACTGGAGAAGAGCAAATAAAATATCACAGAGGCAACAGTAGGTGTTTTTATTTAACCCAGGATGGCAAATCATTAGTTGTTCAGTCAGGTTTGGCATGCAGAGTGATTTGGGATGCCACCGGGAGAAAGAATTACTATGCTTAAAAAATATATATGTATTTGTCACAGCATACCAAAAAGGTTCCTTATTACTGGTACCGCCTCTGCGTGAGGTTCAGAGCTAATCATGGTGGAAAAAAACATTTTGGGGAGTGGAAAACAGAAAACGCAGCTAAGATTTACTAAAAATAGCTCATGCCAAACTATCCTGACATTTTGTTTGAAAACAAAGCCTGAAAAGCAATAGATTAAGTAAGGAGAGGAAATGCAGCTGATCTTATTTATCTCAGTGTCTATAAAGCAGCCGGTATAAGGTGTTCTGGATGCTGGAGAAAGTGGGGAGCTTTGAAGTGGCACTGATTTGTCTGACTAAAGGCGGTCATGAGAGGTGGTGGGAAACTAAAAATCATGCCTGCCTTGGGTCCTGCTGAATTTTCCCGTTAATGATACAGACACAAGGAGGAGAAGTGCGTGGATTATATTCCCTAAAGACACATGTTGGGAAGCTTTGCCAACACAGAATATAGGGAGAAGGCTGGAGGACACTGGGGCTGAAGGAGGTAGATAGAAATTCAACCTTCTGCAAGGGTGCATACATGGAAATTAATAAAATCTTCAGCTAACAGCTAGAGGCTGCTGTTTTAAGTGTTTCATCCAAAGGCTTTCCTAGTGCAAGACGAGAGCTTGGTAATGAGAGCACATTCACGGTGCCTGCAGCTGCCATGTCTGGCTCCTCTCCACCACCTTCTCCCTCTCGCCCCATAGCCTCTCTCCTCTCATGTGGCCTGAAATAAATTTTCTTCATGATCAAAGAACAGTTTCCTCTTACCATTAGACCTGCTGTATCCCTCCTTACATGAGAGAGGTGAGTGAAGCATAAAGCTGCATGTCCTTACAAGCAGCTGAGGCTCCTCACTTTGCAGGTCACTGAAGAAGGGATCACGATGCTCATTTCTATTTGTCACCCCTCGCCCTGTTTCCCTTCTCCATCTCTGGCCCCACAAATCTTTGCTATAGTGTTATTCCAAAAGGAGAAAGGGAAAGTGGCCCCTGAGGTCAATGTGTACCCTCCTGGAAAGGGAAAGATGTGGTTTTGCCTCTTCAAACCTGAGGAGGAACTCAGACACAGGGTTTCAGCTTCCCAGGCATGTGTTTTAGCTACTAAGCTACTATAAAAGGTGGCTGCAGTTACTGCCTCCACTTCCCACTCCATCTGGCTCCTGACCTTGGCATCAACAGCAAGCAGAAGTCTTTTACTCAAAGCGACAAATTAATTCCGGAAAGGGGTTATGGGCTCTGAATCCCATTTTCACAGCATCTCCTATCTCATGGATGTGGGTCAATGCTAAACCCAGGATACATGGAGGATTTCAAATACACCCCTCTCTTTAGTATTTCCTAAGGCAGGCTTAAGTGTTCCCTGCTTTACTTGCTGCCAGCTTTGAATCTCATTCTGAGGCACTTAATCCTCTCCATTCACCCCAGAGGGAATTCAGGCATCTCGCTCAGCTCTGTGAACTCTGCTCCTGGAACAAGGCCTGCAACCGCCAGGCATCGCTCCGCTCCGAAATGCCTATTTCTATTTATGAGGCCGAGTTTTGGGTTCTAACAGCAGTAATCATCAGAGGGGGCATGTACCAGCCGCTTGCATGACAGAGCTCAACCATTGCCTTGGAACCTCGTATTCAGCTCTTGATGGAAAACTGTGGGATAAGTACTTTTCTCTGTCAGAAGCTGCTCACCAAACCATTTCACCCAAGAGAAGCTCCTAAAAGGAGCAACATCCTTAGAGGCAGAGGAGGAACAGGAGAGTTTATCTGCGCTAAAAACAGGTTTTGCAGCCCTGAAATGATGTGCGGTTTTTTCCCCTGAGGAGAATTTCAAGTCTAAATACTGTGTAAACAAGGGATCCCTTGTAAATAAATTTAAGGAGTGGGTAGTGATTCTGCAGATGTCTGAGAGAGAATTGTCCCTAAGCAGGAAAAGGAGGTTATTCCCCTTCAGATCATTTGGATCCTGGCATGGTTTCTCAGTTCAGGCAGTCAAACTGCAGCAACATGAAATGCAGTCAGACAAGACAGCAGTCTTAGCAATACTTAAACCAGTTCCTTCCCCACAGGAAGGCAAGCATGTACTTTTCAAAGAGCATAAAACTTAAAGTGGAAACCCATCATCAGCCTTGGAAAGGAGTCTCAGATGAGCCCACAGCATCGCCCTATCCAACTTAAATACTGTTCAACCTATATGGATCACTGTAGCCTGAAGTCCATGTTTTCCATGTCTGAGACCTGGTAGCAGGGCTACCAAGTGCCCTTGCCTGCTCCCCCATCTTCCCAACAGCAGGTCTTAGGACAAAGTAGGGAACTCTGAATGGCAGTCAAGTCAAGCAGACAGGAAATATTGCAGAAGTATAAATAGTCATATAATATAAATTATAACACTACCGTTCTTTTAAAGTCAGCATAAAGTGCCCAGCCACAATAAATAGCTATTGCCTTTGCCGTTTCTCTGCTTCAGTTATTCCCACACTTTCATTTGTTGTGTCTCACTGGCATCTGCCATCCTCCCCTACCCAGGGAACGATGTGTAAACTGAGCAACTTCAGACTCAGGAGTGTTTCCCACTTTCAGAAGAAAGACACAAAAACCCATCAAACTCTGAAATGTTTTAGCTGTTCGCCAGAATAAAGACTACAAACAGACTAAATTAGACCTGCTAAGCATCATGGATGGGACCGTACAAAGTCAAATCTAGGTGTCTGGGGGTTCTTGGGGTCTCAACATTTTCACTCCTGGCAAGGAAGTCTTCCTCTTCACGGCCCTTTTTCAAAGATTTTTTTTTTAATTACTATTTTCTCTTCTGGTATCTTCCACCTGTCACGAAGGTTTAACTGCTTAAACTTTTCCAGAACTACTACCCAACAAGTACCTGGATTCATGCGGCACCTGTGCTCTGCCACGTGAGAAGTGGGAGCATTGCCCTTCCCTGGCACTCCCTTCCCATTGCACTGGCTTTGGGTCACAGCTGCACACCAGTGGTTTTCTGGCAGCGCGCTTGATTGTATCTGTCATCTCATGAGCCCTAAGAATCATCCCATTTTCATGGCTTCTGAATACTTTTATAATTAGTTCTCCACCTTCCATAACATCTCCTTGTCCTTTAGTTAAATGGGCTAAGTGTAAGTGCCAAGAACCCAGCTGGGTGAATAGAGCAGGACTGAGATTGAATGGAGAAAATCCTGGGAGCTATCAATCCAGTTGATTTCCCAACATATTTCACCATGTAGCCCAGCCTTTTAACACCACCCAGGAACATGAGGCCTGACTCTGACTGCCACTGAAATTCAGCACTGAAGTTTCCAAAGGGTTTATTTAAATGAATTTTCCTTGGCATTTTCTTTACAAGTCATAAAAAGCCTCTCTCTTGCTTCAGTAATTATAATGCATATATTCTCTTGGACCTACAAACTCATTCTCTTGTTTGGATGCCAAACAAATTTATCTCCAGCTTTCATCTCCTTCAAAAAGGGGTTTTTCTTTGCTACTGTTATGTCTGCTGTACATACCAACACTGTAAAGGCTTATCAAGTGTTAACAGTGTTTATCTCTAAATTTTGCAATTGTTTTCAGATACATTGTAATATGTTTTTCTCATGTTCAGCTATATTTCATTAAGAGAATGTTATGGCTTTTATAATCTTTGAGTGCTAGTTTTAAGATAGATGTATGCGAGTGTCTGTCACATTGAATTATCTCCTCCATCAAATTCAGTAAGTGGCCTATTAAGAGCGAAATGACTGGTTCATATACTCATTAGAACAGGGAGATTTCATGGTACAACAAAGAGGAAACGAATTTTTTATTTCTAATTCCACAAGAAAGAAGGAAGAAATCAAAATGCTTGAAGAGGAATGTTTAATCTCTTGTATGAACTAAAACAATCCAGAATATTTGCTTTATGCTATTGGTATGAGTTATAGATCCTTTGATCACTGGTTCAAATCCAGCTCTGTATGTGGAGAGTGAAAGCTATTATAATTAAATAGCTAATTGGTGTCCTATATAAACGAGTTGTTTTCAGTTTAGTTTTCAATGGATAGGCCCCAAAAATCCACGTGGGCTCACTCCTCACGACACAAACCAGGCATGATTTTACACTATGATTACTTATTGGAAATGGCTGAACTCTGTGACAAGGCACCAAAGTAATTTTTCCTTTGCAGTATAGTCAAGGACAGAATTATATTCCCTATCTGGACTTGACCTTGAGCAGCTGAGAAAGCTAGCTGGCTTTCTCTCCACTAAGAAGTTATTCTATGATGGATATCTTTGCATCAGAAACATAGCTCACTCTTGCCACAGAAGCACAGCGTCACTGGTCATGTTGCCGTTGATCCTGACATCTCTTCAGTTCACAGGTGCTGAACTTTCCTGTCTGTGCTGAGGCTGTCCCTGGAGCCCACGGCAGCGGCTGCGTGGCACCGCCACCTCCTCTCCTCCGCCTCTCCTTGCACTGCCATTCCTCTGGTTGCCACATTGCCTGCCTCCTCTGCAATTTAAGGTCTGTACCATCTCATAGCTCAGTGGCTGGGTCTTTTTTCCTTCCTGTACTTGCTCTGCCTCACCTCAGAATCTGTCCATGCAATATGAAAAAAGGGGAGATGATGTTCTGGGTCATTTTATAGAAGCCACTCTAGGTAATCTCATCTTCCGCCCATAGCTTCTCATGACTGACCCCAAAGAAGAACAGATGGTTGATCACTTTATTATTTTTATAATCTGATACTTTTCCAGGATGCTAAGTTGTTCTACTGTTTTCCTACACTACACTTTCTCTTCTGCTTTCCTTCCCTCTGCTATACTTCTGGGAGTACCCTGGGTTCCTCCGAACTCCTCTCTTGCTCCTGCCAAATGGGATTCAGTTGAAGGACAGACCAGGGACCAGTGGGCTGTGGAGATGGCTTGAGAAGAGAGGCATGGTGAGATATGCAGTTCTGGGGTTTGTGGGGGGAAATTAGCCATCTTTAGATTTGTTTATTGCAATGATGCTCGTCCCTCCTACCTTTTTCTTTACTTTTAAGACCTCTAAAGTTTAGATGAAAAACTTCTACTATTCCTTTCTTGTGGGAATGGTTTTGTGCACTACATGGTGATGCCTTCCCATCATTTATCCCCATGCCATGAACTGTCACAGCTAAAGAAGGCCATTTGCACCAATATCCTTCTTTTATACTCCAGTTTTCTTCTATTCCTCCTGATCTCCATGGCCCAGTAACCCCCATCTGTCCTTGTGTTCAGTCCCTTGGCGTTGTACTGCAGGTATTTCTGCAGACAAATTAAACTCACTTTACAATTTAGGCATCTAGGTAAAGTGGATCAAGCAGCAGTTTTGCTGCTGAAACCAGTGAATACTATTTTTCTTCATCATCAACAGTAAAGTGTGTTTTCAAGTACTAGATTTGCTGCTGTGCTTCAGAGTATTGGATTTATAACCTTAGAAAATCAGGATCTGAGGATGTACATATATTATCTAAAAGAGCATAGCTATCTGTAGTAATAGGGAGATTTTTCTACAGATAGCTCATAGTGTGAGACTAATAAAGGTTTCATATAACAAAGCTACGCAAGGCTTTAGAGCCAGATTTCAATACAAGTCCTAATTTATATTTCACATTTAAATAAATGGCCAGATTTTCAGCAGCGTTAACGAAAAAGTTTGCCTCTTTTGGGCTCGTGAGCCAGGTTCAGAAGTGAGAATATGAAAGAGATGCACATTGCCTCGGATGGAGAGCTTGCTTGCGGGAGCAGCCCCACAGGGGCTGCAACAGGCAAGATTACCCCAGCTCCTTCCCATTTCCCTTTGCTGCTCCTGTGTATACAAAAAACCCGATGCTTCGTTGGTGCACAAAAAAAAAAGAAGGTGGAAAGGTTTTAAGAAATCTGTTCTACTGCCTCCCCTATCATTTTTATGAAAAAAAATTGCAAGCTGTCTGATGTCTTTATTTTTTTCTAAATATAATTCTAACCGTTTAAAAGAAATTAGATGTAATGGTTTATATAGGAAAACTTACTGCTGCTTACCCTGATAAAACAATACCTATGTGCTTGCAGGTGTTCCACAATCTGCTTGGAAAATCTGTAGAACAAGCATCACATGCTATATTTAGCTAATAAGAGAGGGAGAAACTGCTAAATTCTTTCATTTCTTTATTGTTTGATCATTTGATTGTTTTGCAAGCCTTACACCATATGTTGCTAATTGACATACAAAAGATGTGTGCTCTGTTGTCCTCATTAATTTGTAGAAACTAAATATTTTGTCTTCCACTTAAACTCGCTAAGATCCAGACAGAAAAAAATCTATAATTAGGCTCATACTGTTTGTGAAGTGCAGTGAGGGTGTCCTGGCTCTGTCAGCTGGGGGGGAGGAGGAGAAGGAAGAGAAGAATGAAACTGTGCGAATGAAATCTGCAGGCAAAAGAGATACTGGCATGAGCAATTACATTTTGCAGTGTCCCTCAGCTAACAGTGTGTTGGAAAAGGGAAAATCAAATAAACCGTTAATATACCTTCCTGTAATGAAGATGTTGCTGAAAACGAATCAGCCCAGCCCACAGGAATACACAGGACTGGAGCTCTCAGGAGTGCTGGGACCTGCAGCCCGTGATAACTCCTCACCTTTTGGCATTGCATTTGTCTAGAAGGACCTCACACAGCCTCACCCCAACCAGCCCAGCGCTTTTTTCTTGTATCAGTTAATTCTGGTAACTGTCACGAATGGTGCTGACCACTCCTGATGTACCACAGAGCACAGACCCTAAAACGTACAGCCGCAACTTCTGAGCCCCTTCAGAAGATTAATTAGAGCGAGGTTAAGCAGACGCAGTCCCTTCCCCACTTGGCCTAATTTTGCATAATCCTCACTGCAGAGGGGAGGTTGGCACGCACAGCAATGCAACAGAGCCTCAGGAAGCTGCTCTTTTTCTTCCCTTAAATCAAGATGATTTAATGGTCAGTTTAAAAGACCACAACTCTGGACTGCCAAACTGTTACCCAAGCTCCACTTTTGCCCTCAGCACTATGACTTCATGCCATACATCTCCGGAAAGCCTGAATTCATCCTCCATAAGAAATTCAATATCACTATTATGTTACAAGGCCTCATTAACATGAGTAAAATCCTCTCGTGAAAGGCACCATAGAGCGACAGAATTTTATCTTTTCCCTTTCTTGCAGTGATTACTTTGCCATTCCTGTCATTCAGTGGAATGAACTTCATATTTATTTAGAACCTGAAAATTCAGATTTACTATGCAGAAAACTCTGCAGAGTTGGCAGCCCACTTTTCTTCTAGGTGAGCTCAAATGGATGCATGGAGGCACTCCACCTTCTTGTCCAGTACAAATTCTGGATAGTGTCCAATGTCCTTGTACATTATCATCATCTTTTTATGCCTTAAGAGCAGGAAGTAATCAGTGGTCTAAAATAAGGGGAAATTTGACCGCCTATTTCACTGACTATATATATCCAGAAAAAGAACTGAATGCAGTAAAGCAATAGCTGAAGTTGATCAATCTTATATGCTGTGGTGCTCACAGATGTATCCTCCCAAAGATGAATTTTCTGCCACAAGTCCAAACCACTAAAGCATGAGGAATAGCAGTAGCAGATACCACTGATTATAAGAAGCAGGAGTCTCTGATAGTTATCTAAATATCTCATAAAAAATGATTATTTTTCTGTCTCTAGGCTTGCCTTCCAGGTAGAATTGGAATATTGCCTCTAAACTTTATTAAGGAACAGAGGGGTGTCCACTCCAGCTCAGCTGTCCTTCCAATAGCAGCAACTCTCTTCATCATTGAAACACTGAACATTTGCCTGAAACTCATGAATTACTAACCAGTACTCTGCCCAGGAAAGGGCTTTGTCAGTAGGTCTGCAAGAAATAAAACAAAAAAACCCAAATAATGGCCCTGAAAAGCCACCCAGCTAAATTTTTTGATAGTAGCATGAAAATACAGGTAGAGAGTTTACTTATTTCCCTAAAGGAGAGCCAAAGCAGCTCAAGTTTTTGACAGCTAAAGGACACTGACTTAGTCAGCAGCAATAACATACAAACAAGAGCAACAACTGTTGTCGTTGGCACTTTTGCAGAAGTTTCAGCTGTGGCTCCACAGCACGACTGGCACATCTCTCAGCTGTGCTTCCCCTGGCAGAGAAGGCAAAGGCTGGTTTTGCTTTGCATTGCCTCTAGCTGGTTACATGTGGTATGCTGAAGGAGGAAAGCTTGTAGCCAGGTATCCTACACCATGGTTGTTGTGTTGGTGCAGCATAACTTAAAGCAGTGCTGAGGCTACCATAAGCTGTGTTGCATCGTCATTAACCAATATTAAAATCAGAGAAAAGGTGCAGGCTCTCTGAGTTCTCCTAGATGTTGGTTATCCAAAAAATCTCTTGGCTTCAAAAATGACTAAAGTCTTTGCAATGAAATATGGCAAATGATATCCTTGGAGATAGATGGCTATATACCTGCCTTAGAGAGGACTATGCAGAAGCACACTTAGCTCCTGATCCAAAGCTTATACAGATTAATGGAGAAACTCCAGCTGGAACAAGTAGGTTCACCTTTTCCTCATTTTATGATCTTTCCATTAGCCCATTCTAAATCTGTAAATTGCTGAATCAGGTTTTAATCAATTTATGTAGTGACTGTAGCACCTCCGTCATTAGACATATCAGGTCAGCTCTCAGACACTTCTCTCAGATGACGAAGAAAACAGAATTTGGTCCATTGCAACAATGTGCTGCCTCTTTGGATGTTGTCCCCATCTGTATTTTAACATCAGTGTTTTGTTTCATGACAACTTCTCTCACTTTCTTTCCCATTCTCTATACAGGCATCAGTTTACTTTCTTTGAAGTAGTGTGTAGTAGAACATATAAAATTTACATTTTCTGGACAGGAAAGACTCTTGCTGCTCAGTGCTAGCAGTGCACCCCAGTTTTGTTTAGAAGGAATCCCTGCTAAATGTGTCACTGGGTAGACAGTTTTTGGTCTCTCAAGATGTCTGTTAATTTAAAAGTGGTGCATTTAGAAAAAATATTCCTATAATTCACTTCCCCCTTTTTATAAATATCAGTGAAGTCAAAAGGTTACATTATCCCACATGCTCTGAAATTTGATTTTGAAGTGAATGGGACAATTGATTTAAAGTTCAAATTGAAAGCAAAGTCTTGAAACTACTCAAAAGCCTGGCAATATTTCAGCCCGAGCCATGATGTTTTAAGGGTCTCATTCATCCCACGGACATTTTGTGCTGGACAATCCATTAAGATTTTTGCTGTTCTGTTCTTCTCATAAAAACATCAGGGCTCCCTCCTTCCGTCTATCTTAAAAAAAGAAAAAAAAAAATCCAATTCCTCCAGTTAAGTCATTCTTTGGCACTGGGAACACAGGAAGTAATTTCTCACTGCCAGCTGGGAAACCATAAAGTTTGACTAGGTCAAGCCCTTAATGCCTCTTCAGCATCACCGATCACATTATCACCATTATAGCAGTACTATATATAGGAAGAGGAAAGGAAAGATGGTGCTAACATAGCCTTTCTCTCCTGACAAGTGGCCTTAGAAAACTTTGCTTTCAGCTCTTAGAGCTGAAGGCAAGAATACACCTTTTTGTCCCTACACAGTTAAGAAATACCTGGTAAGAAGAACTTGGGAGAAAAAATACAATTTTGAAGTCCTAAGACCAAATGTTGTTCACTGAAGTACAGTGTCAGGTAAATAAATGAGCTGTACAGTCTGCAGCATAGACAAATAATGTTGAAAAGTTGCAAAAAATAAACATTTTGACTTGTAGGGTCCATTTCAGATCCAGTAATTTCTGTAGTTCCTTCTCCAGTAACTCAGATCCCACCAGCTGAGACTGACAGTCAGTGTTTTACACACCACAGATTTTAAATATCAAAATGACAGTTTCTCACATGTTGTTGTCCATCAGTAGGAGCCATGATTGCTGTTTGGAGAAGATGTGATTGCCAACCTGTGGCTGGCGTGATTGCTCTTTGCAATCTGCTGTTCCTGAATGCTTTTTTTTGGGGAGTGTGGGGGAGGTAAGTGGCTGGGCCGGAGTGCACTTCCCATATTAATGTTTCTGTCCTGGTTTCTCACTGTAATGCTTATGCAATTACGCTCTATGTGCATTTTGACCTATTGGTCTCATTTAAATATTTTTATATCCATTTTATACCAATTGGCTAATCTGATAGGTGTTAAGGTCCTGTAAGTTTTCTATATGTAAACAGGGAAAATAGAGACTCTATTAATATTCCCATTGAGTTAAGGGTTACTGTGTGTGACCAGTGCCCAAGAACATTTTTCCTGGGATGTTTAGCTTGTTGGAGAAACAGAAGGAAAAAATCCTTTTGTACTTGATGAGAAAAGTGGTATTAAAAGAGAATTCACACAGCAGCTCTGATTTAAGACAGTTGCACGAAGCTTCGTTGGTTCCACTGTGCACAGAGCTATTTGTTTCCAGACATTGTCTTGTATACTGAGTATATATGCTAACTTCGTTCCACCCTCCAACATAACTATATATCTACAGTGAAAAGCACGGCTGTAATTGCTGGAAGGACACAGGAGTTATTGGCTCTTTAGTCTGCCTAGTCCAGAGGAAAATGATCCTAGGGAAAATTCTTCTAAACCTTATTAGTGGCAGTTGACTTATGACCTATATCACAGTAATTTTTACCTGATATGAATAAAATCAATTGTGTTCCTCTGTAGTGTAACTATTCACTTTCACACTATTTGCATATCTAATCTGGTTTTGGATTGAATTTAGGTTTTGTCCTCAATGATATTTCATATTGGTTAGTGCCGCTATGGATCATGCTGTGTTTTCTTTTATTTTTTATCAGCTTTTAATTTGTTGCCTTTCAGATCAATTGATTGTGACTTCATTAAGTGAGAGGGTAAGTATTAGTAACAGATGTGGTTTTTGCTATCCCACTGAATTTACTTGTCTCCCTCTGTCCCTTCCATGGGTTTTCTCCCGCCTCCAGATTAAACGGTCTATTCTTTTTCTGTCTCCCTTTAAATGGAAGCCTCTCCAGACTCTTAATCACTTTTATCGCCTATATCTGCACATTGTGTCTTCTCTGAGATAGGGTGGTTGAGTTCATAAAATTTTGCAGAGGAGAACAGGAAAGGATGTTGTTGAATTGACGTTAATGAAGAATCTCATAGGCCAGTGGTTCCAATTCAAGCTACAATGTCACAGCTGAAACAATGTCAGGACCCATTTCATAACCTATTACAAAAGAAAAACCACAAGACAACAGAAGCTCATAACCCTTCGGATGTTGCCCTGAGACCCATTCACACAGACAGGTTCTGCAGGGTATTGGATGTTCTAATCTCACTGAGCAGAAATCATCTGGTGTTCTGCAGGGAGGCTTGGGCTTCTTGGAAGTTTAAGCCCCTTTATGCTGCTGTAAAAACAATTTGAAGAGAAGGTCCAGAGTCTTGGGTAAATGCCAGGTAAATAGAATGGAAAAAGCAGAAGGAAATGTAAAACTTACTGCATCCAAGAAGTGGATTTGAGCCCATGCCAGGAAAAGAGTGTCAATACACACGTATGGAAAGGAATGTATGCTATGTTTTATAGCAATTTAGAGTCATCATTTATCAGATGTTTTGTTTTACCACTGAAAAATAATAGATATGCGAAGAGCAAAGACCTTCCTCTTTCAAGAGAGTGAAAAAGATTCTTAATTGCATTGAATTTATGACACTTTTCATCCATTTGGTGGCAGATCACTTGTCCAAGAAACTAACAGGCAGGACTGTAGTGCCACCAGTTGCTTTTCTGTGCACATTCACATATTGATTCATGTCCATCTTGGTTTATTTTCAGAGGGCACAGGCAACGTCCTATAACACACACTTGCACTAAGTAACTGTTGATTCATTTTGGACATATGATCAAAACCCTTCGGAAGCTTCAAAGCACTTTCTCTTACATTTCTACGCTTTTTTCCCCCTCATTTCATCCTTGGGGGGAAAAAAAGGCAGCAAAGGCATGCAAATGCAATCATGCTAGCCTCAGATGATGAATATTAAAACTTTGATAGGTTGCAGCTTTTTTCTGCTTTATGTTGATGTATATTTGTTGCCATGAGTATGTGTGGGCAATGTGTAGGTGGCTTTTTTAATGTTTTGCAGCTCATCAAAAAGTTTATTTGTTTGAAGCCAACAATGATTATTGTGCTTGTCCATGTGATATTTACTCTTATGTCTTACATTGTACACTAATTAAACTGATGTAAGAGTGAATAGGTCGACACTGTAAAAGTTAATGGCCCACTACTTTAGAACTCCAGACGTTTTTAGGGTCATATTTATGGTATTAATTTTGAATGTCAGCCTGTTTGAACTCTGCTGAGTGCACTATTCAGAGATATGTCAAAGCAGCATCTTAACTGTGAATTTAGTACTAGAATATTTCCCTCCTGTCTACAGAGAAAATCCACCACATAAAGCAGGGTAGGTTAGGACAGAGTTAATTCTTGAGATGCTCCCTATGACTCGGGTGTTCTGAATTGAAATCAGTATCTGTACAATGTTAATGCTGTAATTAAATTTCATTAGATTTAAAGCTCAACCTTTTCATGGTGAGTTAAAGAACACGCCTATATTGTTTTACTGATCATCGCAGTAAATTGCTTGAGAAACGAAGGCTTGAAAGCCGAGATCCTCAAAAGGATATTGAGACCTAAAAAGGACTCTGGCAGAATTCAGGTGTTTGGGTTCAAGACTGCAGCTCCCCATCCTCATACCACTCTCCTTAGGTGCACCAGTATAGATGCATAGGAGGAGTGAAGAGAGAGAGCTGTATCTCCCCCTCAGCTTTACCCCATGAGTGTGACCTGGAGTGCAATCCCCCTCCTCAAAAAGAGTCTTGTGTGGTTGGGCTTATGGAATGGTCTCTTGAGGGCTTGGAGTGCAGTTCAGGACCCCACCACCACCTCTAGGATGATAGGAAATATTGTTGCATTAGTACAGAACTGCACACAGGCTAACCTGCTCTTATTACTGGCAGCCTCTGACCTAATACAAGGCTGTGTGGATTCCTGAGGGCCCCCAAAAGCCAGGTTTTGTATTAGCGTCGCAATGCCTATATCCTTTTGTCTCTCTTGTGCTTAGTTAACTGCTATTTAGACCCTCACTGAAGAAGCTTTCTGTTGACACTGATTGTCTCACCGGCTATTAGCCTGTCTCTAACCTTTGTGTTTATTGAAAAAATTATTGAGACAAAGGTAGCAAGGCAATTTGGGCATCATCTGACAGGTTCTGATTTCCATCAGCTCTCCTGGGCAGAGCTGGCGTAACCCAAACGGCGAGCAGAGGTGAGGAGTCCATGGTGATTCAATTATTATGACTATCTGTACTGCCCTCAAATGTTTGCAGTAACTTGCAGATCAGAAAGAAAGATGAGCTCGTAACCAGCCAAGTCCAAAGGCTTCTGAAGTCAAGAGAAATCTTTTCATTGAATTCAGTGAGTTGTGGATCAGGGCCATTAAGAGAGCTTTGACAAGTCGGCATACAGAGACATTAGAGATTTCCTCCCCCCCGCCACGTATTAAATAGAGATGGAAGGGGGGAACTGAACACAGAATCATCTCACCAGTATAACACATGCTGTATTTCTACCTAAAGAAAACAGGTATATATTCTGTAGATATTCTGCTGGCCTCATAAACTAAATCCTCCAGCTCATCCCCTTGCACTCTCTAATACCCTACTGTATTTTGTAGGTGAATTCTCAGAAAGAAAATATTGTAATTGCAATTAATCAATCGCACTGTGTTGTAATTAAATGACTATATCAAAGAGGAAGAAATTAAAACTGGATCCCTTAAAACAACTGTTCAGTGATATAATTACAGCATACCTTATGAGCAAATTAGCTTCTGCCTATGTGAGATCTGACAAACTAATAAACACCTTGCTGGGTAAATTGAGACCAGGTATATTTTCAGACTCTTAATCACTGAAGCTTACAAAAGAGTGAAATGGCAAACCATTTTTTTTTTCTCCTTTGTGAGTGAAACACTCATCCAACCTGATAGCCTCCTATGATGGCATGACTGGCTGGGTGGATGAAGGGAGAGCAGTGGATGTTGTTTACCTTGACCTCAGCAAGGCTTTTGACACTGTCTCCCATAACATCCTCACAGACAAGCTTAGGAAGTGCAGGTTAGATGAGAGGACTGTGAGGTGGATCGAGAACTGGCTGAACGGCAGAGCTCAGAGGGTTGTGATCAACAGCGCCAAGTCTGGTTGGAGGCCCGTAACTAGCGGTGTTCCCCAGGGGTCTGTACTGGTTCCGGTCCTGTTCAATATATTCATCAATGACCTGGACGAAGGGATAGAGTGTACCCTCAGCGAGTTTGCCGATGATACCAAACTGGGAGGAGTGGCTGACACACCAGAAGGCTGTGCTGCCACCCAGCGAGACCTGGACAGGCTGGAGAGCTGGCCTCAGGGGAACCAAATGAAATTCAACAAGAGCAAGTGTAAGGTCCTGCACCTGGGAAGGAACAACCCCATGCACCGGTACAGGCTGGGGGTTGACCTGCTGGAAAGGAGCACTGCTGAGAAGGACCTGGGAGTGCTGGTGGACAGCAAGTTGACCATGAGCCAGCACTGTGCCCTTGTGGCCAAGAAGGCCAACGGGATCCTGACGTGCATCAAAAGGAGTGTGGCCAGCAGGTCGAGGGAGGTTATCCTCCCCCTCTACTCCGCCCTGGTGAGGCCACATCTGGAGTGCTGTGTCCAGTTCTGGGCTCCCCAGTTCAAGAAGGACAGGGAACTGCTGGAGCAAGTCCAGCGGAGAGCCACAAAGATGATCAGGGGACTGGAGCACCTCCATTATGAGGAAAGGCTGAGAGACCTGGGTTTGTTCAGCCTAGAGAAGAGAAGACTGAGGGGGGATCTTGTTACTGCTTACAAATATCTGAAGGGTGGGTGTCAAGAGGATGGGGCCAGACTCTTCTCAGTGGTGCCCAATGACAGGACAAGGGGCAATGGGCACAAATTGGAACACAGGAAGTTCCACCTGAACATGAGAAAAAACTTCTTTACTGTGAGGGTGACAGAGCACTGGAACAGGCTGCCCAGAGAGGTTGTGGAATCTCCTTCTCTGGAAATATTCAAACCCACCTGGATGCAGTACTGTGTACCCTGCTCTAGGTGTACCTGCTCAAGCAGGGGGGTTGGACAAGATGATCTTCAGAGGGCCCTTCCAACCCCAGCCATTCTGTGATTCTGTGATTCTGTGATTCTGTGATTCTGTGATCCAGTGTTAGTCTTACTTTTTCACATATCTTTGGCTAGCTTTTTCCATATGTCTTCCTAATATTATCCATTCTTTCTTTTTATCTTCAGGATATTTGCCCCCAGAAGGAAATGTCTGGTTCACTTATTCACTGCTTCTTGGCAAGCAGAATTCATCAATATAAAAAATAGCATTTGGCAAAAGTAAGGGTTATGAACCTGTTGGCCTGTATGATCACCTTATCGGTGCTGTTTAGAAAAGAAACACATTAAAGTTTCTGTGAATGCATCAGAAATCCTGTTAATGATTAACAATATGCACAAAGTAAAGAATGTTCAACAGGTAACCTTACATTTTTTTCTTAATATACTTTCAAAGATCTTAATATATGTGAATCATCCTACTACAGAAAAAAGTCAATAAAATGTTGGAAAGTGATTATGTTAGGAAGTGAATGCAAAAAGAGAAACTCAGAGTTCAACAGATCATTTTCATTTACTGTCACAAGAGGAATAAAACTAACAAATGAGAAGATACCATATTCATGTTGAAATGTGCAGTAAATACGACAGTGCATCATAAGAAATATTCTGATATAATTCACTTAAAGCCTGTTCAAATTAATATACTACTTGTTGAAAATGTGTAGGAGCTGTTAAGTTTATTTTAAGGAAATATATTGGCTTTAAGGAAGGAACCGTTACCGTGACAGACATTGAAACACTTGAGTGAATTAAGGAATATTATACTGAATGTATAGCAAATGAAGGCATGTTATCTCTGGAAGGGTTTTACAGTTTGAGAAATCTTTAATGAGGCATTTGAACTGCATGGGAGAACAGCTCTCACAGCCTTTGGAACATGACTATAAAGAAGATATTGATCTGTAGATGTTATCCAATCGTATTCCAGATTAAAAGATGACAAAATCTTCAGGAGGTAACTGAGAAGATTAACCTGTCATGGAGATACCCCATAATGAGATTATCCCAAAGTGAGACTTTTCACAAAGGGGAGAGATTATTAAGATGGAGAACCAGTGTTTAAAGGGATTTTTAGTGTGAGCTGGTTTTTGTGTATGTGTGTGTGCACATGGGTGCATGTGTACCTGCTTCAGTTTGACAGCTAGGGTTGAAATGCATAGAGGGAAAACACTGATCTCTGTGTCAGGATGTACAAAGATGAAGCTCTGAGAACTCCTCTCTTTTTAAGGTTCATTACAAAGCCCACTATTCACTCTCTTCATGACCTCAAGCTCCACCATCACTGTATTAAGCAAAATACATTTTACGACCCCAGAGAGCATTTCTGAGAAATAATCAGCTCTGTGCTTCTGTGACTAGCTGCAGGGGCTACAGGTCAGTAAACTACAATAACCCCTCGTACTTGACTACCCTTCCAGATTTATAGGAACTAAATTGTTCTTTTAATGTATTCTTATATATAGCTATATAGCTATACACACATCAGTTCTTATATAGGTGTGATTGGTGAGCCTGTCCCCTTGTCTACTAATCTATCAGAATATTTATGTCATTTGTGATTTGTATTTACTGCACATACAGATATTGCTCTGATCTTGCAAACTTCTGTGCAGGCGTTTACCTTGTATTAGCTTTTAGAGATTTTCAGACTGCTATTAGGTACAACAGAATAGCTCCTATCCTGCCTCCCCTGTTGTTCCAGCAGGAACAACTACACCTAGCTAGTTGCATTTTAATTGTTGCCATTAAAAAGTTATCAATCACTAAAATCAGACCAAATGTTGCCTTCTGTGTTATGGTCCAGCACCATATCAGTTTATTAATAAAGGGCGATGAACTGATTATGTAAGTGCATTTTCCTAGTGTGTCAGGACATTTTGTCATCTTGACTCATTGCTTTCTAAGGATGAGCTTATAATATAGATTGCTTGGCTTTCCTGATGTCCGTGTGCTGTGGTAGCTGTTCAAATGTTTATTGTTGAAACAGCATGAAGGTACTAGAGAAAGACAGTATGTTTTAACAACCAGGGCATGTCAAGGAAGTTACATCAAGGATTAATCAGATCTCTTTGCTGATTTGCTGCACTGTAATGAAGCAATACAGTACTGAGTTAGCTTTGAAGTTGGAATGATTACCACTCTGTATCTGCCCTCCTGTTCCTGACCATCATTTATACTCTCAAGGCTGAAGTCTATAATTCACATGCTGAACGATCTTGTGCTGTCTGGGGAGTCCTGACTGCTCGTAGATGGCAGTGCTTCCAAAGACACTACTCCAAAGCTAGACCTGGAACAAATCCAGGAGAGTTTATTAATTGATTCTCTCTTTTCGAAAGATTACCACCTATCCTTGTTCCAGTTTCCCCCTGTGAAAACTCTGTATTTCTGCTGGAAGAAGCTCAGAAGGCCAGACCTGATAGCACCAAAGAATAAAGATGCTCCAGCTTAATTATATGGATGCAAAAAAAGCCTGTCAGTCTCAAGAGCTACCTGAGATATCTGATGAGCTCATGAGATATCAGGCCCTTCTGGTTCAGATCTCTCAGGCAGCATGGGAAGGCCAACCTGCTGTGGCATCTTGACAAATGTGCAGCCAGTGCAACGATGAAATTCCTCTCAAATTATCTTTAAACACTCAATTTCAAAGTCTGCTTAGCTTTGGAGCATGGTTTGTGCCTTGTCTTGCTTTCTTTCATTTAATCCATCATGGCATTGTTAATCCTCCCTTTTCCTCTCCCTCCAAAACCAAAGAAAAGCAAACCCTTCCCTAAATGTTTGGTATCCCTATTCTGGATTTTTTTTTTGCTTTCTCTAGTAATGAGGTGCAGTGATGTTCTTACCATTTGCTATCTTCAGGTAGAATTAAGGGTTGCCTCACAGCACAATCATGGGGATGTGCAGCTGAACTCAGTGTGCACAGCAGTTCTCCCCCCACGGTCCCGTGAGGGATGTGTGTGACATTGCTGAGTACGTTAGCGAATTAGCAGACAGAGGTGAAGTAGATGATATAAATTATGCAAATTTAAAAGCCATACCACACAAAAGGTTAATCTACAAAGTCAGTGTACCTGGTAAGTGGGGAAAACTCTATTCATTTGGCTCCAAAAAAGGCTGCTGAGTGACAAGAAATAAGTCATAGGCAAGGTTTCAAAAGGGTGAGTGAGGCAATAGGATTGGTCCCATCAAGGACAATTTAGGGACTACTTTTTCTGTTACATTTATATTTATATATTGGCACCATATATATATATATTGAAAAGAGAATAGATTTATTGGTATCAAGGAAGAAGGGCAACAAATGTGATGGAACAAAGCCAACAAATTAAAAATAATTTGATGAAATTAATTAGGCTTATGTGCAAGCAAATGTGTGATACACTTTCCAGTGGGGAAGTATAAGGTAATGCAGCAGGGGACAGAAAATAATTATAAGGCTATACTCTTAGGAGACATTGATAATGGTGGGGCCTTAAAGACTACTGTAGATGATACAGTAAAATACTGTGTTGTTTCTAAGAGTAAAGAAAGTCCAGCAATAATTTCAAGAGCATATTGACTGAAACGTGAAATGTAAAAGGTGAAAAGGAAAGGAGGTTGATGCTCATTTATTAATATTGATTTGCATTATAGTAGCAACTTTATATACCAGCCAAGTTCAGGATCCCATTCTGCTAGGCACTGTATCAATGCACAGTAAGAGGCATTTTATAATCTAAATAGACAGGAGAAACAAAAAGGTAGAAAAGAATTATAATCCCAAATGACAGAGAACTGAGGCAGAGAGATGGTAAAGCTTGAGCTGTTTGGAAAATGTGACCTTTTAATTAAAAATACAGCTGAAAATGAAAAATATTTAAATTTTGTCACAATTCTCCTGGGAAATTTTGAGTTGCAGCTAAAAACCTCAGTGTTTTGGGTAACAACAAAAAACAATGAAAATATTCCTGCATGTCTTTCCTTTACAGCCCTCCCAAGTAAAGCTTTTTCAAAGGAAGCAGAGGCATGAATTCATTAATATGCACATTAGTTCTCTGAAAACCAAGCTTCCAATTTAAAGACTAATCTGAAAGAAAATTTTCAACCATCTTACATTAAGTTATTTGGTGTCTACCCAACAGGAGGTGCATGGAATACTTGGACACAACTCTCTTCCACGCTACTACAACCACAAGAAAATCATTCTTAGAGACAGGGAAGCAGCTGCTTAAGAATATAGGACTTCTCTACTACAGGAGGTAGAGAGCTGTTACGGATTTTCTCTGCCCTAGTTACTACTTTGTAAAGCCCCATGCACATTTAAGTTCATGGTGGCTTACTCCACGTTTAATAGTGGAAGAAGTCATCCGCTACCCAGTGTGCCCTTAAAATGTCTATGTGAGAAATGAGGAGCTACAAATTCAAACCTTGCTTTACTGTGCGCTAGTTTCTTGGGGTAGACAAGCCCACAGAATATTACAGTTATTTTAGCATTATGGGGAAATAAGATAGACACTATTAACATTTTATGAGCAATTTTGGTGCTTGAAATATAAGATACTCAGCAGAGATTGAATTGGTAGTGCTGTAGCAACAACAAAAAAATAAGGGTTCAAAGGTTCATGGAACATGAGTCAAAAGGAAAGATTAGCTAGTCATGGGGGATTATCGTAGAAAACAGGTAGATAAACTCTTGACAAAGGTGACAGATTCATGTTATAAGTTATCTGCACCACTAAATAATTCAAGAGAAAGAGGGCAGGGATTGAAGCTAGGGGAAATGCTCACGCAAAAGTAGTTTTAGAACAGTCTCACACAAAACTTTAGCTACCCAAAGTCATCAGCAAAACTGAGAGTTAGAAAATGATGCTACACAAAGGAAAAAGAGAGACCAAATTTTTTCTTAATAGCTTTTCATGAGTAAGAAACAATTTAAAAACAGCTAGGGATTTCCTCAAGAATCAACTCACAGATTTTCCTGTTTATATGAGGAAAGTAACCCGTGTCATGGCACTGGGCATTTCAGGCAGAGCCCGTCCATTATTTCTGCCCTATTGTGTCTTAAGTATTAATTATTTCATTGCATCCCAGTGCAGTGCCTTTTTCCTTCTTGCAAGCTCTGCATCAATGAGAAAATACTGCAGAAAATATTCTGCTTCTCTTTTTCAGATACAGCACTCTATTCTGGAAAAAATCCATCAAAGGGATATTATTTTTATGAGAGGATATATCAGAAAGCAAAATCAGTGGAACTGTTGGCTGAATTATTCCTTTGCCTTTCAAAGATGTTTTAGTAGCATCTATCAGTGTCTGTCAAATGCTAATAATACTTTAGAGGAAACAACTTTAAATTGCAGCTACCCTTCAATAAACTTTTGACTTTCAGTGAATGGCTTATAAGCCTGAGAAATTCAGTGCGTGATATGTTTCTTTCTCTGGCCACGTCGAAACCCTCATTTTTAAGGGTTAGGACATGACAAGAAAACTACACCAAGAATAAATTGATCCCTGCTTCTTCAGTTTTTTTCTGTTCTTTAAAAAACACCTAGCAAAAATGATTTACAATTTGAAGACTTCAAAGCTAAAATGAGCTGGGACACTTATTAATTGAGGGCCCCATTTTTAATTGTAAAACAGGCTGAATTCCTAAACAGTCCTCTCCCCATGCAAACAGCAATTTCCTTAACTCCCAACCTAGTTACTAGGTGCAGATAGTGGGATATAAAGAAAGAACATCTGAAAAGCAGGTCTGAATTGGTGAGAAGAATTATACTGAAACATTAAGAACTGCTCCAGAGTTAAGTGATTATAGAAATAAAAGGGGTTACATTAGCATTCACTGCAAGACGCAGTAGATGTTAACACCTTCCATGAATCATCGGAACAAGGCATTGACATGCCTGTGCACATTCGAGGGCACTGCGCAGCCCATGCAGCAGAGCAGCTACATGTTGACTCAGGAGCTTATTAGAGTTCTCCATATGAGCGCCTGACCAGGCACAGCTTTCTGTTCTGATGTTCAAAACAGTAATACCTGTGAGGTTGCTTCTCCTTCCAATCATAAGCACGGTTAGGATTTCTGAGGACATCGATATGCTACTTAAAAATGACAGAAAATACAATGAGGTTCCCAAGTGGAGGGAACAAAGTTCTCTTGGGAACAGTATCCTGTGTCTGTTTAAATATTTAAGCATCTAAGGATGCAAGCTGATTCAGGAGGGGATTTTCAAAAGACTTCTAACAGAAGAAAGACAAAAATGGTGGCAGAAATAACCACTGCAGCACTGCCAGGACTGTCTTGTACTCTGTATGTGAGGAGGAGTAATTTGCTGGCTGTGCATCTCTGTTCCAACATCCCAATGCTCTGGGTGCTAATGTGACACTGCGAATGTGTCTTGGGGGAGGTAGGCAGTATGAGGGGCTGGTGCTTTGTATACACAAGTACTTGTACGTTTTTCTAAAATCTTCCCATTTGTTAAAGGGAACTAAATAATGCTTATTCTCTCATCGCATGCATTCCCTGCAGTAAGATGTGGGAAATGCTGCAAGTCATCTATGTGTCAGACCTCACTCTCAGCTTAACAAATAAATAATACAAATTTACACCTACATACTTATTCCCCTGTGTATTTAGCAAAGGAACGTGAGGGATAGGAGCACACATGGGACCAGAAAAAAGTGGTAACCAGAATATATTCCTCTGCTTGTGCCGATTGTTTTGATGCAATAAATCATCCTGAAATGGCTCTCTGTATTCAAAATGGTGTTTCATGGATCCCAGACAAGAAGTCAAGAGCTCACCAGAGGATGACATTGCGGAACAAAACCAAAGTTCTGTCTCCTTGAAGAAATCTTCTCCATCTGTGCAACCATTTTCTGTCTGCCTTTCTCTGCAAAAGAGGGAATTGGCACAGCCCAAAAGATTTGGATGGCTCAAACCCTCAGAGGATGTAATGATGTGCAAAGATTCTTTCACACATACACACACATCCATCAGTTGTACAGAGGACACTAAGCCACAGACAGTCTCTGGAATTTGTATTTTAGATGGCAAGCAACATGGAAGAAGCTCTGTTGCCCAAGAAATGGAAAAAGCAGCAGGAGAGGCCAATCACAGTTGGAGCATTATAAGTTCCATAGTGTGCTACGGCCAACTTGTGAAACAGCTTGTTTATTTTTATCATCATATCATTAACTTGGCTACAGCTGACAGGCACAACAAGGATTATTAGTTCTTATTTATTTAGATATGGAAGGATGTTTGGCGTTCAGTCAATAGTTTCCTATCCCATGCTCTGGACATTTCCAACTTATATCCTCATTAAAAAAATATACATTTACATATAGTAGAAGAGCAGATTGTTCGCTCTTCATGAATAAATAATAGTGGTGCATGTTATGTTATAGCAAAAATCTCAGCTCCTGTAGGCTGCAGGTCATTGCAATACTAGGTACATATATAATAAATCAAAAGGACATTAATTTATTCTTAACTACAGAAGACAGCTCAAAATTATTCCTTTACAGTTTTCAGACATACCTAAATGGAAAATCTTCTGCAGCAAGATTGTCCCTTCATATGTATCCTTCAACAAGACTGAGTAGAGAAAAGAGCACCTGAAGAGACCGTTTCTAGCCAAGGTGAAATCATGCAGTGCTGTTAGTGAAGAATTCACTGCACAGCACCAAACTGAAGTCCAAGCTGACTTGAATGGAGAAATGGAAATCTTTCAGGATCCATGTGCAGCAGAAAAATGCATTAAGGGTATCATTCGGATCCATGAGACATACAATGACCCTGTAATTACTGGCTTCACTCTCCAGTGACTTCTCATCAGCTCCAGGACTGCTACTTAAATTCCTAAGCCTTCTCCTTTGGCTTTAGCTCTGCAGAAATCTTTACAGTGCTCAACTATTCCAGATTTTTGTTAGAAGAAGATAAACACAGCTGCAGTCACAGCAAGTTGAACCTTTTTCTTCAATATTTCTTCCGCAACTCTTTTTTAAATGATAACCAACGACACAACTATGCAAAGAAGCTCCTTGACTTTTTCATGGATCTCCTGTGCTCTACAGAAAACCTTTCGGCCTTTCCTGTTTCAGAAGATAGACTGTCACCCAAGCGTCAACTTATTGCCTAGATGTTGCCTCTAATCACATGCAGCCTCCATTCACATCAGAAAACTGGGTTTTGGGTAATGCAGTGTTTACAAAATTCAGCTCATAGATTGGGCTAGGACAACATGGACATAAATGAAACTAAAGAATCTGGAAGACTTATTAAACCCATTGAGGATATCTTTCCCAGTGATGCTCAGAAGAAAATAGTTCTGTAATTATTTCACCAGTACTTATGATTGCACCATTGTCTCCCAGAGACCCCATAAAACAGTGTTCCCAGGTCTGCCCCTTCCACCCAGAAGCTGCAGATTCATCTACAGGAAACAACCTTCAGCCCAGATAAGTTACAATGAAAGCACAAACACGATCCAATTAATTTGAATTGCATAGGTGCAGAATACTTGGTTATTAAATACTAGTTTTTCTTGGGGCTTGGGTCGATTTTTGAATATTTTGTTAGATGTTGGAATCTGCTAGAGTCGCGATGGAAAATCACACAGTATTTAACTAAAAATAGACTCCCCAAATCCTTTACGAACCACCTCCTTTGCTGTTACCACTTCATGCAATATGAAAATTGCACACATATGGAGGTGACCGGCTCTTCAACTTAAAATAATTCCTTACTGAATCCTCCTCCTTTTTACGAATATGTATATTCTTATTTTTCTTTCTTTTTGTAATGGATCCTGTCTTCAGGAATTGGGGGCAACAGTAAGATTATTGGGAGTCACCAGATGGTGCTATTGTACATTGTCTGTCTGGTTTTGCTCATCTGGATATCAAGGGAATATCCTCTCATGAAATGCAAAGCATCAGCTGTGGTGCAGTTCCTACCAAAATCACCAGTAAAGCTTGCCTCTTGCCTGAACTTCCCTGATGAAGAATTATGTTCATAGGTATGAAATCCATGAGCCCTTTTAGTTTCTGTGTAAAAGGAAACAAAATATTCTATGAAACCAGGTCATCAGCATTACTCACACGAGTAATGGTCAATGCTATGAATTGACCATTTATGCCAAAGTTATGAATTGCCTAAAGCAAATTCAGAAAGTAAGAAAGAACTTCCGTAGAAGACGTAACTGTAGACAGATAGCAGCTGCTCGAGTTCTCTGGTGGGGAATAAAAATATTTTTGCCTGCTAGTCCAGGATGGAGATAAAGATGCAATGTTTAGATGCTTTATAATACTTGGATAGTTCTGTCAACTGAAGCAGCTGCGTACATATTGTAAAAGGCCTGAAAAATGTATCAGCCTAAATGTGTTTTCATGCTGCTTGTTTCATAGCAAAGAGTAAGGAACGAGGCAACCTGTCGTCTCTGACAGCATCTTACTTGCTGACTAAGGTTAATATATTTCTTGGCGTGGAAGAAATGGTTTGGGATAAATTCCCTACAAACTGGAAGAGAAAGGAGCTAAGCTTGACTGAACTCACTGCTGCTAAAACCCATGAAACCACATGAACTCAGGCAAAATTTGTGTTCAGCAGTGGGTGTTTGAAGAAGCAACGTCTCACCAGGCTTTTGCGTAACCACAGAACCGTAAAATAAGAGGTATGCCAAGAAACAAAATCTGGCATAAATATGTGACAGCACTGATTTCTTTAATCAATGCCCTCCGGATGTATTAACGCTCTGCCTCCTTACTCCTCTGTGGTTAATCAATAGAAACGCAGTTTCCAGTTAGGGCAAGTGTCACCAGCAGGCACAGTTAGACCTCCAGGGCTTTCTACTCTGTGTACAAGTCAGTTTTGTCTATTCTTGTTATGAGGCTTACTGTCTGCAAGTGTTTTGCATAAAAGCAGCAGCAGGCAGTCAGAAACCAGTTTGCTTTCTGCTGCAGGTTTGGATTATGCTGGGGAGAGATGGCTGAAGGAGGTGGTGATTCTGGACACTGTCACATCAGCTCACACAGAGTTGGCAGCTGTGCTGGTTTTGGCTGGGATAGAGTTAATTTTCCTCATAGTAACTAGTATGGGGCTATGTTTTGGATTTGTGCTGAAAACAATGTTGATAATGTGGACGTGTTTTAGTTGTTGCTAAGTAGTGCTTACACTACTCAAGGACTTTTTCAGCTTCCCATGCTCTGCCAGGTGCACAAGGAGCTGGGAGGGGACACAGCCAGGACAGCTGACCCCAGCTGACCAAAGGGATATTCCACACCATATGATGTCATGCTCAGTATATAAAGCTGGGGAAGAAGAAGGAAGGGGGGGATGTTTGGAGTGATGGTGTTTGTCTTCCCAAGTAACCATTAAATGTGACAGAGCCCTGCTTTCCTGGAGATGGCTGAACACCTGCCTGCCGATGGGAAGCAGGGAATGAATTCTTTGTTTTGCTTTGCTCGCGCGCGCAGCTTTTGCTTGACCTATTAAACTGTCCTTTACCTCAACCCATGAGTTTTCTCACTTTTACCCTTCCAATTCTCTCCCACCGTGGGGGAGTGAGTGAGAGGCTGTGTGGGGCTTAGTTGCCGGTGGGTTTAAACCACAACAGCAGCTTACTCCAGTACTCCATTGGAAAATTGACTCCCCAAACCTCAGTATTTTATATCTGACCAATACACCAGCAATATTAGGTCAGAACTGAATGCTGTGGCTTAAATATTACACATTTTCCTGCTTCTGTTTTTGTATCATCATCCAAGTAATGACACTGTGCAGAAGAGTTCACAATGAGGCAGAGTTTGTAGGGAGAAAATATACTCTTTTTTTTAACTGGTTGGAAAAACAGGCTCTAAGGAGCCTGAGTCCAGTTCTACTTTCACTACAGACTTGGCCAGTACATAGCTTTATCTCTTCCACTTCAGCTCAAAGCTACAGAAAACCTGGATCAACTCACATGTTAGCTGGATGCATACCTGCACAAAGACATCTATCTAAAGTTTCTTGAAAGTTACTGATCTCTATTCACTCTTGTTTATTAAGCAGAAAATACTACTAGTATTTACTTTTTCTGTATTAGTGATCCAATATCCTCTCATGGTAGAATAAGGCTTCTATTTATGTGCTGACATATTTTGAATAAAGAATAAAGCTGAAACATTGTCTGCAGCTATTCTTTGCAACTGTTTTTAAATGTTGAAACAGCATTCTGTCTACACTGGAATTCTGTTTTGTTATTTTCTTCCTTCTTAACTTGGTCTACGATTAAACCTATCTATTCTCAGCTTTCCAGGCTTAAAAGCTGTTTTTCAGGAAGTTCTTCAACAACTATGGTTTTCTACTTTAAGGCTGATGGCACCCTGGCAACATTATAACTACATGCTTTGAAATGGTGTTATACAGATATATAATGACGTTTCCCAAAGGGCGCGCAATCTGATTGCTTACTTCAGAGACCAGTGTTTATCACTTTTTAGTCAACTGATTTAGTAAACTCCATTAGATCTTGACATAAGTAGATATCCTGAAGGTTTTTTCTGCTGAGTTTACCAGCTCCTTTTGCATCTGTTTTGACCTGGATCTAATCATAAGTAAATTTTATTTCTTATTATTGGAGCTTGATTGTATATGATTATCTGTTAAGACACTTGGCATGTTTAATAACATTTGATTGCCATTACTTTATATCTCTGACTTTCAGGGTTCAACAGACTGAAAGAGTTAATTACCTTAATTGCTTCCATTGAACTGCCTTTCTTATCCCAGGTGCACCTCCTACCCACTGGCTAGCAAACTCATCTGTGCCCTTCATTTCAGTGTTTCTCACTTAACTACTTAAATTCTGGTCTCAAAGTGAGGGAAATCAGGGAAGCGCTGATTCTAATAGCTGAGTCAGCATTCCTACCATCTCTCTTCCAAAAATAAAGCAGTATTTTAGTTTGTACATTCTGGTCTGGAGCTTTATTTTAATCCCTCTTTACTTAAAGGGAAGAAATACAACTAAGATAGAAAAAGATGCAAAAAGCTTGAAAAAACAATTTCTCTTGTGCCATGGCACAAAATCTTAGCATCTCTTTTGAGTAGGCTGGGTTTCAGGCATGGAGCCAATACCTTAAGCTATATGTTTTATTATGAAATGTCCTTGCAGCACCCGCATGTGCTGGGCTCCCAGGAAGGGTGGGACAGACTTGACAAACAGCTCCCTTTGCTCCCAGAGTAGTTTAGACCTCATTAAGAGACTCAGGGGCTGTCCTCATGCTGTGTCACCCATCCAGGCCGCTCCAGGATGTGTAGTCACGACACTTTCACCTAGATTTTCTAATAAGAGCTCTTGTTGCCTTGATGCTATTGAATCTTTTTGAGACCTGCTGAAAAGTGGAAAACTGGCGCCTCTCAGCATCTTAATACCTTTGCTGCATCCCCAAACTGTGATGCATAGAAGCTGTTTTCCGTAGGGCTGAAGCTGGACAGTCTTGCTACACAGCACGTGGTACACGGGTTTTAGCAGCTTGTGTTGGCCTTCTTATCTGAGACAACGTCTGCCACCATCATCACTGCTATACAGGTACCACTACACCAATATCTCCACCACCTCACTTCCTTTTGCTGTGTCCCCTCACCTTCTTAGGCATTCTTTTAAAGTTTTTTAGGAATGCATTTACACTTGCGTCTCCGAGGAGACCAACAGCAACAGTGGCTATAAACAGATGCCTAAGAAAGAGCAGGAACAAGCCACTCTCCTATGATCTTTCCCCTGAGTGCTTTTCCAGCTTCCAACTATTTGCAGCTCAGGGGATTTCCTGATCTGATGTTGTTAACCGCAGCGTAAGGAAAAAAGGTATTGTGGAGCTGACTGTGGCTTCTTTGATCTACTGGCTTGTCTGTGCGGGGTTCAGTTTAAAGTAGAACGTGCCCAAAGCTGCTCTAATACATGCCAGTTGATTGCGGCTCCCAGGAGACCGACGACCTGCTGATACTGGCTGGATGGCATGCACGAGAATATGCAGCGCTAGTTTTTATCAAGCATGGCCAGTAGGATTTCTTAGATTTACTAAAGTCCTATTTTGATTTAAAACATAGGAAAAAATAGGGAATTAAATACCCTGATGTGGGTCATTCTCACAGCATTCCATTCCTCCAAGTGCTTTCTTCCTGCATCAACGAAAGCAAATTTCCAACCCACACTCTATCACGTGAGCAGCTGACAAGGGACCTCAGTACAAGAGCTATGAGATGCCTCAGAGCCCCACAATGACCCACTGCAATCTGTTTTTACCTCCTCTGAGAGGCCCACTCAGCAAAAAGCAGGTAATATTATGGTCATAACCTGGCCAAGGCAAGATAATATGAGAATATTTTGTTCTAGTGCTAGAGGATCCAACTCCATCAATTCAAAAGAAATTATTTGTTTCACTTTGAGGCTGAGCCTAGTCAAACACCCTAGACTGCCTCTTTCTTGGAGTACTGCATGCATTAAAAACTAAGCCCAAGAGAGAGATCACGGCCAAGCATGAGGCAAGGTAACCTTCTGGAATGCCAAGGGAGAAAGCAAAAGAACAGGTTTTTTCCTCATATTTACAAAGGCTTAATGAATTTTACATAAGAAAGATACAAAATTGAAGACAAACAATGAAATACAAAGAGATCTCAAGATACGTGATGAACCAAGAATTCATGCATAATATACAATATTTCAAAGGCATGTGAAGAAGCAGTGTAAGAATCAGATGTTTTTGGTGTATACAGCGTAGTTTGTCTGAGAGGTATTCCTCCTTAAGGAGCCGAAACTTGAAGATGCATCAGGCACAATGCACCTTCTGGATGCAGGAGGGCGGAAAGGATCCTGTGGTTTGGGTTGAGTTCTGTATGGACGTACATTTTTGAGGATCATTTCAATATGCTCACTAATAATTGTCTCTAGAAATACTTGCATACATTGTTACAACAAAATACTCAGCTAATTTAAAGGTAATTAATGACCTATTAAAACTAAACCTAGCTGGTTTTAGCTGCTCTTTGAGATGCCACTAGCTTAGGTCTAAATTAATTGCATAGTAGTATAGTGCTACTTTTTATCCAACCTGATTATCAGGCTTATTTAAGTTGATTAAAGTACCAGGTTATTTTCAGACTTAAAAAACCAAACAAAACAGCTTTCTGGTTATTTAAAGAACATTCCATTTTCAAATGTTAATTTTTTTTCCCCTGCACCACAAGGACTTTTTTTTCTTAAGTCACGTCTAGATCTGCAGAGACAAATTTCCTCTAAGGCTACATAATATCAGACAGCTTTGTCACAAATGGTTTGATAGGTATAGAAAATTCCATGAGAAAGGGAAATCCAGAAAATTTCCCAATGTAATTCCTACTGTTCAAGACTGAGAAAACTTATCATTGAAGAGGATATCATTATTTTGAGTTGGCAAATCTGCCAATGATAAGAAGATGTATCCTAAAATCAATTTTTGGAGCCAAACATGTAAGACTAATCACTTTATTTCCACGCTTAACAGGTGCTGATACCAGAGGGAAAATACTAAATAGCGTATGATGCCCTTGGGAAGCATGTAAGATATTTATCTGCCTAAAAGCCATGACAGTTGCATAGAGAAAAGGTTGTGAATATAAATGGGGAAGAAGGAGTTTAAGGATGGGGGGTGAAATCTTGATGCAGCTGAAATCTATGGCATTCTGAGTTCAGCGGGACAAGGATACCCCTTAGCTCATCCTAAGCTTGCCCCCGTTACAGAGCTCAGGATGCCCAGGCTGTTCTTCCAGGTCAGGTCATAAATGTGCCTTTTCATTTTATAAGGGAGGTTTTGCTCAGGTCTCTTTTCCTACAACCGTGTCTTCCTGCTGGAGCAGCTGTTAGGACACAACCCCATTTTTAACCCAAGACAGTTCAGTTGCTGCCATGCCCAGGGCAGATACAATTGTGATTGCAATGGAGGGGCTTTGCAACCATGTGCTTATGATAATGGTATGTGAAATACAGAGCTGCACTGGCCAGTGCAAACACAGTAGCTGAAAATAACACAAAACAGAGCAGTGCACCTCTCTCTTAACACGGACAAGTGCAAGCGGCTATGCTGAAAGCCAGGAGGTTTAACAGCTCTGGGCCTTATGTGTCAGCTGAAGTCCTGTGCACAGAGATATTCAAAGACTGACACATTCACCCTCTCTCTCTCAACTATTTTATTCCCTCTAAAATGTACTTATGCATCTGCTGTTTCTCTATGAAAAGATGAAAGATTAAGCTGGCTTCTGGCTGGATAAGAATGGTGAAATGTGCTACCCATAAGTAAGCTGTATATTCATGGCAGAATATTTTAAATGACCCTTATATCATAAGAAGGGATTTAAAAAAAATCCATAACTGTGGGAATTAAGAGCATATCTCTCACATTTGAATTTCCTAGCTGATATTTGGTTGGGCTTTAGAAACTGTCACACAATAAAGCCATTAAAATTCCATGGTTAATTTATTCCTGCAGTATTAACTTTCCCATAAGTCATGATGAATATCTTGAGTTTGGATACATCTTAGAAGAACCTCTGACAGTGATAACTTGCTTTTTCTCCTGTTTCCTGTGGAAGAAGGTATAAAAGAGTAACTTTTCTAATAAACTTGTACAGTGAATTTTTAAATAATGACTTTGACTTTGTATAGTTGCTACCAAAATAGGGAATGATCAGCTCTTTTGTGCATTTATTTGGTTAATTATTCTGATTTGTATTTCTGGGCAGAATTCAGTATAACAGAGCCTTGGAAAATACAGATGCCATTGCCAAAACAAATTTTCTCACTCCTAGATCCATTCATTTCCTAGACAATAGGTGAGGTCAGAAGGGAAAAAAAGAGTCATTCGCTTAATACGGGCAAACCACTAATGAGCTACCATGCGTCATATTCTGCTCCAACGGAGCTGTAATTGCTTCCAGAACACCTGTATTTAGGCCAGATACAATCATACATATGGGAGGAGGGCAAAGGAGTAGTGGTGTTAAAACGAGGAGGGAGGGACACATGTGGGGAATGGAAGCAGATAGTCGAGCCAATGGAGACTTTTTAAATTAAACTGTGGTTCGGCTTTGGTTTTGCACAATAACAGAGGAAGCTCCCAGGTCCCCCAGGAAGGTCGATGGGTTCTTTCAATGGACGGAAGGGCCAGTGCCTGAGGCATTTAGCAAGCAGTCCAATTTTTAGCTCTGTGTTTGACCACCTTTATGATCTTAATCAGGTTCATTTGCATCCTGTGCCTCAGTTTTCCTTCTCCTGTAACATTGCAGGAATATTTTGCTATATCCCTATGATTTGGGGAGGACAAATATGCTAATGCATGTAATAACTTTGTATTACTGAAAAGTGGGTAAATAGAGGGTCAGAATTCAACTACCTACCCATGGGTATGGGTGTAGGATCGCAAGTGGTTGAATTGCTGCAGACTAACACTAAACCAAAGCGCCTGGGAGCTTTGCAGTAGGGACAAGCTCACAGTGCAAGCTCAGTTGCTATGATTCAGCTGATAGGCACAAGTCCATAACAGATATAGGAAAATACTTGCCACCACTCCAGAAAACAGAGTTAGATGCTGAAAGTCAGCTGAGGAGCAGGAGCTCTTTCCACACAGGGGCCCACTGGGAGAAGGGGATAGAAACAAACTCTTTTCCATGAAGCAGATGCTGTGGAGCACCCCACCCAACACATACCTAAGGCTCTTCTCACTCCTTCCCCAGCTTAGTTCAGATGACGGGTGAATTAAGGAACAGCTTGCCTCTGGTTCAAGTAAGGATTAGAAAATTAGATGTACAGCACTGCAAATTGTCACTCTAGAATGCTTTACAATAGCTCAATTTTAGAAGTTGAACATACATTTTGTTTATGTTTAAAGGGCTCAGGGATGCAAAACCAAAAAGCAATAGGATTTTTTGCTTTAAGAATTGAAGAAATGGCTCCTGTGGTCATGATAAACAGGGATTATTATTATTTGGAGAGAAAAGGGTGTGATGGTCTCTTAAGGGTTTTTCTAAAATGTAAGATTCCTGTTTGACTGACCAACGGTTTTTTGTCCTCTTCTGACAATGAAACACACCCTATTTCTTTTCACTGAAGTATCAGTTTGTTCTAGTTGCCTGTGACTTGCCTGTTAGCAAGTAAGAAAACAAAACCCATTTACTATCCTAGAGCTTGGGCTGGGATGTAGGGAAACAGTAGACAAAGCATTCAGCAGTCCCACACGTTTTAGAGAAAGCTGCACTAATACCAAACTTTCTGTTGCCAATAAGCCTCTAGTGTAAGAAATACTGGTTGGAGTTTGAGGTATTATGGAGGTACTGGGTTGGGTACATAATGAAAAGCTGTGGGCTCACTTTCAAACTGCAAAACTCTTCTTTTGGTGTTTTTGTGAATCTTTCTTAAAGAAACTTCAGTTGCACTAAGACTGAGAATCCCTACCCAAACATATTTTGGCAGAACTGCCAAGCAGAAAACCACACTGCCTGGAAACACATTCCTTAACTCTTCACTACATCAACTCTATTGCAGTCTTCCGAATCTCCATCCTCCAGAATAAAACATTATTGCAGCCAGTTGCTTCATTTCTTCCTGCTGGAGAACCTCAAGCAGGAAGATGGGATTTCACTCCTGCTACGGATTCCAGCTCTAGCCAGGTACATTTACTACAACTTCTTATCCTCAGGAAGTGGTGGTGGCTCCTCTGTGGGCATAGCAGGAGGGTGACGTGCGAAACCTGACGGACACAGCAGGTCAGGCTTGCTTTCTTCTGTTCTCTGGCTGTTCTTGGAGTGAACCCAGTAGGACTTCAGAAAGCCCTAACCAGCAGGTTTTTTCCTAGTAACAAGAGCACTGTCAAATACGCTGCAGCTAAGTTTACTCTTCGAATTAGTTTGCTTGACTGAATTTCTATTCCACTACGTACTTGGCCCATCTGCCCTAAAATAAATTCAGCTATACCTGTCCTTTAGGGGCAGATGCTGATCTGATGAGGATTGAGTTGTCTTGGACTGTATTATGCTGCCATATTGGGGGTTTGCCCTTTTTGTCCCTTCTATCCTAGAGACATGCCAGTCAAGCTCACGCACCCCCAGTTGCTTCCCAGTGCTAAAACCTTTTTCCAAGCTTGAAGGAGTCACAAACTGCAGTGTGGTGTAGCAGCCAGGAGTATATAGATTGCCAGTACTAAGGCAGGGGAAATTAGTCCCTCTCTCTTGCATCCAGGTTCCTTATGTGACTCACTTTAATGTGAAATTAAACTTCCCTTGTTCTTCTGATAGATTCAAGGCAGCTAATCCACAGCTTTTACAAAATAGAGTCAGGGCAAATCTTCTGAAGGTCAAAAGGCATTTCTGGCAGCATGCAGTCACTCCCTCATCTGCTAATGGGTCTGTCTCTGACAACACCTTATGTGTTGCAGGCAATTAATAGTGTTCATATTAGCCTCAGCTCATCATTGGCCTCTATTGCCAGAGTGTGTCAGGGGGAGAGAGCAAGCTGAGGTGTCAAGTTGCCCAAGATTTTATAAGTGAAAATGATGGCATCTTGCATGTAAAGACTGCAGAGCATGTTATATCCATCAGTTAACGTAGGCTTGGATCTAGAAAAGGTCTCAGCAGGACCTTTCTTTGCTCACCCTGGAGCCTCTCCTCTGACCATGCCCTAAACCTGAGGCTGTTATTTCTGTTGCTGTCACTCCGTGGCCCCACATCTTCATGTTTCATTTGTGCAGCAAAATTGCTTCAAGGGGAGGGTTAGAGAGTAACCATCCTGCATCACCTGGAGCTTTGCCTCCCAGCCTGCTCCTCACAGATGTTTTACAGAGTTTGAACCTTCTCCTGTCACCTAAGGCTGAGAAGGACTGAGGAGCCAACTCTTAATTTCTAATTAATAACATACCAGCTTTTCATTAATAATCTAATTAGCAGAGAAGACTCTGCTCCTGACCCCAGAAGATACAGCCCCGCTGGGAGCCCACCTGCAAGGGACCAAACCCTTGTCTTTGGCCTCAGGGGCTGATTTGCAGCAGCTGCCCACCTCCCGCTGCTGGAGGCCCCAGTTAAACCCAGTTAACCCCCCTCAGCATCCAGGGCTGCCATGCACTGGATTTTACCTCACGTGAGCAGTGCCAAAAAGGCAATTTCCCAAAGGCGGCCAGGCCCTGCATGGGTGAGCGCTGGGGAACGACATGGCTGCCTAACACTGGTTTGCCACACTGGGCCTGGGCTTGGCAGCAGCTTGTGAAGGGTTAAACCTTGGGAACTGTTAATTGCCATTCAGGAGCAGTTAATTACCCCACCAGGGGACAAATAGGAGCAGCTGTGAGCAGAGGGCCAAGGCAAGAGGGACAGGCTGCAGTAGGAAGGACAGGCTGTGTGGGACTGGAGGTAAAAGGTTAGTGACATTTGTGTTTCGGTGGGGGTTTTTTTCTTAAAAAAAAAAAAATGCTCTTTTTTCATCCTTATTAGAGGGTAGTTGCTGTTTCTGGAGGTAAAGGGCTTTGGTATGTGGTTGCCTTTGGCTGTGAAGGGCTGGATGCCTAGGTAGGGCCCCTCAGGGAGGCAGGCCCTGCCCTGGGCCTTGTTGTGGTGCCTGGCCCATCTGTGGTGAGGAGGGAGGCCATGGCGGGGGGCCGTGGCAGCAGGCCCGGTGGCTGTGGGAGCGTATGGAAGACCTCAAACTCCTCGTTCTCTTCTCTGCCCCCTTTATGGGGTGGTGGGGTTCCCATAGCCATGCTGTGTCTTGTGCAGAAATTAGCTGCTCATATTGGCTCAAATCTCATGTTACTGTAAGCATTATCTTGGAGTGAATAATTTACCCCATGACTTGATTTTTTTTTTGTTTGTTTAAATGAGTCCCTTTCCTGTGAAACAGGATGCAGATATGCCTTTGTTTTTTTCAGCCACCACCTACTTCTGGTTGGTCTGGTAACTCGCTCAGCTGTTTGGCCCCTGTTTGTGGGGTTTAAGAGACTGTCCAAATCCCAGTGCTCCCATACAAAGGCTGTCCATGCTGTGGTACTGCTGGTGCTGTTGTCTGCAGGCTATGCCCTATGGAAACCCCACAGCCTTGTTTATAAACTTCTGAGGTGCTTTTCTTGAGGCTGAGAATTACACTTAGTGGAAAGCTGGGACGCTGAAGGAGCAATGGGAGATGGTCACTCACTTATTTTTAATCATAAAGAGTGCTAAGATTTTTTTTTTAACCCTAAGCTGGCTTTCTGCCTGAAAAAAAGGATGAAAAAGCAAGCAACCTACCTGCTTTTTTTTATGTATAAGTGGTGAGCCTTTTGCAGTTGTACAGAGCATTATAACAGCTGTTGGCAGTTCCTGCTGGGTTTGGTTTGTATTCTGATCCATCTTGAGTATTAATTTATACTCATGTGTGATGAAGGTACTGGAGCAGAATTGTTGCTGCATGTGAGGGCTTAGACCTGGACGGACAGTGTTTTTCCTCAGTTTTGGTCCAGCGTGTAAGTAAAGGAAGATGTGAGCTGTGAGCAGTAGACTAGCAGCAGTTGGGGAAGCTATCAAACAACGTTATTCACAGCAGAAAGCTCCTGCTGATGCTGAGGAACTCAAAGTGGTTGGCAGCTCCTTTGAATGCATATCCCTTCCCATCTGCCTACATGCCTTCCCCTCCCCATGTCTCTGCTCATCTCCACTGGTGCAGCAGCCACCTGTGGTGGGGCAGAGCAGAAAGTGGTGGCAGCTGGCTCTGCTGGATGAGCAAGCAAGGGAAAAGCACCAGTCACAATAGCTGAGGAGACTTTTGACCCTACTGAAAATGGGAGAAGGGTACTGCTAAATAACCCTGGTGACTGCAAGAAGACAAGTCAAAAAAAGGACTGGACTGTTGTGATAACGGGGAGTAGCAAGAGAGGTGGAGCTGGAAATGCAGATGGGGGAATTCGTTCATAATCTTTGGTCCATCTGCCTGGTATTATTTGCCAGGTTGCAACGTAACCAGGAGAAAGCAGGCTCTTGAAACATCAGGTCCCCTCTTCCAAACAGGAAAAGTTTTTGTAATTGAAGGGCGTGCACCTTTGAAACTTTGTCCTAGATTCAAGTTCATTGAATCAAAAGCCAGTTCTGCCATTACCTGAGCAGTTAATAAAATCTATTGCCTTATGATGGATTTTTTCTGCAGGCTAGAATTGATCTGTCTTCGTTGTGATTTGTGAGATTGAGGGGAAAACACAAAATATAATCTGTATTTCTGCTGCACTGAAAAATTTCACTGTGTTCTTCTAAGGCTTGAAAGTAACTAAAACTGCAGGGGTCATTTTTTTGATTTATTGAAAATAAAGCATACCTTATTAACATTTTAATAAAGAGAATCTCTTTGCAGCGGTGCTCAGATTTGCTTTTATTTCTCTCTGTGCAATTCCATTCTCTAAAAGGGAAAATACTATTGAGATCTGTAAGGCATGATTTGTTAGACTGAAACTAAACACACAAATACGCCAAAGCAAAATGCTTTCTAAAGGTGCTGTGTTTGTGAGAGGTGCTTGCCCAATATGTGTGATGCAAAATGGGGATGCTTTGTGAAGAAATCATCCTTGTAAAGCCATTGGTTCTGGTCATCAGACTCTATCCAATGCTTTAGTGATGATGCTGCTGATCTATTTGGGAAGTTGGCTGGCTCTCAAGGCAGAGTCTCTTCTCAAAGGCTGTTTCACAGTGAAAATATGCTCAGTGCAGCCGAGTGCATGAATGAAAAAGCCTCTGGTACCTTCTAGTCTGGCAAAATGCAGCACAAAACTCAACTTACTCTGTCCTTTCTGCTGTCCCAGGTAAGAAATGTGTGGTTTTTATCTTGTTTTCTTTAATCTTCCTTCTCTTGTGCATTTGGATTTGAAAGTATTTGTAATTCAGGTCTGATTTCTGAGTAATTATACATTGCTTGAATTACTGTTGAAAGATGCAAGATCTCTGTTACAAGCCAGTTGCTAGGAATGTAGAATCTCATAGTTCCTTGATTTACAATTACAACAAATTTGCTGTGTGATATATAGCATTTTTTGTTTCCCTTCAGGAAGGGTGGTGGGGGAATCTTTCAAGTGTCTCGATAGCAGCTGCAGCAGCAGTATTTTCTGTCATATCAAATGCTGCAACTTTGATTTGCCTCTTTCCTCTGTGGCTTTTGCTGGGTAGTAGGCTTATAGGCTGTTATAGGCAGCTCACATTATTTATTGCTTTTTAAAAAAAAAAAAAAGAGGTGGGGGAATATGGAGGAAAAATAAAACCAGACCTTGCAAAAGGTTCCCTTCCCCGTACTCTCTTGATAGATGTGTAATACTCTGTTAGTGACTTGCTATGTAGCCTTTCTCTTATTAAATGTAATAGATCCCCCTCTGCCAGAAAGCAGAGGAAAAAACACCCAGCCTTAAAAACACGGAGCTGCTAAAGCCCTGCTGCTGCTGTCTGTCAAAGCAAAGGGACTTGCTGGGCTTTGACTTTTCAATGCCTTCTCGTTGCTCTCTTTTCCTCTTGCTGTCGTTACAGGGCTCACTTTTTGAAAGCTCTGGGGAGGTTTGAAAATCCTTTGTTGTCCAGCTTAAATGCATCCTTCCTTCTTTTGTCTTAGGAGCTCTGTAAACTCCTGCATTTAGTGACAGTGGCACTGGCATCCTGCTCACTGAGTAGCGATAAAAGTTAATTCCTTTTTGACTTGCGATGGAGTGGTTTTGTTAACCCTTAAGGGGTTTGTACGTTTTAGAGCGTCAAACTAGTGCTCAGGACGCTGAGTCTGTGCACTCGTGTTTGTGTAATTGCAATCTCCAGCAGGCATTTAGTCTGCTTCTTCAAAATAGGATGATAAGGAGAAAACTGGTGAGGGATCACTGTTGGGAGAGCTTTATTGCTGAGAGGAGATACATCAAGAGTGTGTAAGTAGGCAGTGGTAGGGTGAACTGAATGCATGTATGCTGTGGATCAAGGCTAGGATATTTGGGTCCTAGCCTACCCTGATAAGGAGTAAAAGCATTAACGTGGGTGGCTGAAGTTATGGGACAGTAGGAGACTCTGTGACTGGGGACTCATGTGAGCAAGCACATAGGCATTTGGGTGGGTTCAGGATAACAATCCTGCCTCAGGGAGTGTAACAAATGAAAGCAGCTGCTTTGGGCCATAGGTACGGTGCCCCAATGCACTGGTGAAGGATGAGTTTGAGGAGCCAGAGCAGCATGTGCTGGGGATATAAGCAGAGTTTCTTGCTGGGCCTCCCTAACAGCTCGGGCTAAGGCTCTGTGGACGGTGTAGGAGGGCTGGCCAGTGGGCAGCTCGCCAGCTCTGCTGAGACTGGCTGCAGCGAGTGGCCAAGCTGCTGCTCCTGGGGAGGGCTGAATGGCTCTCTGGTGGGCTGGGGATGCCCAAAGAGCTCTTGGGGAGGGGAAGTTGTCAAAGGGGGCCGAGATCCAACCTGGGCAGGCAGCTGGGCTGGCAAAGCTGCCAGTGGGAGGCAATGCTCAGGGAGCAGAGGGGCTAGGGGGAGAGGGCACAGTGTAAAGGTAACCTGTGGATTTACTGAGCTGGTGCTCCCTCACCTTGGGCTTGAGACCTGCCGTCTGGACTGCAGTTTACTTGGTTTTCAGTCCTTTTTTGTCCGTCGTCTTTAGCACACTACTGAATTAATCAGTTTGAGTTTGGATTTTCTTTAGTGGTCCCTTGTAGGAAAAGCAGTATATATATATATATATATGATAGAGGAGGACAGACTTCTAAGGCCTATTAAACCACATAGCTGGCTTTTTTTTAACATCAGTAACTGCTTAAAATCTGACAAGGTGCAGAACACCTGATTCTGAAAACAACTGTGCACTTTATCAATAACTTTCAACAATACTTCAGAGTTTCTTCTCTTGCTGGGCTGAGATGAGTTTGAGTATACTGCAGAGCTGAGCTTGTGGTGCTTTAGCACTGCTTTGTATTTAAGTGCCTAAACTGCACCCCACCTTCTTTATTAGAATATGTAGTGTTATCTGGCAACGTCTTTACCTGGTGATTTAACACATCTCTAAGTTTATTTTATAGATCATGTCTAAGTCAATGAATTAGGGAATGAATTAGACTATAATAAGGAAATGTACATAAATCTGTCTTCAGGTATAAGGGTGTTGAGTATTGGCAGGTTAAAGTATGAACTGAAGGTGATAGCATGCTAGGGAAGGAAAAGGGAATTACTGAAATGCTGTTTGGCTTTTCTTTTTGACATACCACATGCACAACTTTCATATGACAGGAAAAGTAAACAGAAGAATGTGAGAAACAACATATTGAACAAATGCAGCCATCTGGCTGTGTAGTGGTTGTAAAACATTTTGAGATTTTTTTCATAAGTTTTCTTTTTTCTTCCTTAGCAGTAGCAATAATGCCTCATATAACACAATGCTAGTGGAACCTGCAAAGATCAATTTTGATGAAATGGTTTCTAAGCAATAGCAATCTAGTAATGCAATACTTTCTGTGGAATTAGAAGATAGGAATGACTTCATTTCAAAGTAATGATAGCAAAGTTTACAGTGTAGAAAAAAGTTTGAGGAAATTCTTATATTCATAAGTACGTGAACTGAAAAAAGGGTTATTTTTAATTAAAAGATCATTTCTAAAAACTAGTAACTTCGGCTTTGTGTTTTCTTGGTCTGCATCTAATTCAACTACATTTGTTAAATATAAAAAAAAAATGTCTTTTGAAGGCATTGAAAAGATGAGGATGGGGAATTGCTTTTTCAGCCCATTAAGTATGTTTGTAAAAGTTCTGGTAAACAGGTGAGTGATAAATGAATTTTTTCTTTTGCAAAGATTTAGTCCACGCTACTACCAACTGTTTGTCCTGTTTTCACCAAAAGGAAAACTGAGCATTAGCTGGAATAGCTGAGGAAGATAGGTTTCAAGTAATTCTTTAATTCAGGATCACCTTTAAAACTACAAAGCATATCTATGCTATACAGCTTTATTGTTCTGAAGCTGACAATAAAAACTAAGTGTACTCTGGTAGCTTGTGCAGTTCACTATACAGTGTACAGTAAGCAGTAAATACATACAGATTTTTGAGTCTATCACATCAGAGTGGGTTTTACATTTTTCCCAAAGGATATTTTCTAAGGCCTATATACAAAATATTTGTTTTAAAACAAAAGTTGTTCACAGGCTTGCTTTTGTATGTTATGCATTTCATGCAGACAGATAAATCAACATTAAATTTGTAAGTAAAGCTTGCAAGATGAGGAAAAATTTTGATAGCTTTAACAATAACTGTCACGTTCCACTGGGTTGTAACTAGGTCAATTGGAAAAAAGTATAGATTTCACAAGCTTGTCATTATAGTGAATAGAGAAAATTAGCCCTAAAACTTTTCCCAAATGCATAGCCCACACTGCTGTGTTCTTAAGCTTTTATTTTTTCAAATTTCTCCAGAAGAGGGCTCCATGCACAGCTTGAAAGTCAGCACCCATGTATTAAAAGAAAAAGAAATTTATCAGCTTCAGGAAAACAAGAAAAATCTTGCTCACACAGTCTGTTGATATAACGTTACAGATTACGTTCCAATTTTGACCAAGCATTTCCATGTTGTATTTTGTTGCTGTAGGTCTTATTTTGTTTAAGACTGCTTATTATTTGAGAAGTCTAGAGGAAAAAGTCCCGTATCTCCTGTGCCCTATTTGAGTTGTAAAAATGCTTTAAAAATGTTAGAGAAACTCAATTGCCAATTATTATGTATAATTACTTGTACTGTTAAGCATTTTGTGAGCAGGCTGACACTTACTCCTGACAGTTTCAGGCCGTCATTTTGGTTATGTAGTCAAAAAGATCTTCCACTTGCATATCTCATGCAAAAGATGGTGTCTCCCAAAACAGAGAGCCATTCCAGCAGTCATGGTGTGCTATTTGCCAAATGTTGCCTTGGAGGGAAGGTTGGCCCCTGGTGAATTAGTATGACTTTAGGCAACAGCTCTAACCTTTTAAAGATATTCTTACACAGGACCTGATTGGACTCCTTACTGCTAATCAAGGGGGATTTGTTACAACAGATGAGTGGAAACTGGTTGTGAAAATGCTGCTAGAGTTATGGCACTACTATTAAACCCACTTTGTGGTGTACCACTTGAGGCTCTATCTTTCAATTTAAGATGTAGCTCAGGCAATTTGTTGGGACCTGATTTCTGTTTCTGATAATCAAAAATGGAAAAGGGTTATTCTAGCACATGTAATATTTTTGTGCCATGATCCATTGGGGGTTATTGACTTCATTTTTAGTGACTTATTAGCTAGGAAATTAGTATTTCTAAAAGGTATCTCGATAGACCAGTGCAACAGGAAGTCTTAGAACTATGTAGATAGCAACGGTGGTACCGGTTCAAGAAGACGTGAAGTTCTGCCTTTCACTTTCTTCCTGTTTGTTGTTAGATAAGTAGACTCTTCCCATTCTATTAACATGTAATGCCAGGCTAGATAACAGAGCTGTTACTGTTATACTCTTCCTGCATCACTGCTGGAGTCAAATCTCTTCAGCTGCTGGGTTGTACCCATGTGCTGTGTCTCAGGATTTTGGCCTCAGGTTTCAGAGTTCCTATGCCAGCATAAGCCTTTCAGCAGGAGGGGGGCTTCATTTGGGACTTGAGGAAGAAATGTGAGGTTAATGGGGTTTTTAATTGTTTCATGGAAATAATTTCTTCACTCTGTCTTTGACAGGTACAAGCACCAAATTCACTTTTTCATGTATCACTAGTATTCTAACCAGCAAAGCTTCATCTGTGCAGGCGAAAAGACAAATCTACCATGTCCACTGGGGAGGAGAGATAGAATGAGAGGTATTTATCATCCTTAGGAGACTAAGTGGGCTATAGCTCTTCCCAGTTAACTCTGGATGATATTAGTGGGTTCTTGATCATGGCCATATGGTTGCACTGTGCCCTGCCCTAATCACCAGATGGATGGGACCAGCCCAGATGGGAGACTGTATTTCTGTCGCTTTATGTGTCCTGCAGCTAGCACAATGTTAGTGTATACAAATCAGTAGGATATTAAATGCCAAAGAGGAGTGAAAAATAGGACTGGCTTTATTAACCACTGTTTCATTATTCAAAGGTCTTGGAAATTTGCCCACTGCTTGCTTTTTTTTTTTAAAGTGTTGTGATGTGGACTGTATTCTCTGTCAAATGGAAGAATCTAATTCTTTGAAAGCCTTACTGTTTTGTATGAAGGGAACTCATTTCACTACTAACTTATCCAATGTTCTACTGTTTTGCACCATTAATTTTCTTGGCTAAAGTAAAAAGGAGGTATTTAAGATTTGGTTTGAGGGAGCTAGTTAAAACAGTTCTAAGAGCAGACTAAAATAAATATGAGCTATTAAGAGTGGGGTGGAGTGAATCTTTTCAGCACACACCAGTTTATCAGTGTCTCTAACCACTTGGAAAAGCTGATTAAGGTATTTTAAATAACTTCTGATATCTATGAATATCCATGTATGGATGTCTAATTTGGTATCTTTATGGGCCTTGTTTTTAGGGAGCTGAACATCCACCTTCAAGCTTTTGAAGTGTCTCAAAATTGGGCACCCATATGCAGCTCTCTACAATGAATAAGTTTTTATTGCCTAAGGTTCCTCAGACTCCATTTGATAAAGGTTCTACTTCCAAAACTATCTTTTTTTTTTTAAATTATAATAGCTATCTCTTTCAGTCTAAACTCTTGTTCTCTTGCTGTGAACAACTAATGTTTAATTCCTTATTGGTAATGGCAATGTATATATTTTTAAAAGCTAATATTTAATTCCCAAGGACTTTGCAGTCTGGTATGTAATGAAGAGCAAATAATTGTTGTGTGTAAGAAGGCTGTGGTAATAGGAGTACAGACAGAAAGTGGTTTTCTAAAAGTCTGGAGAAGTTTTTGGCAAATGAGTAATCATGGCAGATGGACCTTGTGGTACTTGTGTGTAACGAGGACTCAAAATGCTGATAACCATGGTTCTAGGCCATTAAGCTGTCACAGCACTGTTAATATGGCTGTATACAAAGAAATATGTATACATACAACTTGAATTCAGGATATAAGAGATGCTCACTTGCAAATATCTATACCTGTAAGCTTTTCTCAGCTGTTACTACTTGTGTGCTGAAGACTGCTATTGAAGGTTACCCCCTTTTCCTCCCCTGAGCTGTGTTAAGTCTGAGTGCTCCTGATCTGCTCCAGGGCAAAGTTGGCAAGCTTGGCTGGAAACACAGCTGGGGGAGTACTGATTACGTACATTAATGGCTGTCTGCCACATGGACAGTAACACATCTGTGGCAGAGGTAGAAAGAGGGTGAATAACTTCTCATATTGCTTCAAATCAATCCATAAAACTGTTAGCACATTGAGTTTTGTTTGAATTGCTATGGAGCAAAAAAGCATGTTACAACATACTTATCATGCTGATAATCGGCTCATCTACTTTATAGATGCTTAATCTGGTTCTTTTCATTGTCTTGGCATAACTTGGTATTGCAAGAAGGATTTCTGTGCAAACTGTCTTTAAAGAAGAATCGCGGAGTCAAACATAGGGGATTTTGAACCCATAAAAGAAAAGCTGGCAGCTGTTCATAGAGTCACTGTATAAAGGCAGAAATTCTAAGCTGCTGTAAATTCATCTGGATCCACTAGGGAGCTATCCCAGCATGCATGAATTAGGAGTATGAGCCATAGTTTGTATAGACAGCATACAAGGATGGAGGCAGGGGGGAAAGCATGTAAAGTTGCCCCTTCCCCAGCCTATTACAGTTTTTTTGATGTGAGGTGGTCTCTGAAGCATGTCTATTACATTTTAACTTTGAGGCAACTGTTGGTAACTGCTTGGGAGCAGAGAAAACCCTGGGAACACTGTTCCCAAGATCTTGCATTTTGCCATAGACAAACTTGCTGGCTTTGAGTTCCCCTACTGCCAAATAAGGNGGTTTGACCTTCTGCCAAGATAATATAACTGGTCTTGCAAGCACCAGGAAGCCACGGATGTTATCTACCATCCTTATTCAGGTGAAATGCAAAATGAAAAACCTGTGGGTAAAGATAAATGAGAATTAAATTAAAATAGGATAATACATAAAAATCAGTTTTGAATTCTGGGCATTTATATTAGCCTGCTACCTGAAGGTTGTATTGTGTGTCAGGCTAAGCGGTTTTATTCTTTTCCAAAACGTGTTTTGTTTTCATAATTCATGATCTGATTGAACTAAGTGGACTCTGAACTCTATAAATCTGGATTTATGAATATTGATAATCCTATTAATTTACTAATATACAGCTCTGACCTGAACACTAAAGTAGTTAGGCCTATATTTGATCACCTTTCCTTAATATGTGGCAATATCATTGCAGGAGACATTATTCAGTGGGACAAAGATGTAAGGATGGTCATTAAAGCCTAGGAGTAATGGGAACTACACCTCTTTGCACCNCCTCTCATGTAGCAGGAAGGATTTCTGCGAGTGCCATAAACCCATCACGTGTGCAGAGCCTGGGTGAGCTCTAATTGCTTCTATTTGCATAATGAGGCAAGGCTCAGCATCCTGCTGATATTTGAAAGAAGAAAATCAAAATCAGCTCTAGATAAACCCCTCTCTCCCCCCCCCCCCCCCCCCCCAAGGAACCACGTTTTGTCAGCTATATCAAAATGTGAGAGCTGAATGTAGCACTGCTCTATAGTTGACAAAGTAGGAAATCCAGAGCATCTGGTACCTTGCTCTCTCAGTGAAAGGAGATGGAATTAGCCATTAGAATTGGATGGGCATTTCCTTCCCCATTAAACCCATTGTTTCAGCGCTCTGTCAGAGGAAGCTGAGCAACTCCAACTGTGCTACACAGCAGGAATGGATATGTCAGCTGCAGGTTTGAGCTGTTCAGTACAGTTAGATAACTGGCCAGACTAAAAGGTGTTCGGTTTGACCTTCTGCCAAGATAATATAACTGGTCTTGCAAGCACCAGGAAGCCACGGATGTTATCTACCATCCTTATTCAGGTGAAATGCAAAATGAAAAACCTGTGGGTAAAGATAAATGAGAATTAAATTAAAATAGGATAATACATAAAAATCAGTTTTGAATTCTGGGCATTTATATTAGCCTGCTACCTGAAGGTTGTATTGTGTGTCAGGCTAAGCGGTTTTATTCTTTTCCAAAACGTGTTTTGTTTTCATAATTCATGATCTGATTGAACTAAGTGGACTCTGAACTCTATAAATCTGGATTTATGAATATTGATAATCCTATTAATTTACTAATATACAGCTCTGACCTGAACACTAAAGTAGTTAGGCCTATATTTGATCACCTTTCCTTAATATGTGGCAATATCATTGCAGGAGACATTATTCAGTGGGACAAAGATGTAAGGATGGTCATTAAAGCCTAGGAGTAATGGGAACTACACCTCTTTGCACCCGCTTACACTACTGTGCAGAAGTAAATAAGGATCTGACATTTGCTTCTATTTTTGGAATCATTATTTTCTTCTAATGTTTTTAATTAAAAGATCTCATTTAAAAATGATAAAGAAGAATACAATCTCCAGTTTTAAATGTCATCAATAGTTTTGCCTAATTGTTGGATCTATGTGGTTTAGTTATCAATGCAGAAATGTGGCATTCTGTGCAGTGAGGATATTGATTATTGTAATCTGACAAAACAGCAGCTCTTCAGATGATAATTTTGGATACAACGTGTTGCCAGGAAATAAGGTAAGGATGCTGGGAATAAATCACGAAACTTGTATCTCGTGGAAATGACTTCTGGTCTTGCACATCCCTCAACTTTTAGTTTTCTGAGTTTGCAATAGCAAAACACTGTTCCTCACACTAATATGGGAGCAGGTCTCCAGTGGACATAGATTGATTGCATTGCCCTGCTTTGCCTTATCTAGGTGAAGGATGGTTAGTATCAATGCCACGTGTGTTTCTACTCTGTACATACTGGGAGACTTACATGGCTTCTATTACTATTATATCTGAGCACCCTGCAAATGGTAATGAATTTATCCTTGCTTCCCTGAAATAAATGCTGAGTTAGGACAGGAACATTATTCTGAAATGGGAGACAGCCTCCAATATCTGCCTGTTTCAATGACTTTAGTTCTATTATCTTAGTTGAGTGATGATGTAGGCTGCTGTCACTTTTGCTGCTGGTGTTGATTCAGTAGTGACAGTTCATCGTACTATAGAAAGATTAATTCTGATTGGAGGGAGCCCAGAATAAATTCAGTCTTTAGGCCAATCAGAAGCTGGTGTGTGTAGTACTATTTGAATAATGCCGCTCAACTTTCAAGAATATAATTAGTTATGATTTGCCAAAGAACTATCTCTCTACAGCTAATATTTTGCATATAGAGGAAACTAAGAGAAATATTTAGCTAATCATAACTGCACAGAGTTCTTTTAGGCATGAAGAAAATGGAGCGTACCTGATAATAACTGGTGTTTATGTGATGGCTGCTGGCAAAATGATCAGTTGGAGCGGAGGAGGAGGAGGCTGAGGCTGACAATGCTATATATACTCACAGCATTTGAGACCAAAACCATCTGGGGTCAAAAACAGGGGCAGATACCCTACAGCCAGCTATGCTTCCAGTGCTTGGATAGGGGAGAGGTGCTGGATATTTCCACTGCAATGTGAGACATAGTCTCAGCGGCAGAATATTTCCCCCACCGTCTGTTCACTGATGAAGGTTCCCATCTTCCTTCCTTTCCTCAGATTGGAGGAGGCAGAGCTACCAAAAGCTTGGGCTCCTCTGGTAGGAGGTGAGCTGCCTGGTCGTGGCTGTTCCACTCCTATGTCTAGCTTCTGGAAGTGTGATGTTGCCGTCCTAAAGTGTCATTGTTAGTCAGATGCACCTAAATGTTTGAATTCCTGGAGGGATGATGACATGTGGATGGGCCATTTGTTACGAGCCTGAAACATGAGAATCTGTAGACTTTTATGGACTATGAAAAGCTAATCTCTGACTTTGTGGAACAGCTGCCTCTTCCTGTATGGTTATGTCTCTCTGAAATGAGGATTCAATCTTCTTACACTTGCTTCCCAAGAATGCAATTTTCAAAGCTTTTGTTCCTTCATGAGTGAAGGGCACACAAGCACAGAATTTGTTTCTTGCTGGGTGTGGGAACTAAACATTGATTATGGGTGGCTGAAGGAGTTTGGCAAAAATAGAAACCGACTTGGTTGTCTGCCATAACTCATGTTGAACCTGAACAAAATCGTTTTTCCAACTTGTTCTTGACTTCTGATTTCTGTAGGCTCTGTGTTTGTGGAGTCTAGCTGGGATATGAAGGAAGAAAAAGCAATCATGCACAGCATGAGTGGCTCGCTCTGCCTTACCTCCAGGCTGACTGGAAGCATCAGCATTCCTGTAATTTCCTTGTTCAAATTACTTTTTCTTTGTTCCACTTCATCTGCCCAGAGAAATTCAGATAGTCTGAGTCCTTGTAGTTTTCCTGCTCAAACTTTCCAGAACTTCTAGTGTTGGGGGAAAGGATGAATACTTTTTACTACGGTGTTTTAACTTCTGTTAGATGGGCTTCAGCAGGCCCTTTTGGAAAGTCCAGCCCTGTTTTTGGTGCTTATAGATGTTTTTCTTTTGGTGATAGATGAGAAGATGATGGGGATTTTCCTGCAGCATGAGGAAAACTGGACACACCTAAGGAGTCACATTCCTTCAGCATTTTATAGAGGTCCTGGATATTTTCACTGGGTAATCTGCAGATTGCCTAGAGTTAGTGCACTGTTAAATTGTAACCTTCAGCTAATGTGGTAGGCAACTATAAACATTGTACTGTTAGTCCTTGTGTACCTGGCCCAAATCTTGTGCACTGCTTGGTATATTCATATTGCCCTACTCCTTTCTCCCTCAGTCCCCTAAGGCAGTCTAGTTCTATCTGCACATGTGGAAAAGAGAATTTGATTTGGCTGCCCCATTAAGGGTTTTAAGTTGGTGATCTCTTAGAGCCAGAAGTGCTGGGATAGTTATTTAGTAATAAACATGCTGGCATAGCTGCTGAATTTCTTGTCCCTTTCTGTGGCTGACTGAGGAATACAAGAAAGGAGATCAAACCTTAACACACACAAAAATGGAAGGGAAAACAAAATCAAGGGAAAAAGAAAAACAAAATGGTATTCAGCATCGTGTAACTTTTTGAACTTGTTAGGATTTGGAAAGGAGCCTTTTATATTTGTGATACAGTTAACAGGTGTATACAGGAATGGAGCGCAGCACCTAGTCTGATTCTGCTTGACTTCCCCATCTTCATTTACACGCAGTCTTACCTGGTAGTTTAGGCTGACACCCATATCCAGAGCTCTTGCTCATATCTGGATCTGAAGTTGTTGGCATCAGGAAACAGCCGTACTTTATTCTGCTTTATGCACGTTTGTGTGTGTATCGGCATGCTGGTTTACGAGAGGCAGGAAATTTAATCCTTTGTAAAACTCTGTATCTGTTTCCAGCATTCATTAGCTGCCCAGCCACAGAACTCTCATCTCTTCTACATTTTATGTTTTGGTGGGACTTCTTTATTATCATTTGCTGTATGTTTTAATGGACAATATTTATCTCTGTCTGCTGCTTTGACATTGTTGCGTTCATGATCATTAAACCCATTCTACTGATGCTTTGGGAAACTTGTTACCACACAGATGAAATAAAACTTAGGAGACACCTTCTCCTAATTGACTAGTTGGCTGGGGAGGGAATGGGAAAGAAGAGAACAGAGGACAAACTAGGTATAAGGTGTGAGGTCAAACCAGCCTTCATTGCAGGACAGCACATTGCAGTTTCTTTTTGAAACTGTTTGCTTGTCACTACTTTAACTGTCTGAAACAACTTTATGCATATCGGAAAGGTTGTCTCCCACACGTTCTCTGTGTAACACAAGCATACCTTTTAACTGCATACTGGTGGACGTGAGTATGTCTCGGAGAAAATGGAAAGGTAGGAAAGGGCTGGAGAACCTGGGAGGGGAAGGACAACTCTGTTATGGCTTTCCAGCAATAAATATGAAGCAAGCCAGATACCAGGAAAAGCTAGGCAAAGTCTTGCTGAAGCGAGTATTATGGGCCAGCTGTTATGAAAGAGAAATGCTCCAAAGTTGTGTCAGATATTATGTGATTCTTTTTCCCCCACCACCACCACTTTTGCTAATATATAATTTCAGACTTATCCCCTTTCTCTTATTTTCTGACATCTCTTAGAGGCCAGCTGAAGAGCAAAGATTAAAGGGAAGAGAACCTGACTTCAGGCACATTTGCAGACTAGCTGTTAGTTTTCTGCAGGTTCTTCCATGCTTAAGATGGAAACAACCCTCCCCTGACAACTGAGCATACAATTCATGTACAATGGATCTACTTCTGACACTGTATTTCTGGGGTGTTTGCAAGACTCATGATTCATCTGGCAGTGCTTGAGTTTAAGCACTGATAAAGAGAACACAGCAGAGTGCAAATACATTTGACCTTTCAAAACACTGAAAAGAAAACAAAAATAGAAAAAGAGTTACTTTGCAGTTTTTCCTTGTACATGTGTAATGACTGCAAGCAAACTAACATTCTCATTTCTGCCTTGGGAGCCTGGGTAGCACAGAGGCTTCTAGGCCTGAGATCTACTGTTTTATACCTGCTGTTCCCAGGACAGTGTGTGTGAGTTAGCCTGATATTGGAGTAGATGTTCAAGACAACTTTGATTTCTCTAGTTCAGGGATTGGCCTGTAGTTCAGGCATGCTGCATCCCAAAATCTTTACTGTTTGATAAGCTATGCTTGTATAATTGGCATGCTGGTCTTGCATCACTTGCCTGATGGGCAGGACAGTCAGTATTTCAAGTGTGAAGTATCACTGCAACTGTCACTTTAAATCAGTAGTACCAATACAGCAGTAAGGCTCAGGTACCCGTGGAAAGTTTCTGCTGAAATCCTCAGCTAGCTACAGCCTTAGTTAGCTTGGATGCAGCCACCTCTTAATACTGCTGTTAGCAACTTTAAAAAGCAAGTAATTCCATGGCTGCTCTAAGGTGTAAATAGCCCTGGTCAGTTAGCAGAGCAGTGGGCTCACTGCAGGGTTCAGCCTTGCCCTGAGTTAACCCCTCCTAGAAGGGCTGGGGTTTTTAAATAGCAGTGTGGCTGAGTCAGGGGCACGCCAGGCCAGTTACGCTGCCACTCCCCATGTCATGCCTGCTCCTGGGGAATGTGTTGTTCTGAATATGGCCCCAAATATGATGGGAACTGAAGATCCTCCTTTTCCTCATAAAACTGTTGTTGACTTGAGCACATTCCTTTGCTTTAAAAGCAGAGGAAGTACACGTAGTACATCTCTCCCAGGCTGCAAGCTAGAGATGTACACGGTGTGCAGAATTTTGTGCCGAGCTCTGGGGGTAGCAGTAGGTTTTGAGTGAAGTGATCAGAGTAAATTTTTCTCTTAAGCCTCTTTGGGGAAGGGAGGAAAGGCTATGCACCACCTGGCGTAGGGCTCTGATCTGGTATTGCTACAACTATTTTGGTATTTCTAAAACTACTTTGCAGCTGCTGCACTGAAGTTTGGATGGTTTTTGGGTCTGAAGCTGCTTAACAGTAAACAATAGCCCCTCCTTGATTTATTTGTACTACCCTGCTGCCTGTTATATGCTGGCCAAGTCCAGTGCAGCAGGGAGAAACGTTTTTCCCTTCTCATCCCACTGTCTTATTTCCTGGTTCACTGTGTAGTCACCTTCTGTGGCTGTGGTTACATGAATTTCATTAATAGCAAATCTTGAGCAATCCGCTTAAATAATAATCAGTGTGTCTTTTAATTTGCCCTTCTTCCATACATTTTGTTGTGAATCGGTGAACTATCTGATCAGCTGGCTACCTTAGCACCTGTAAACAAATATCTCTGGTTTTGTTCAGTGCTATTGGCAGGGCTTCTTGCTGAAGCGCAGCTGCTGGACTGGAAGGTGTGTAGTACTCATGGAGCCTAAAAAGAGAGGGAGACAAGAAAGTGTGACTGCATTTTAATGGGTAGAGAGTATCCTTCAAGGAAGGGATTCCTTGGTATTCTGTCTTATTTAGTAACTCTTTGCTGTAAAATATGTAACTAGTTCCTGGATAAGCAGCACTAATACATCAACCTTGCCATCTTTTCCAGACAAGGTTTTAACTGTTCCCTTCAAAGTTATGTTCCTTTTTGCTTAGTCTCCTTCTGGCCCAAGGCATCTTATTTGTGTAAATGCCTAACTTTGGCTGGACAAAAGTAGGGCAGGGAGCTTTCTTAAGCAATAGCTGTGGCTTTGAGTGTCCTTAGGTTGAGGAGGGTTTTGAGCTTTGGCCTTCCCCTTGCCCACCAAACTCTTTGTGGGCTTTTTTTTTTCTTTCTTTTTAAGTTCTCTCTTCAGACTGTGCTGCTTCATTAAGAATCTGAACTGTAAAGCAGTGCTTTTTTCCCACCAGCCACACGCATAAGGCTGACCTTTGGCTTGCACACAAAGTTTGGTGTCAACCTTGTCCCATTACCAAATATAGTGTAAGTCTTACTGACAAGGTTTCTGAGCAGCTGTGTGTGGAGGGATGTAGGCAGTGAATGCATCTGAATGACAGAAGTAATTTCTGATCTCTGGACTTAGCACTGAAGCACACACACCAACAGGCCCAGCAGAAGGTTGTTTCTTGCTCTGTCCCTTGCCCTGTTTCTGTGTGGACACCCTCCCTTGAGCTGTGACTTGCCTTGCTGTGCTTGGCTAGCATGCCTGGGGGTCAGAGCCCACCCCTGGCACCAGGGAATGGCTGCTGCCGCTGGTAGGGATAACTGCGCTCACAGCATTTGGAGCTTTGCTTCTCTCAACAGCCTCATCCTTCTTGAGCATCTTGATTTCAAGTGTCTGTTGAAGCACTGTAAACAGATTTCCTTCAGTTCTGTGGCACTACATGCTGTGTTGCAATACATTTTTGTCTACTTTAAAGCTGTTAGTGATTCATTAGTTTACAGTTCTAAAAAACAATTCCAAAGGGATCACTCATCTCCCTAGAGCAGTGGAGATATTTTCAAGCTGGCTACACAGTGCTATGGCAATGTTTTTTGAGACTTGCCTGGTTCAAATCATGTGGCAGTGATGCTGCCAATTCAATGGAGGATTGCACACAGATTCCATGGGTGGGAACTTGCAATATTATTACACGCAGCTAATAATAGTTCCTCTTGACTTCTGAAATGTCAGAATGGTCTTGTGAGTAACTGCACTTTGGAAAGCATTAACCTTTTGTTTGCCACCAAGAGTAGTCCCTGACATGTTCAATGCTATGTTATGCTTGTAATACATAAAGGGAGTATATTGGAAACCAAGAGTCTTAATGTATCTGTCTGTGAATCGAATAGTGTCAAGATCTTAGAGTTGCAGCATCAGTTTGGGGACCCATGACTGTGTTCTGTGTGTGTGCAATGACTAGAAAGATGAACTTCTGCTATCCAGAGCTCCCTAAGATCTAATGAGCGTGCCTCTGCCTCATTTTCCCTATCTGCAAGGGGCTTTGAAACCTAGTAGTGTGAAATCTCTAGTGTACTATTTAAAAAAAAAAAAAAGTATGCTAACATGAAGAAGCAACTCTGTTTTCTTTGAGAGGGGTCAGTTACTGTCTGACAGACTGTCCTGGAGTCAGGTCTCCAGGTGTTCTGGAGTTTCTGAGTGTATCTCTGAGACTAATTGCTCTAGAGCTGGGTCTTCTGCCGGGGAACAATAACTCTGCTTTTCAGAGAACTTCAAAACTTTTGAATTGCTTTATGAACCAAGTGAAACCAAAAGTAAAAAAAAAAAAATCTCTAAGTGCTCCGTGGAACTCCATGGAACACGTGGAACTGTGAAAGTTAATACTCTTTCTTACACTAGCCATTTATTTATTTTTGCTGTCTGGTGCATCCAGCAAGGTACCAGCAGTGTGTCTCCAGCTGCAGGATTTACTGTGAGGTTTTTTTTATGGACTGCTGGAGGCCAGTCAATAAGGGATTTTAATATGTTGGCTCCAGAATGGCAGAAACTGGTAAAGGAAAAAAACTACAAAAACAAGTTCTTAGTCAAAAGACGCTAGCATTTAGAACAGTGAGAAATTGAGCGATAAGCTTTTGTATCCTTTTGAGGATAGAACTAAAAGCATAGCTCTGAGACAGATGAGCTGAATTTCAAGAGATGCTGGACCCTTGTCTCTTCTTGTGATTTGACTAAAGTTGGGGCACTTGCCTCTTGCAAAATACAGAGCTGCATGCGAATTGCGTGAAGCCAAGCCCTCAGGTGGAGAGCAATGCAAATACAGGGGAAAGACAGATGACCTATATTCAGAGTGCCTCTTCTCAATTGCCTTTTACAGCTACTTATTATAGTTAAGAACACCTGGTGGATGGTATCTTTCAAGGCAGAATCGCATCACTGCGGGCTATGAATAACCTTACATTATGAAGGGACCTCACTTTCTGTATGCCACTATACCTCTAATTCTTATTTTCCTCGCTTCTGTGAGAAGTTAGATGAGAATATCACTGAAAAGCAGGGAAAACTAAAGTACAAAGCAAGAAAGTAGCTTGTGCAAAGTCCTATAGGAAGTCTTTAACAAGTAAGATGCTCAGGAGCCCCAAATGACCCATCAGTACACGTTGTCCCTGGTACTGAGAATGCAGAGCAACATGCCTGTTGGGGGGGGCGGGGAGGGGGGGAATCTTGGAAAGAGTCTTGCACTCTTTCTGTTTATTAGAAGTAAAACTTTAATTACAGTAACTAGCTTGTATCTTAATGAAAAAATCCATCCCTCTATTTCTGCAGTGCATCTAACGGCCAGCATTTAATCCTTGTCTTAAAGATACATTGCAGTCTTCTGACAATGAAGATGTATTTTTAGTGAATTTGGAGAATTGCAATTAACAGAATGACTTGATCCGAAGGGGAAGCTTGACTGTTGTCATTTTGTTCTTGTTCAATAATCTGAAATACATTGTTGACATCAATGCTTTACTAAAAATAAAATAAGATTAGGATCAATGGGTTTTTAAGAATATTTTCGTTTTTCCCATCTGAGTTTCGTGTTGGGTGTGGTTTTTTTTTTTTCCTTCAGGAGTACTCTGTCATTTTCTTTGCTTGGCAATTTAAATTAAATCTTGCTTGTGAGCATTTAAAGGAAGTTGTGTGCTTACTAATCTGAAAATAAAACCAGGAAAGATGTCTTGTAATAAGTTGTCTTATTTCTCCTATATTTACTGTACCTCATCCCCTCTGCCCTCTAAATCATGGTAATCAGACACTGAAAAGCATATTTTATATGAGGATCCATGCAAGTCCTGGCAGATGGACAACGGAGACCTCTCAACTGCTCTTCACCATTGCTGGATAAACCCCGTCTTGCAGAGACTCGTATAGAAGTTGTCAGGCTGTCCTTCATTTCAAGTTCATCCTCCTTTGTCATCCTGATAGGTGTTAATGTGTAAAGGCATTCAGGGAATTATGAAATGAAATTGTAGGTATTCTTAGAGATGCAATGTCAAACAACTCAGTAGCACATGTGACAATTGCTGGATCCATGTTTCTGTCATGCTTTAAACTTGCTGAAAGAATTAGGTTCCTATTCTATCTGTGTGCTGTCTGCAGTTAGCTGTGATCAAAGAAAAGAGTGGAGGTTGTCTACGAGGAATGCTTCTCTCCTTCTGCGTGAAAGAACAAATTACTACAGTTTTCTCCTTCGTTGGAATAACGTGTTCATCTGCCTACTTCTGAGCTCAGTCAACAACCCTTTTAGTGAAGTATTGGTGCAGACACTAAATTCTTCTCAGACAGCTTGAACTGCCCTGTAACTCACTCTCTTCCATTGTTTGCAGTCTTACTTTGAGATGGTCTGAGGAAGGAAACAGTGAGAAGTGTTATCTGCCCAAACTTCCCCCACATGACGAAGTTGGTGGTCTCCTTTCTATGTGTATGTATCCTGTGCAGCCCAGAAATATCATATAACAATCTTTAGTGTCCTCAGTGAAATATTAGCTAGAAGTCTTACATGAAATAATTTGCAGCTGACTGCTGAAAATGGATTTTTTTTTTTTATTTCTTTAGAGGTTAAACCTAATAGCTAAGAATTAGTTATTTGAATAATATTTCATCAGACTCCTGTATGTGAAACACTTGGTAGGAAACAAAATAATATTGGCCAGTGTGAGTAATATGATTTAAATATGAATTTGTGTTTATGGCAACCATATATGTATATTAGTTCAATACTAGCACTTTTTTCTTAGACTTCTATGATTTAGGTGGCATGCAGTATTTGAATTGCAAGGCCTTGAAAAGAAATGCTTTATTTCTAAGCTTTGTCATCATTTTGGCATTATAATTGAGAACAATGATTGTGATGTCGTTTTGAAAAATCCAAGATGTGTATCTGTTAAGTATCAGTAACAGTTAAGCATTTTGTTTATTTTCTACTCTTAATATTTATGGTATTAAGAGAAGATAAAAATCAGATTTTTCTTTCTCTAAGGAGTCCTTGCAATTCAATTAAGCTAGGATTTTGTAAACAAAACTATGATTTGAAAGAGGGTAAACCTCCCTGAGCTTTTAGGGAACGTGCATATGTCTGAATGTCCTTGCTGTTCTCAAAACTCTAATCATTGTAAGCTGTAAGCCCATTCAAAATACTATCTAAGCACTGACAACATCCTCAGTGTGTTAGTACAATGCATTAAAAAAAAAAAAATCTTCTGCTCTCAAGGACAAACCACCTAATTAGCTGCCTACCTGAAACATACGCTGTTGTGTTTCTGCTTATTAAGGCACAACAAATCGCAGAATTCAAATTTGGTTTTTGGAATCTGAAAGATCTGGGGAGAGAGGCATTTCATGGTAGAGAGGGGAGGTGAAAAGTGAAGGCATTAGGTACCACAATCAAGAGGATGCTATGTGTATGCATATGTGTTGTGTGTGTATATATACATATGTGAAGGTATGTATGGATTATATATCCAACATAGGTCAGGCAAAAGCAAAGGTAAGCTTTATGGGTTTTCTTATGCTACAATGGCTTTTTCCACTCCCAAAGGTAATACTTGCTTTGTAACTCATCATCCTCTTAATTTATCTTCACACCTTGAGATTGAAGCTTCTGAACTTAAAAAAAAAAAAAAAAAAGGCTCAATTTGGGCTTCACTTCAAGTTCCTCTAAAATGAGTCTGATATGCATATAAAATCCAGTCGGAACATGGTCATGGCTTTTGCTCTTATGTTTTGAACCTGTGTGTATTTTTGAACACACTCAAACTTGCTTAACTGGTATGAAATCAGGTGCTCAAATAAGCTGTTTTGAAGAGCAAGTATTGAGTGTCTTTATATTTTCAAAGTACCCTAGTCCAGCCGCGCAGTAGACTTGCGGATTTATGCTTGCTAAATTCTTACAATGAAAGCAGTGATAAAGAAACAGCAACTGAGAGCCAGAAATGTGCATGGAGTAGCTTGAAAGACTGGCCTATTAGAAGTACAAATAAAGACTAGCCAGGTTTGACAGCCTTTAAAATGTCTGGTTGTTATCCTAAAGAGCATCGTTCAGGACCATGTGGATTCTTTCCTTCCTGTATGGTTTTAGCAGGCTGGATCTGATAATTTTTAATCACAAGTGCTCCCTGCCTAAACATGCAGCCTCATCAAGGGATTTCTTATCTGGACAAGCATAATTCATGTGAATGATAACCAAAAGGATTTGGGCCTGTATAAGCCATAGGAGTTGTCACTTTAAGATTCTGGAAATACTTGTTCCCAAGAGAATACTGATGTGATGTTTAAAAAGAGCCTGAAAGTAAAGTGTTAAAATACGTGCAGACCTTAGAGATGCATCACGTATAACTATATGCAGAGCAACTTAGAGCAAACTACAAAATGGTGTTTTTATTTTCCCCTGTGGTGCAATGTTATAGCAGAGAATTGTGTATAAAGGGGGAAATGGAATGTGTTTCCTCTTTTTTTTTCGCCTTCTTTTAAATACAGTGACAGGTCCTAATATAGACCTAATTTTCATTCCTGTAACATTACTTGTAATAACGTCTAAAGTCCTCAGAATTAATTTGACTGGAAAAATTCCAGAAGGACTTTCAATTTTTCTCATTAAAAACATTATAGATGTCTTAATTAGGCACTGTTATTAATGGTAATATTACTCAATTTAGAACTACACACTTAAGATGTGGTTACCTCTAGCGTGATTAGTCAGAGAAGCTCTGCTACGCAAGGATGCACACTAGAATTTTGAACAGTTAAATACTTAGAGCCAGATGCTCAGCTGTGTAAACTATGGCTACTGCAACCTCAGCGGAGCTAGACTAGTGTACGTTAACTGACGGTTTGATATCTAAAGTCACAAAGAATTGTTTCTGGCTGATCTCCCTCACTATTTCTCCTTTCTTTTCCTTTCTGGTGTTTGCTCCTTGTTTTTCTCCTCTAAATTGTGTACGTATGGTAGAATAACTTTATGAAGTAACACGTATATTCTTGTCTTCAGTATAAGCTGTTTAACTGCTGCAATTAAGCTGGAGCCACTCTGTACTTGTATTTCTTTTTCCCCATGTTATCCCAGGGGGATTTCACTGACTTAAGTGAACTTGCTCCTGATTTAGTTCGAGGACTTTTTCACAGTGCCTTTGACTCTAATGGGCTCTGTTACAAGCTTCAAGTTGTGGTAATTTGCTTTACTTGGTGAGGACCTGCTGCTGCTACATGTGAGGGTAGAATTAGGTGGAATATTTTATTTGCTTGCCTAGACACAGATTTATACAAACTTTTAAAGTACTCTGTGGACCAGTTAATGTGTGTATTTTCCTGTTAGAAGATTGAAAGGAGCTATTTAGGTTTACTATATTTGTGCCTGGCTTCATTAGTACGTGAGAATCCATGACAGTTTTCAGTTCTATAATTACTAGCTGTCACTCCTGTTTGATGTTACTTATGTTTATTGTGATTGTGGATGGGAAAGACCGTTAGCTACATTGGCTGTTGCATGCTGCTCTGTGACTTTAATTGGGGAGCTTGTACAAAATAAAGCCTGTACTTTTGATTATCAGTCTATAAGACTTAATTAAAAAAAAAAAAAA